>VZSC01018226.1:1169196-1192549 GCA_013398225.1 Steatornis caripensis | reverse complement strand
AAAAAAAAAAAAAAAAAAAAAAAAAAAAAAAGGTAGACAAGGAGCATCGAACGCACTGTTATTCTCTGGCAAATTATGAGACAATACCTTACTTCCAGGATCCTAGCAACACTAGAAAGGACCTCATGGGAGTTATGAAGCCAGCTGCAGAACTGCCTTACGGTGCGTGATGTATTTGATCGATGAAAAGCTGGCACCTTTCATACTATGGATTACACTGATGTTGCTGCATCTGGGCACATCTTCTGTGATCCTTTAAAGGTCCAGATTAACATATTGCTTTTACATATCAGCATTTGGACATCTCTTAGTGAAAGGGGCTGGAGAAAGTCAAGAGCACCAGAAAAAGAGAACAAAGAACTTTGAAGAATAAATATAATTGTCCTGCAAGTAACTGATAGAGGTTTTTGACAGAGACATTGTCCACACAAGTGCATTAAAAGCCACGCTGAATATGCTTCAGTGTAACCAGCTGCAGGATTAATTTAACTCCCAGTTGAGTAGATAGTTAGCCAGGACGTGATATCCAGGTTCGAATCCCTGGATTAGTCCTGCAGTTTACACGAAGCAATCCCTGAGGTCCACTTTGTAACTGTTTATCATCATCCAAGGATTTCCTTCGGATTAATTAAAAGATTAATGTCCGGAAAACCTTTGAATTTCCTTTCAGCAGCAGAGGGAAGCAGTGAAGTTATTTGCCCAATTAAACATCTTCGTTTGACTTTCGACCCTTATTTTAAAAGCAGGGATTTGGCAACGCAGATAAATTAATATTAATGACAGTTGTCCATCCTTCCTTGGCTTATCTGTGCTTCATCCTCAGCTGCTGCTGTTATGATGATAGGGGATTTTATTTGTATTTAAACTTACGTAAATGGAGGTGCAAATTGGGCAAGGCGTTGCAGTTCCTGACGCGCAGCCTATAAAACCCTCATTCCAGAGATGCTTCTTGTTAAATGCACAAATGTGAACAACTTTCTTTTCACAAAGTCCTCCCTAGACAGTGAACTACTCCTCTCCTTCACAAATTTCCATCAGAGGATCTTTCGAACAGCTGACCGTTTTAAAATCCTGCTATTGTCCATACGTGCTACAAATAGCTTAGCCAACTTTGAACCAAAACCAGAGTCTTTTCACTGGATTATGCATTGCAAAAGGCTTTGGATTATTTTGTATGACTGGACCCCTTATTTACAACAAGAAGATTATGGTATTAAAAAATAAAGAATTTTTGGACTCGTGAGGGTTCAGATCTTTTAATTAATTTGCTAAAAACTTCAGGATAGAAGGCTTTTGATAATCTTCTAGTGCAATTGATACCATAGTAATTGGTACATTTCTGAACACTTTATAAAACACTATGTGCAGCCCCTCTGACACTCTAGGTGGCAAAACAAGTCCCACTCATTTATGTCGTGTGGGCACTGACTGCAGCACTGAGGCTTGATAACTTGGCTACTAGTTTAAAAGAACACTTGAGAACTGATAAATTTTAGCACTAGTTATTATTCTCTTGTTATCAGCATCTACATATGGCTTGCTGGCTGTCTCACAATCTTTCCATTTATTCATGGTTATTTACCCATGGGGTGGGTAAATCAGATGAAATTCACAGTGGTAGTAGAGGGTCCCCAGTGAGAAATCCATCACATGGGAGGTTCCACAAGCACCAGACTAATGAAACTTCATTTTTTGTGAAGTGTTGTCTCATGGTTGACTGTCTTTGGCTTTTTCATTCTGAGCTCAAGGTGAAATTTCTGCCATGGACAGACATTTGTCACACCCTCTGATGTGTGCATTCTCACATTCATAATAAGAAAGGAGCTCCAATGGTAGCATTTACAATAAAAAGACAGAAAAAGGGTCTTGTTCACCTCTGTGACCACTTATTTTCTCAAATTTTGTAGGAATTAAACTATCTCTTAAACCTGTACCGCTCTATCAAATATTATTGAAACTGGCTGACTAGTTAAAATCTACTCAATGGAGGGAAAAAAACACATTGGGATTGTTTTATCCTGTTTGCATAGGAAACAGAGCTAAAAATTAAGAGGCTTATTTTATACCAGTGTCCCAGACGAAGTATGTTCCAGGACCATGACCCTGATGAGACAAGGAATAGAAATTAGGGGAGTCGGACCTAGTGTGAACGGGGGGAGAGGAGGAAACCTGCAAGCCCTGACGGTGGCCCGTATAGCCAGGCTTGTATGCACCCACTTGGCTAAGGGGACTTGTACCGGTCTCTGAGGCTCAGGTGATCTTTGAGAACCAAAGTTTCTCTCTCTCTTTTCTGCAGCATAAACTGTCAAAAGAGATGGTAGAAGAAGAATTAACGGAGATCAAACAGGCAAATGAGGAATTGGTTGGGAGTACATGCAGTCCAAATTTGCCAAAATGTGATTAAATTAGTACCCACAAAGGGATAAGCACTTGAGTAGTGGCAGGAAAGGATTTTTTTCACCAGGGATGAGACAGAATAAGTGCAGATACCCTCCATGAAAGATGACTGCTTTATTTATACCACAATTGAACTCAGCTCATGACCACTTGCCCCATAGGAGTTTTGGTCCAGTCTTTGCTTTAATGAATTTGGCCCACCCAGGACAGTAACCTGGAGAAAATTCTGCTTCCTTGCAGTGACTTGCTGCTACGCCGTGCAATTTGCATTGCCTCACAATGTCTTCTCCTTCTGTAACAGCCAGCGACCTTGGAGTGATTTGAACAGTAAATAACTTCTGGAGCTTATCAGACAAGGAACAATGTGGAGAACAATAAAACCATTACTGTACTTGATACCCAGAAACTCCGGGTTAGCCTCACCTCCAGGGAGGCAACTAACTACCTTCTCATGAAAAACAACAGCAGCTCCCTTCCCTGAGACAAGGATCCATGCGTTGAGAACAGATGGTGATACTTTTTATGCCAAGCATTCTGCACTTCACTATTTATTAAATTAGCCAGAGAAGACCGTAAGACCAGCTCTCAAATAATACACGAGCCGTGATCTGTGCACTGTTCACGCGGAACCCCTGTTTACTCTGAGGACTTCTCATGCTGTTAAGGAGTGGAATTTGCACATGACCGGAAATCAGGTCCTCCGTGATTTTTCCTCCTGCTGATTTTTTTTAAACTGTTTCTATTTTATTCCTTGATTATTTTTTATTTAAATCATTTCTGGAAGATAACAGCAATTGCTTTATTATGCCCCCGGTACAGATGGTGTCGGTGCCTAAAGCTGGTGGAGGGGAAGCACTACTGCTTTGACTTCGTGTCGTTCTGGCGTCCCCTTTGAATCCCTTCTGTGACTTAGGTATGTAGTTGTACATGATTGCTCTACTTCCTCCTAAAGGAAGTGCCAAAACTCCTGTGTCTTCAACACTGGCATGCCTGTAGTTTCCAGCAGAGTAGAAAGCAAACCTTCTGGCTTTGCCTTGACTCATCTCCCCAATAGGGACCCAATATGCTGGGACACCCAACATGGGTTACAGATATTTGCTGTTTCAGAGGGAGAAATTGAGATGTTTAGGTGCTCGGTATTTCTTAGGTTTCAGTCTAGTTGCTACAAATGAAGAATTGCTTCTCTATTTCAGTCGCCTTGTCAGCACTGTAATATACCACAGTATTATGATCCACACAAAAAAAGAGGCCAAACTGAGCTAATCTCTGTGGAGCTGCAGTTTCTGGAAAGAACAATTCCTGTTATTGATTTTGGCTATTTGATATTTTTGTGTTTTAGTGATTGCTCTGAAAGTACGACCCTGAAATAGAAGTTTAAACCACTTCATAACGGCTTCAAGTACTTGACAAATGCAGTTATGCATAACCTGTAATCACCGTCTACAGGGGGGCCTACTCTGCCCTCAGCTGTGAAAAATCACACACCGTGTTTCTTTACAAATGCCTGCAATCGCAGTGGCAAGACTCCTGAGAGAGGCAATACGAACCACAGGCGCTGGAGCTCTGGGCTGTGCGTGTTGACTGCCAAAAGATGAAAGTTTTTTGACAGAGCCTATGCCCTCTGACCACTTTTGCATTCACTGCCTAGGCTGTTGCTCTTTTTCCTTTCTTTCCTTTAAATAAAAAACAATTCTACCTTGTGTTACGTTAAATGTTATGTTTGTAGTTTCAGTTTGAAGACTGAAAACGGATCTCGCTACAAATAGACATACGTTTCTGGACAACCTAGTTCCTTAACTAAAGGGATCCCAAGCCCACAAAGATCAAAGTAGCTAAGATCAAAACATTAAGTTGGGGAAGCTGTTTAGTGGTCAAAGTCCTAGATTTACAAGCCAGTGGATGCTGCACAATCAAATCAGGTCTCTTACAGTTGGTTCCAAAGTTACATCAGCACATGGGTTTGAGGACCTGCAGGACGGTTTTATTGAAACTCCATCACCTCTGGAAACGGCACGCAGCAGTGGGAGGACACGGAGAAGCGATCCAGCCAAGCAGGCAGGGAAGCGGTTAGAGAAGCCAGATCTGACTTAAGAGCACTCATTTTGCTTTCTGCGCTGCTGGAAGCCATGCTTATTTCAGATTCGTTAGCCCTCACTAGCCAGAAGACTTCAGGAAATCAGCTCTTTTCTTCTTTATTCAGACTCTGACTAATGCACAGAAACACCATCGGCCAGTGTTCTTGTTAAAAGGAAAAATTACGTGCTGGGATCTTGGCACAGGGTTGGGCTTCCATAGGGAATGAAACAGGACAATTGGTCACTGCCCATTGGAGACGGAGGTGTCTCTTGCACGAGTCCTTGCAACGACACCTTCAGCTGGAGCAGGAGAGACCCCTCAAACCACTGTCTTGCTCAGTTCTTATAACCCAGCAGGCCACAGTTCTAGCACGCCTGTTATTTCCTCTACTTTGAGAAAACAAAGAATTGAGAGCATGATCTGGACTTCCATTAGGCTGCTTTAATTGAAAATATACTGAATCTTTCAATTTCGGTAAGGCTGAAAGAAAACTCAAATTCAATCTGATCATTTTTCTACTGGAAATAAGATTTATTAGGATGAAGTTAGCTTCTTCATAGTTGAGAATTACAGTATCCTATAAAGTCTATTACTCTTGATACTCATATTTCATAATGAGTACATTTCTAAAGAGATCCATCCTGAAAATGGTCTGAAGAGAGGAGAAGAATGTGGAGGGGGAGGGACAGGGACAGGGACAGGGACAGGGACAGGGCGAGGGACAGGCACAGGGAGAGGGAGAGGAAGGGAGAGAAGGAAGGGGACAGGGAGAGGAAGAAGGAGGAGAAGGGAGGACAGAAGGCATTTTCTACGTATTTCAATGTAGTATCACTTATTCCAGCAAAACTACACTGTTTTACACTGAATGAAAATCTGAACTGATGTGACTAAATCAGTACCTAAACCCCTGACCCAGTACCTAAAACCCCAAGAAGCAGAGCACCCAGTGATCCTGGCACTTTCTCCTTTCAAATGCATGTATGTAAAACAATTGTTAAGGGTTTTAACGGTAGTGCATTTACTTCTTCCTCTCCAAATAATGACATTTCCATGGTAATCTTCCTTACCTTCAAAGCTTTTATCCTAGCTTTACAACAGCAGAGTTCACCAAAAGCTATCAGCAGTGCTATAACTCATCTGTAGATGTTCTAGTAAATGTTCTTGCGAACAGCCACCTTCAAACATAAGAGGAAACACGTAGTGAGTGGGAAAATAACATGAACCTCTTCCCTTGGATCCGGATTCTGCAAACTCTTAAACACCCTCAATGTTGACCGACTGACACAGAATTATACAATACCTGATTCCCTAGTGGAAATGATTTGCAGCTTACAGAATCAGATACCTTGTTTTAATATCGAAGTGGCTCAAGTAACACAGATGTAGCCAGATAACATTCCCTATTTCCAAATTACATGACTGCTTTTTATCAAAACAACATAAAATGTTTACTTACAAAGTCTTAACCATAGGAATTCAGACAGCTTTGTCTTTTTACATGAATGCTCGTCAGAATGTCCAATAGCTCTCCTGGAAGATTAGTGATATTTTACTCTACGGTTAAGTAATAAAGTATTAGAATACATTGCTGAACTCAAATTAAAAGCAAGAATAATTCTCTAGGTGAACACACTCCAGTGAGAAGCATGTAATTTGACTGGATGAAAAGATTCCTGGTTTACACTCAGGACTGGTATAAGGGAAGGGGATCAGAGTCCTAGGACTCCAGCTATTTGTCTTAACTAACATTCTTTCACCAAGCTTTTTGTTTCTGCTTTTCTGTTCTTGTTATAACAGACATCTTCACATTTGAAGTAATAAAATGCCATGCATTCCCACGGACAAAACCAGAGCTTAAAAAAAGCTCGGAAAAGATTTTGCACAGTTCACATGTCAGACAAACTTGTACAGTCTCAAATTGCAACAGAAGACAAAGGTCAGAAATTCCTGGAGATCTGTACGAATGCATACACTGAAGTTGTCTGCAATTCTTGAGTAATATTGGCACAATGTTGTACAGGCACAGAGGAAACAATGAGCAGTTTATAAAAACCTCCTTTGCTAGGATTTTGAGAAGACAAAAGCACGCAAAGACAATGAGAACCCTGCATGCAGACTCCAAAGCTATTTCAGTCATGGGAATGCAAACATGGGTCAGTCTTGTTTTTCAGTAAGATGTAATGAAGTGACTCATAATACAGAGACCAAGTACAAGTTAGCATGGTATTACAATGACATGGATACTGAAAATGTGAGAATTATATACAAATGTTATGAGGTGAAAGAGAAATCTCAAGTTATGCGAACATTATCGGTATAAATAAATGCGAGCATGTGCATACGTCATCATGTGCAGCTTCCTGCTCCTGGTTTCTTGCACAGAAAAACTTATTTTTTTCTTCCTTATACTCTTTCACTTATACTTTTTCTTATACTGGGTCACATTGTGCTCCCCCTGTAAAATTCCCACAGAAAAGTGGAAAAGGAAGTTCCATCGAGAAAATCCAGTCACATTAAACGGAGTGCTGAACAGGAGTGATTTTCATCTAGCAAAGAATTTACCTAAGAAAGAGGTTTACTTTCTGTAGGCACCAGTTCTGCAACAAACATCATTCAAATGATAATCTGCAGTGTGAGTGTGTGTGTGTGTGTAACCACATAAAGTTGTAGGAGTGCTTCAGAAATATGGTCCGTTGTAGGGCTGAGGTCCTAGATCTCCCCGCTTGGCTTGGTTCCCAAATTTATGCCTCATAGGAGAGTTTCGAAGGCTGGAATCCTAAACTTTGTCTCTGTTCCAGCCCTTGGGTGTTGGGCACCCCCTCTTTACTGCCAGCACCACTGGGTAACGTGATCTGCCACAAACTTCCATGCTTCCATGCTGCAGGAGATACTGCAAATATTACTGCTGCACACTGCATGAGCAGCTTTGTACATCTCCTGGGTCTCAGTGAATGGCAAGGTAATAAAGTGGTTTTTTATAGAGTGCTTGAGTGTGGGCTTATATTTCCTACACTTATGCTGCAGTCCTGGACAGAACTGTGATATAATTGGTGGTGATGGCAGTGTAAATTACAGTCTGGATAGAACTTAAAATATCCAGGATAGAGATTACGTTTATTACTGATGTGGCTTCAAAATTATATCAGTGTGGTTTCAGAGGTATGATAAATATCGAGACTAACCCCAATACTGAAATTGTAATGCCTGCAATAGCATTTTAGGTCTGTCTTTTTAGCACAAGGATTGCAAAAGGAACATTAACTGAATTATTGAACTGCACTTCTTTCTCTCATACATATGGGCAAGAAGCCATACTAGACACTGAGTTTCATTTTCAAACTGGTAATTTTCTAATTTGGCCACATAATATGTCATCATGAGGAACGTAAATTAGACTCACAGTTTCGACACAGGCATTCGCCATAATATTTACGATTAAAACACTTTATTTTTTTCACTTTCCATCACTTTGTGGAACTTTGCAATTCTGTATAGTCAGTACTATGAACAACAAGAAACTATTTTAAAAATTCTTTTTAAAAAAATGAATATCACTTAAATAATAAAGATTTAAGCTGCTATGCATGAGATGTAATGACCCAAATTGCAATAATGAAAATAAGAATCCGGGGTTATGCACATAACAGAATGATTTTAATGTACCTCATCCCGATACTGATTTAGCATGAACTATGGGGGAACGTGGCATCTGTTTAAACATCAGTATTCTCTCTATATTTCTTTTTTGTAGGTCTACCTTTTAGGTAGCCAATATTTAAATAATTCTTAATCATGGCAACAGGAGATCTTTTCTGCTTAAGTTGCCATGCTCTCCAGACAGACTTGTTCAAAGAACTCAAGTTTCTGGTCACCAATGATCACAAAATAAATTAATTACAAGCATAAATCTCAATATTTTGGTCAACTACTACTGTTAAAAAAATGGTTTCCATTAAGTCTTCTCAAAATTTCCATTGGGTTTTTAATTTTCACTACCTTTTTAAAAATATCTCAACCATGCTACTCTTCCCAACACTGCAGTCTTAACTCTGCTAAGTTGATCTCATAAGTCAGAAGATGACTGCTGAGGATCTAGACACCTGTGAAATGTCACCGTGTTTGATTAGAGTTTACTAAGCTTTTTAATTATTATTTTGGTTCCTGTTACTTTCTTTGATAGTTCTTCTTCAACAGAAAATGGCTGCACTCTACCAAAATGTCAAGGTACACCATTGTTCAACTCGATATAAATCTGAATTGTGGTAACATGACGAAAACTTTCCCTTTCAGCAAATCCAGAGAAGATGTTAAAACAGTCAGTGAAGTCAGTTGATACTGAATCACTACTGTTTGATATGAACACAAAATTTTCTTAATAACCTGACAAGTGTTCCATGGCTCAGATTCAGGAGCTACGACTCACTGTCGTGCCAGAAGTTTTCGTGTATGGCACTAAGCTGGAAAAGAAATCAGTAAGAGGTCAATACAAAATTACTGTGATTGTATATCAATGTGCATAGGTCTCCAAAATGTTAATCTCTCGTGAACTTAGTCCTCCAGTGGAACTGAAGGGTTTGTCATGTGGAGTAAAAACGTAGGGGTATGTTTTGTAAATTACTTCTCTACTGGGCTGCCAGAAAACAGAAAACACCATCCAGATTTCACATTTGAGATGGATGCCCTTGAAGAGAGATACCTGAGAGTGGAAAATGGGTTTGTAGTACCGTTTTTATAATTAGTTAAGGGCAAATCTCAGGAAACAGCAATTTTAGACATGAACTCCTGTGCACATGTACGCTTATGTCCTCATACACATGGAGAGAAAAGTGACAGCACACACCACTATCCCGCATCCCAAGAAGCTTATGTGTCCTTTAGGGCCTGACACCTCTGAAAACACGTCATTTTAAAAGATGCATATACAAAATCTCCATATACATAGTTATGTTTAGGATTCATGTCAGTGAAAACCTTGGCATGGAAAGAAGACTGATGGTAATGAGAGCCTCTGAGGTTTCAACACCAGGCTGTAAGTCACTTCTTGTGTAGTCCATGAAATTGTTGGTCTCAATACCTTCCCTGGACGCTGATGGTGTTTATGCTCTAGCGAAGAAGCAAAATAAGAAAAAAAAAATGGCTGGAATCTAACTCTAACTTCAGTTAAATGGAAATAAGTAAGCAAATTCAGAGCTTCCAAAAGGTAGAGCCACTGCATTTCTTGTGCATCTGAGAAAACAGGAGGCGCTTCTGGCAATTAGTGGAGTTTGTACTCCACTACAGAGCTGCTCAAAGATTCAGTGCTGGGAAACAGATGGAACGAAATCCCGCACTTTTCCTTCTGCAGCTGTTCTGAGTTTGGGTTGGTTACACGCATGGTGCCTACAACTGGCATTATAGCACAGTCAACAGCACATGTACCCAGTAGTGACCGAAGATGGTTGTGACATAAAGAGTGTGCAGTATCTCTTCCCTTTGCCTTGTAAGCTGTTGTGCTAGTTTTCAGTTAAGGTATGCTCAAACAATTTTCAATTTCCTTTTCATACCTGGGCAGAGGGCACTAAGCTTGTCTCCAGTCACATAAAGTCTGCTCAGGTGCATACTTTGTTAGTATGATTAGAAAAATATGTAAACTTCATACGTAAATGACTTGCATAAATTATGGTGAGTCTTAGTCCAAAATATATTCATAAGGACTGGATTTCCCTTTCCCTAATTTATATGCCTATAATGCAAATGCCTACACCTGAGCTAGTTAGCTCGGGTTTTCTAATTGTTCAAAGTGAGAAGCAGACACTTTTGAGGGCATGTTCATCTACCCCATTTTAGTTATCCACTGCAGGATGAGATGAACTGCACCATAGAAATGACTTTTCCTCTCTGCTGTCTACGAAGGAAATCCAGACTTGGGATAATAAATTTACTTTTCATCAGATTAATCCCGCTATGTTTTTTAAGTCCAAGAACATCTTGTACAAGACACTTCCTGTAGGTGTCCATGGCATCATCCTGAGCCTCGGAGTCATTATGTACAATTAATGTGACAATTTAGTGGCCTTAGTTGGGTTTTTCTTATGCTGCTGTGATTTTATTTTTCCTGAAGTGTTATGTCGAGGGGGGCACTCCTTGTTAGATTACTGAACTTTTTAAGAAGTTATAACTTGTTACGTGACTTCCATGAAGCCATATAATATTCTTCCAAGGGAAGCTGTCATAACCTTCTGAAAGGACGCTAGCCATAAGCTGCATCTGCATTGCTAACCACCTTTGGAAGGTTTCCTAGCAGCATCTGGATATGCCATAGGGATGCAGTCCATCGGTGGGCAAAAGCAGTTTCTCTAGCTCTGTGATCTGCTTCGCCCCAGGAGGAAGAAGCTGTCTCAGCCATTCAAAGGCTGAAACCGGATCTGTTGTGTTCTTGGGGGTCCATTCAATAATTACCCTGAAGATTATATTTAAGGCCTTCGGTTGAATTTGTAAATGGTCTGGAGCCAAAAGAAGGAGAGGCATGAACGTCTTTCATTTGCAAAAGTCTGAAACTAGTCAGTAGAAGGTGCTACACTTTACAATACACAAATTTGTTATCCTCACCTACAGCTGCAAATTCTGTGAATTACAGTAACCCTACATGGAGGTGAACAGTGCAAAAATCATTGCTCTATGTTTTTTTAATTAGTCCATTGAATTTTACTCAAGAAATTTACATACTTGCACCAACATGGCCGTTCTATTATCATTAGTTACCTACTCCGAATGAATCCCACGAACTACCGGATGAATTTTATAGAGAGAGCAACAAAGAAGTTCTTTGTGCTAGCAGGAGAGCTGTTTTTGAATGTTCACATTATTGTTTGGAGTGATCTATGAGTAGTCTGGAATCCTATAACAGGACAGATTTTGCAGAAAATAGCTGGCTGCCTGATAGAGACAAAAAGTAGCTTCTGCGGCAGTAAATACCTGCCATAGTTTTGCATAAAGGCGCATCTAAATGTGGTAACTGAGTGCTGTATTTTAGAAACACATAGGAGAAATGAAAGTGTCACAGGTGACAAAAAATTGATGTTTCACCTGGGAAGGGATACACATAAAATCAAAGTATGCCACGAAATTGGATTCTATGATACATTTTGAAATGGGGAAAAAACCAGCAGATTAATGTTGCTTGTGTATTTTCAGCAGTTCTGCAGTCACCTTGTACTTAGCATTGGTCACAAAATGATGGCAGAATCAAACTTGGTAAATATTTATTTAGCTCTAAGGTATTAAGACTAATCCCCTCAGTTTTCCCCTCTGTTTTCCTTTCACACAAATGTGAAAACGTTGGCACATGCAAACTTTAACTCACTAGTGATAACCCAAGGGGATATAGAGCCATTCCAACTTACAGAGGTGATTGCAGAAACAGTTACAAAATCATTGTATTTTCCCTGTAATATAGGAGAAAAGGTTTAAACTTTGCAGTGTGGTGGCTATTAGCTGACTGATAGAAGAGAGATCTTCTGCACAAAGGCCCGAACCCCATCATTTTCTGGGGAGAAATTTGTACTGAGGAGTTCTGTGCTGCAACCAGGAGCCAACAGATGCTTAGTGGGATTTCACTGGATCAGCTTTACATGAGTTCAGAAAAAAATAAGTGAAAGAACATGGTCCAAATCCTATTTTTCTTCTGCATCAGCACAGCTTCTCTAATAGTTAACACTTGTACACCCTGGAATTGTGCCATGCATCTTAACTCTTCTTTGCCCAATTTATGAGATATGTGTGTCACACTTCTATGCCAAAGCTCTGAAGTGGGGCTCTAGAGTGTTTCAAAAACGTCTTCCAGATATCCGCTTCTGAGTGCAACAAGCTTTCTGCTCCTGTGGCTGTCCCATTCTGCTGCTTCAGCAGATCTCCAAGACTTGAGGAAATAAAGCAAGCCCATGCCTTCCCTTGCATCTATCTATGCAGGATGGCCTTAAGCCAGTCTTTCAATGAACTTTGCGGGTCCTTGATGAAGTTTTTACCATGACAATTTTATCCTGCAAAGCTGCCTCATACCCTGTACATCTTCCAAAGGGTGGCATGAATGAAGCCAGGCCTCTTCAGAGCCCTGGCCTCATTTCTTGCTCTAATATACTTCACTTCTTAGGACCTAGTTAGGCTAGTCATGCGTTCACACGTGGTGTAGCCAACTTTACTTAATTGTGTTACCTTTGAACATTGAAAAAACGTATTACTTGCATTGTCACACAGTCATGGGGTTTTTTTTCCCTCCAAAATGTAACTGGATCTAAACTGATATGCGTATACTGGGTTATTGACACCTAGAGTCATTACTAATACAGCAGAGTAAATTATGATTATTTTTAGTTAAATAATTGCAATAAAAATAAGAGGAAAAAATCTTCTGCTACATTGAAATATAAATGGACTTTTTCTGTGTATTTTTCATTGAAATGTTGCATTTTCTTCTCAGATTATGTACTTTAATGATTTTGCCTTTTAAAAATATAGACCACTTGCCAATGAAAAATGTTGTTTGAAAGGAAAAGCCAAAATGATTCATTAAAAAAATGTCAAAATAAGCAGTTGGTGTTTCTGAAAGGAAACATTTCAGGTCTTTTTATTCTGCTTCCATATTTTTTCAGTCGTAATTATTTGCCAAATTACACTTATTGGTGTGAACAATTTTGGTCACTTTAGAAATGTACTTTCAGCGACTTTTCCAGTAATTGAAGAAAAATTATCTATGCCTGCTGTTATAACAATAAAGGATGTAAAACATGCACTGTAAAATGGAGCAGGAACAACACAGTCATAACAGCTGAATAAGAAACAGTATTTCTGTTTCATGAAAGTAACTCAGTAGGCATCTTCCAAGCTGTCTACTCTGAGCAGTCTGGTCTGAACAGCCTCTTGCTGAACAGTGAGTGGTCCATAGGTGTATCTAAAAGCAAGCCTTCTAGGGCCTCACACGTACATTCCTTCATCCTGCAGGCTGAGACTCCACTTTTGCCTCAGTTAGATCCTGCATTTGGGTCTCCAGTACTATATCCTCACATCAGTACTTTAGTGACTTCTTTCTTTATCAGTGGTCCTGCTATCTGTCTACTCAAGATGTCTAATGTCGTAAATAATTCAGCAAACAGGGTTTTACATGTTTCAGCTAACTTTTTGCCTTGGAGATTCTCACTTGCACCAGAAATTCCAGCTTTTTTGAAAATCACAGAATCACAGAACGGCAGGGGTTGGAAGGGACCTCTGGAGATCATCCAGTCCAACCCCCCTGCTAAAGCAGGTTAGCCTAGAGCAGGTTGCACAGGAACACGTCCAGGCGGGTTTTGAATATCTCCAGAGAAGGAGACTCCACAGCCTCTCTGGGCAGCCTGTGCCAGGGCTCTGGCACCCTCACAGTAAAGAAGTTCCTCCTCACCTTCAGGTGGAACTGCCTGTGCTCCAGTTTGTGCCCGTTGCCCCTTGTCCTGTCACTGGGCACCACTGAAAAGAGTCTTAGAGAATACATTTGCGCTTAAGCTGTCCTGCACAGCGCAACTTGTATTAGCCATACTTTATTTTGATGTAAACTTTGCTTACAGTTGATACATGATATTTTGTGAGTAGTAACAAATGTAGCTGCTTATGTTACTGACTGCTTTTATAAAGTAAGTATTCAGAAAGCTTACCAAATTGTATCTTTTAGCTTCTGAAACAGAGTTAATTTCTGGTGGATCTGATAAACAACTAATTCTTTGGAAATGGAATGGAACAGTAACATGGAATAATCAGGTAAGCAGGAATAGCCTCTTTTAAATCTCCCGCTGCCCTAGTTTGTCACATATCACAAATTATCTGTTTTGTCTGTATTTCTTTTTCATACCTCTTGTTTTTACCTTGACTATTGAACCCTGTGTATATCTCCTTCAAATTGTTGATATTCTGTCATGCTATGTTTTACTTTAAATGTTGTTTCTTCTTTTCTGTAGTTTTTGAAATCATCCTTCATTAAGAAATTAGCTAACCAGTCATCAGATGGACTTGTCTAGCATGTCTAAAAGATCCTATTTGTCTGTTCTTGAGTCATCAGCTTTCTGATCTCATGTCGCACTTTCCTTTAAACTGCCTTAAAATCTGCAAATGCTGAGGCTCATTTTTAGTTGCTGTTTCCTGTACGCTTCTTCCTTGTTTCTTTATATCTATTTCTAGTGATTTCTGGTCAGTCTATGTAACAGTGTAGTGTTTGTGTATAGGTAGTCTTACTAGTGTGATGTGTAAGTTGTGGTAAGTGTTTAAAAAAACAGATCAGCAACAATTGAGTTTTGTCAGAGAAGTTGAAAAAAGTAAGCTAATTTATTATTCATACTGTAAAATTTAAGGTAAAAGATGGAGTATGGTGTAAAAAAGCCTTCAGAATGAACTGGAATTTAGATGGAAAAATACTTCAATTTATTATCTAACTTTTAAAATCTTACTTACTAGGCACTGGTTTGTGAATGGCTGTAGGTAACCCATTGCATAGGCTATCTCAAACTAGATTAGACTTGGCATTTTAAAATGCACGAGAATGCATACTCGGGGGAAATGCACCTAGTTTGATAGGGGAATGTTCTCGGAAATAAGTCATTTCTGATCCTGATCCATTGTAACTGGTTACATATTTATTTAAAACAAGTTACAGATTTCTTTATTAACCTCTAAAGCTGATATGGTGCGCAGCCTTATGGCAGTCTTTGAAAAAGAATGTGGCTAAATATGCATATTTCAATGACAGTTCTAGACTAGTGTAAATTCTTAAAAACTGGCAAAATTCTATATCAGACCGATCAAAAGTTCTTACTGTGGCCTGCCAGGCTATATTTTGGAAAGAGATGTCAAGTGCATTTATGACAAAATTTGGATAAATGCTGGGTGACTTCTGCTCACAGAATTAAAAGCTTGTTTTACTCTTTGTGTTTATGAGGAACAGATTACAAATTGAATCACCTCTATTAATTCATTAAGAAAGTAGGTACTTAAAACAAAACCTCTAAGTTTAGACTTTTGTGTCAGTTTTTTAAGGAGTAAAAAGCTGTTTTGGTTTAAGAAAACACTTTAAACATTGCTGCTAGAGCTGCTGCAGCTACTACTTATTCCATTGTGTTCTCTGCTTGGTCGCGTTCAGTAAGGTTCTTCAAAGTTTTATGAGATGTTCCTTAGGGTGAGGGTGGCAAGAGAAGGAGAGAAAAGAAGGAAATCTGCTCTTCCCAACTTCTGTACTATTTCCAGCTTTCCTGAAGGAGTGGTAAGGNTTTTTTGCGACCTCCTTGTTCATCCACGGAGGTCTCCTGCCTCCTTTGTTCGACTTCTTCTTCATCGGGATGCACCGATCCTGAGCTTGGAGGAAGCGGTTCTTGAATATTAACCAGCTCTCTTGGGGCCCTGCCTTCTAGATCCCTACCCCATGGGATTCCTCCAAGTAGGTCTTTGAAGAGGGCAAGGTTAGCTTTCCTGCAATCCAGGGTTATAATCCTACTTGTTGCCCTGCTTCTTCCACACAGGATCCTGAACTCCACCATCTCATGGTCACTGCAGCCAAGGCTGCCCCCAACCTTCACATCCCCAACCAGACCTTCTTTGTTCGTTAGTATCAGGCCCAGCAGCACTCCTCTCCTTGTTGGCTCCTCCACCACTTGTGTTAAAAAGTTATCATCAATGCTCTGCAGGAACCTCATGGACTGTGCATGCCTAGCTGTGTATACTTACTTGTGAGAAATTCTTATTTAAATTCACCCACATTTCCTGATTAAAAAAACAGTTTTGGTGAAGTTTCCCAACTCACTGTAATCAAGTCAGATCAGGGCTTCTGTATTGCTAAGGTTGACACACAGACTGAACTCTACATGCATTAGCGCCATTGTTTTGGTCACACCAGCCATATAAAATAAAGATTATGCATAAGTCTTTGCAGGATCAGGTCACTCTCAGAAGACAAATTGCATCTAACTTGCCTATTTAGATAACTATATCCATACATGCATAGACAAATGCTACATATTAGAATGATGACTGAAGTGCAACCATAATTCTGTTTGGCTTAGAACACAAGAAATGTTCTTCTAGTAACACATAACTTGAACACCATAAATTACTGTCTGCCTTCTACCTCTGTGGCCTTAACTCTTTAAAGGCATACTTATGTATTACTGGTCAGGGGCATATAAATATTTTATTGCCTTAAATCTCAGTTCATAATAAACCAAAATCAAGGACTATAGCATTTTTTGCTCCTGGAAAGGCGTTGCACAGTATGTAATTTATACTGTTTTCGACACGCACAAGAGAGAGCGCGATGTCTTCTCTTTATCAGCTGAACAGGCAGAGACAGCAACAAAATTACCTTTTCTTCTCGTACGACCTGCCAGAACACCAACTCTCTAGTTCTTACGCAGGGTTCATACCCTTACAAGTGAAATTGATTATTATTGACTCACTAAGTCGGTTTCCTTCCTCATCTGTAAGATTATTAAGAAGAATATTATCAATAAGAATACAAGTCATTCTGATTCTGGAGAAGCTTTTTTATTCACTTGTCCTTCCGAGAGCTTACAACCTTGATGAAGGCTTCTCATGGGAAACTGAAGGGATACAATCAACAAACGATGCAGCTAAAAATGGCTGTCAGGGTTTGGACTCAGTATTTTAGACCAGTTTCAGCCAAGGATCATGGAAAATTTTATTACAATTGGTTATACATTTTGTGCTATTGAAGTGTGAATACCTTCTGTACTAGTGAAAATGTGCTTGCTTTCTCATTGAAATTCTACATGTTTTTTAGGGCTAATTTTTATGCTGGCATTTATTCCTGAACACTCCCCCTCTCCAATAAGATCTGTTAGAATCCCTACGCTACGCATATAACCACAACTATTTATGCAGTTTATTTAAACTCCGTGCTAATAAAATCTTTCTAAAGCATTGCGCCATTATTCAGCTCACTGAAAACCATCAGTTTCTGAAATGCTCAAAAGAGTCAGACTTGGGCTGCAGGGGATAAGGATGATCAGGACTATCTGTTACTTCTCTGTATTTCCTATTTTATTCATTGTGAGTTTCATTCAACTGATTGCAAGCAGAGCAAGAACATAACTGATAAAATTAAATAAGCTCTAAAACTATCATAAAGTGGCCATGTCAGCTTGAAAAGATTAAGTTGAACATCCAGCCCGCTCAAGGCTGGCAGCAGAAGTCTATAGTGGGAATGTGGAGTCTTCTCTGAAAATGCAGCTCGTGAACGGGATGTTGCCCTTCCTGAACCATGTGGAGTCATTTACGCAACCAAATTGTAAATACTAACAATTTTTTGTGTTCATATAACTACAAACAGGTGATAAATTAAGACACTAACAGAAAACTCATGCAGTTCCACAAACTTGCTTCTAGCCCTGCAGAACCATGAGATAATGTGGCTGAAGGCTCTCACTGCCCCAAAAGTGAATACAACCACTGTGATGGTGCTTCACGACCGGGTAACTCGGGGAGAAAAATCTGAAAAACAGGATTTGTCAGGTTGGCATCGTTCTTCATGCTCATCAAATTGCTTAGAGAGCTTAGCTGAAGCGAACAGTGAAACAGGATAGCAGCTGGTGCAAAAAGATCCTTAAACAACACTTGATAGACGAAGTACGTGAGGGAAAGCTTGGCTCTTTGGCTGAGGGAGGGAGAATTGCAACAAAGACGTCAGTTTATTTTTGCCATTCTACCTATTATACCCAGGATTACCACTGAAAACAAAGAAATAATGGCATTGTTCCTTTCAAGTGCAAAGCGTGACTGACTGTGTTTCATTCTGCTCTATTCCTTCCGCAGATTAAAGCCCAAGAGTTACGACTGTGTTTTCATACCAAAATATAGATGCATGAATAAATCAGTAAATAAAAATGATCATCTGCTGCAGGGCAGATGTTAACAAAGCACTTGTGGTGCAGAAGTGAAATTGATATCAAAAACATTTGCAAACAACTTCAGGATTGGCAACCGTCAAAAGCCAAGACATTCATATTTAATGCTGGTACTTTCCTCTAATTCAGATGTATTAAAAAAAGATACACCATATGCTCAGGGGTGGGAACAGGGTGGATATACCAAAGTAACAGTATACAGAAACTATAATAAAATCACTGTTCAAGAATTGATCCCAGATGACATGCTGTTGAATGTACTTGGATGTAAATGAGCTGACAAAAAATAAATAATTAAATATATAATTAGGCCTTGGAACTTGCTGTTGAAGGATATTATTGGGGATGCAACTGATTTTACGAGGCATTAGCAGGGGTGCGTTTGTGGGAAGGAGAAATATGGTTTATAGCCTTTGTTTCTCCAGGTATTCACATGTACATTCAACTTAGAGCAAGTTTTCTTTCTTTTAATTGGGTTCTTCTCATACTTAAAGTTACACAGGTGTGTGTTTTACCAGTTAAGCCTGTGTTCTTCTGTGATTGTGTCTGCTAAAGGATGACATTAGAAGAATGCCAGGTGTTTCAGTATCGTACACTTCACATAAACTATTCCTTTAAACTGATTTATTTTGTGTAAGCTGAAAAGAGGACTTTTGCATTTCTGTTGCATGGTGGCCTGTTTTGGATTATGTAATTCTTTCGGAGTAGATTACTATAAATTAAGGGCAAAAAATTCTCAGGCCTGTGAAATAAGGTGTAGGTGTACCCTTGCTCCCTCTCCTTTCCTCTCACCACCCTCACAAAAATAATATTACTCCAAACCTCATTTTTGCAGAATCTGAAAACATTTGTGAATTTGGGACAGTTTCCAGCAAATTGCAGAATGTCTCATTCTGGAGGCCTGAGACAATGAAACACTAAATATTTCCAAAATGAAACATTGATACTTCACATTTAAATGATCCTTTTGGTTAGAAACTGACCTGGTTTGAAGGGGTCATTTCTGAATTTATAAAAGCCAAAAAATTTAGCAGTAATTTTTTTGGCACAACCGAACTTAAATTTTTCCCATATTTTGGCTAGATGACCAAAAAAAAAAAAATCCACTCTTCATGTGCCCTTAACCTACGCATATTTTTGGCTTGTTATATAACAGTTTTGATCATGAGGTGATTTCTAGGTAAAACACGTACATAATTGTGATTTAGGGGTAGTTATTATCAATAAAGACACCCTTTTTCCTCACAGGAATGAGGGCGTTCTTTTCTTTATTAATGCAGCTTTCTCTTGTATATGGGAATAGTCAAAGTGGCACAAGATATCTATGTAGATGAAGACTTCAACCTAAGTAACGCTTTCTGTGTGCACCAGCGTACCTCTCTTTGTGTAAAGACGCACCTTGGGACAGACCGATGAATGCTCAGGTTAAAGCAGAGCTTTAGAGATTTTCTGTATGCTTCTAACAGCATCTATTAAAAAGTTGTATAGAAATGAAGCACCTGTGCACAGAGACTTATTTTTAAAGTTTAGTAAGGTTCTCTCAGTTTACAATTTTTTTTTCAAAGGACCAAAAGTGTGTAGGTGCATTCTGGGCTACTCTTTTCAGGCTGAAAGTAGAAGGGCGAATTCTGAATTCCATTATACATGTGAAAGTGTAAAAATAGATGTCAAAAATTAATACGTGTTCCTCTTTGCCACTCAAAGTTTTAAAAGACTCAATCTGCAAGTGACTTAAAATGTGCTCAAAAATCATTCAGAGACTGAAACCTTCATTTAGTTTCAGGCCAACACTAATTTTTATCGATATTAAAAAACGGCATAAGAGGAACTGCAATATACACAGGCTTCATACAGCAGAAACCTACAGGTATAATGAGGTGACTCTTTTTTTAGTGAACCATGGCATCTTTCAATCTTACGTTGGTTTCTGAATTTGCAGAAGTTAATACAGTTTCAAGTACAAAACATGAATGCAAGCAGCAGGAATACAGACAGCATGTTACTGCAGTTGCTGTGTGACTTTACCTTGGTGCACTTTTCATATATTACATAACTAAGTTGTATCCCTAGGACACAGGCAGGCACAACCTTTGGGTTCGTGTACTCCACTCACCATACTGTGGAAAACCTGCTGTATTTAACAATCGATCCACAGAGGAAAAGAAAGATAGCGGAAAAGAAGAAGATCAAAGTAATAAGATTGCACCATTTATAGTAGTTAAAATCTAGCCAAGATGCACTCCTTTCTGAGAATAAGAGTAAGCACTGTCAAGAAAAGACTAAGGGGGAAGTAGTTGCGAAGATGAAGAGAGTAAGTCTGAAAAGAAAAACCAGCAAGTTCCTCCAGGTAATTCTAAACCTACTTCTTCTCCCATAATTAAGTGAAGCTGGTGTTACAGTGCTGATTCTAAAAATGAATAAAGGGTCTCATTAAAATGAATGTTAAAATTCCCTTTTCTTTGAGTCATGAGCTAACCTCCTGCTGGGCTGGGATCACGTCGGTGAATCGGGACAATGAAAACATCATCATGAAATGTAGTTACGCACTATAAAATTGTTACCTTGTTGGGATATAAATCTTTTCTCCAGAAGTCATCTTTCTTCTTTTTGACCCCGTAGAAAAGCAGGCTCATTTTGGTTTTCTTTAGTCACGAGAGAAACATCTACTGGGATAGCAAGAATGCTCTTACAGAGCTGAACCAGAACCATCTTGGGCAATCACCCCTCCTCCGCCACTACAGCAGGCAGGGGCTGTATGAAGCAGCAGGTCAGCAGCTCTCTCTTGTGCAGGGAAATCAGGCAGACCGTGGAGGTCTGCCTGGGAGCATCTTTTTGTCCCCTAGGGACAACACTGCCAAAGGAAGGAAAGTGGGACTGCAGCACAGGGATGTCCAGTCGGCACCCAAGCAGACTGGCAACACGCTCGCCTTCTGGCTAACAGTTTTGGCTACTGAACGGCCCCAGGGGGAGTGACAAGAAAAGCAAGACTTTGCGTCCTCTCTCTGCTACACCAGCTACGTACAGTCCTTTGGGTTTCTTTCTCTCTTCCTAACTGTACCACTACACTCCTGCTTCTGAAACGTCATGGTAACAGCCCTTGTGCTCATTCTCTCTTTTTCTACCTGTTCCCTTCACTTTTCTCTCTCTCGCCTTCCTGTGCTCTCTTTCTGCTCATCTTAAGTGTCTAATGCTTGTGCCTAGAAAGAAATGTGGTAGTTTTAGAAAAAAATAAACAAACTGCGCATTCGTCCAAACAGACACATATGAATCAAGGGTGATGAGTATAAAATATTGCAATTCGATGCAAGTATACATAAATGGTTAGAGAGGAAGAGAGAAAGGCAAGAAAACGGGCATAGAGAAGGAGAGAGAGAGACTACAGTAAAGGCAACAAGAGCAGAAAGAAAACAGAGGAAGCACTGTCTTGCAAATATTCTTCCGAGAGGAATCCTTAAGTTTTCTGTCCTCTTTCTCAATGAGGTAAGTGGCAACCAGAGAGAAATAACTGGAAACCATACTGTTTCCTCACCTATTATTTTTCATCTGTCAGAAAAGCATGAGGAATTTACTTAGTTGGCTGGGAATTTTAAACCTCTTGGCTGAGACAATGGGAATCTCAGTTGCACTGTAGACTGGATGATATGTACTCTTGACCACGGGTATGAAACATGATGTTGGAGGGTGATAATTGTTAGTAACAACTGCATTACTTTTTTTGTGAAAAAGGCATGAGCTTTGGGACTTTTCTGAGACACGTAAAAGTCCTTGACACAATGTGCGAGAGCAGGGCCACTCTGTGCAAGAGAACTAGTTTTCTAATTGTATTTTGCAATGAAGGGGGAGTGCGTCACTCAGATTTCTCCTTAAAGGGATAGTCTTCGATTGAACCAAGATTTAAGTATGCCATCTTTAACAACCAAAGTACTGGGCAAATGGATTTTAAAAATATCATATACCATGCGACTGTATGTATGTTATTCCTGGCTAAGCTTGCTTACAATTTGAATCAAAATATTATGATAGATTTTTCTATGAGATGACAACCCAGATCATTTTGCATTATACTGTATGCAAAGAGCTGGGAAACATGTGAATAATCCAAATTTACAACATATTCTTAACCTTAGTCATTTCTTCATAACTCATAGTTATAGAGCATTCTTCCTCCAAAAATTCCTAAGTGTATCCAACACTATTAAAAACATAATTTACTGGCAATAATCCAAACTCTGAGCATTGTGGGGTGGTCGTCTGAGCTCTTCCCAAATGCGTTGATGGACAATTAGAGCACCGAGTCCACTGCTGGGTCAGGAGAGACGCATGCACACAAATATGCAGCCCACGTTCTTTGGTCTGGCTGGAACCGCTGTCAATCACGCCTGCTGCACAGCCTACAGAGATGCTTTTCCATGGCTTTCTGGACAAGGAATTGGAGAGGGACCTTCCTCCACACACCACAGAAAACAGCAAGTCTGGCTGCAGTTTTGCTGAGGCACACCCAGAGACAAAACTATTCTCACTTTGGCTGGAGGAACAATGCAGAAGCACAACCACCTGTTAACGAACCACAGAAAGTGTGTGTAGTAACAGGCTAAATATCTCATCCAGCTGGAAGCACATCAGAAAAGGGAAGGTTTTGTTTGGGGTTGGTTTGGTGTGGTTTTAAAGGGTCATAAGGGGTGGTGGTGCAGAAGCATTGCCAGAGAAGCCCCATCCCATCCATTCGAATGCAAGCGTGAGTTTTCAGAAAAGCACATTGTTCTGCTACAAATCTATTTGCTGATTCCCACTGAAGTGAATAGCCCTTCATTCCAGTGGGAATCTGTGCCGTCACTTCAAATGTTATGCATATAAGTTAATTTCACACTGCTTCAGGACATTGTTTTCAAATGACCAAAAGGGTTAAGAATGGAGAAGTAAACGCTCCCGGTCTAAATTAAGGGTAAGAGCTTCTTTTTTTTTTGGGG
>VZSC01018226.1:1151887-1164753 GCA_013398225.1 Steatornis caripensis | reverse complement strand
GGCTTTCGCGTGTTTGCGGAAACTCACGGCTGCTTCCCCCCCCGCGGGATGGACGGACGGGTGGGTCTCCGTGGGAGGAAGAGAGCGCTGCCTGCTTCAGGTGCTGCTGGCTTGTACCGCTGTTTTCCTCTTAATTGGGGTGAAATCGGTGCTAGTCGCTGTGGGCTTGAGAGTTTAGATCGCTTATCTCTTCTTGTGAGAACGGGTTTGTGCTCTCCGCATCGCCCTCGACTTGAGCAGCTGAGGGGGGGGGTCGGGTGGCTTGGGGTGATCGCTCCTGGGGAAATGCCAGCATTCCCCCCCGCCACCGCCTCGTGCTTTCCCCTGTGGAAAACAAGCTAGCGACGTAGTACTTGGAAAGTAAATCTGAGCAGGATTTTGAGGTGTTTATTTATTTGGGGGGTTTTTTGTGTTAACGTGCCGTGTAGTGCGTGTGGTGTCATTTTTACGGCAGTGGAAGATGGGGAGGGGAAAAGCGGACTTGGGCAAGAGCACATCGAAAATCATCGTCATCCTGCTATTGTATTCCCAATGCAGTGATGAATAGTTGGCAAGGATGTTTTATTATAAGATACACCGTGTCCTTCCCCTCTCGAAGAAAGGAGGAACCAGTTAGAGGAGGTAGTCTCTGGAGGCTGGTGTGATAAAAATACTGAGAAACTTGCAAGACGTGCCACCATAAAGCAGTTGTATAGTATCTGAAAAATGGTTTTTCACGGAGGGAGTTGAGGCACTGCTGCTGTAAGACTGTGCTCTTGCATGTAATAGTCTCCCCCCTCTGGCAATGATGTAGCTTTCAGAAAAGATAATTATTACTAATTTAAATTATTACTGATTTAGTTTTAAACACATGCATTTGCTGAAAGAGATCCCTGTTAAATTGTGTATGTTCTGTATGTCCCTAAAGAAAAGCAACTGTGGGAAAGACAGAGGGGTGGATCTTGATGTACACAGGGTTTATTTTGTAGTAGTTCGCTGTCGTTCCTTGTTCTGATGGCGAACCTATTACTGTTTCAATTTACTGAGAGCCGATGTGCTCACATAAATGTTGTTGAGAGGACAGATTTGGTTCTAGTCAAGATGAATAAGAACAGCAATAGCTGTTACAGCACAATAGTTCTGTGGGACTAGGTGACTGTCTCCTTAGCCAGAGATTACTGGGATGCTTCTTTAGAGAAAATTAATTGTGTGTTCGAGAAGTTTTTCTGTGTTGCATAAAGTATGTCCTGGCTGCAGGATTAAGTTTCTAAATTGGTGGCTTTTTTTTAATAGATCATCAGCTTTAACCTAGGTTGCTGTTGAAATAACTGAAACAAGATCTATTGCATTCTTGTATGCTCTCTAGAGCTGAAGGTTTTACAAAGTGTGAAAGACCTGTTTTTCTTTCTTTTTAAAATACATCCAGCAGTTGAATTTCTTACACGTAAAACTTTGAAGCTCTTAGTTGATAACAAACAGTGATTAGACAGTACTTGGCTTCATTTGTGGTAAATTGACTTTTTCAGTATTAAGAAGGCACCACGTTTCAAAACCTTAAGGCCTGAAGACTTAGTTTTTGTAGGATTTGCAAACTTCTTGCACTAGCGGTTTTTTCCCCCTGCCTTTGTTCAGGGTGATTTCTGCTCTTTTGCAATTAAAAAGGCGAAGTTAGACTTGACATAACCTTGCCAAGCTATTTTTACATGTAAATGTGAAGATAATAGTAACAATGGAGTTAAGAGCATCCGTGTGTCATGCTGTGGCTTACTATTTCAGTCCTGCTGAGTGCAAGTCAGATGTCAGTCTTCCCAAATTCCTTTTGGGTATGCGAACTTGACTGATAACACTTCAGAACATCTACCAAAAGTGGGAATGTTGTGTTGAAATAATGGTCTCTTTCAAGCACAGAGTTTTGAAGTGTAAACTGTGGATAGAAGGGGAAACTTAAGGAACTACTAGTGACTTTTGAACTGTCAGGTAAGAAGCAAAGAAAGTTGGGTTTTTGACAATATCTTAGTTTTTAGATTACTCTTTTTGCCCCTGAAATTTCCCACAATTGTTTTCCTTATCTCTGTAAATGTCACAAGTGAGTGTGAAGGAAAAATAATGCCACTTGTAGCTTTTAACAGTCCTCATAAATATATTTTGAGCATGATTAGATGTTGAAACTGCTGACTGTTTCTGGTCACTGTTTTTCCTACTGGTTGTCAATTCTGATAATGCTAGCAAAAGAAGAATTGAAAACGACACCACAAAAAAAACCCCACTAGGTATCTTCAGTATAAAATTAAATCAATTTTTATGCAATCATTTTGACTGACAGCTGGAAATGTTAGTTTATTTGATAATTTCTCAGGGAAACATTACCAAAAAAACCCCCAACACTCAAACAAAACCGTGAAGGGGTAAGGAAAAGAGAAAATTTATGTGGAATCTGAAATAACAGCAACTCTTGGATTTTTGAATAAAAATAAACCTAGTTGAATAATAAACCTGCTTTAATAAATACTGCTCTTTTTAGGAAAGCGAGACTATCAGGTTCAGCTTACATGTAGAAGTAGTTCTTCAGCTTCTCAGTCGAACAGTGCGTCATGCAATGAAGTATGTGCTAAACTTACATGATGAACTCAGTGTAGCTTTGAACTGGGGGGGAATGTATGGCATCCATAAGAAAACTTACCATAACCTTTAACCTGTAAAATAACTTGGTTGTGGCAAATATTTTTCAGCTATGCTGTATATGAGGACCTGCGTGCTACTAAATAATTAATTTCTCCTTACTTCAGTCCGTCATTAGTTTCCACACAGTGATAAGTTTTTTTGCAAAGTCTTTTGGAATGTAAGCATGAATTAGAAACTAAGCAAACTTGTGAAGTGAGGTGAATAGAAAGGAAAAGTGTAGAAGATGGATTTTTCAGGGACTTCATTGAGGAATTTTTTTTTTTTAATTTGACTTGTTAATTACGTTAAACTTCTCAGTAAGGCTAGAAACAGAAATGTTTGTGGGGCATATGTCTTTAAATACGCATTGAATTTTCTTTTTTCTTAAAGCAGCCTCTGGAGTACAGAGCTCCAGACTGTAGTGGAGCTGGAAGGGTTGAATTACAAAGATGTGGACAAATACAAGTTTACAATATACCATATACAAAAATGGAGTTGCAAATTTAAAAAAAAAAGGGGGGGAAATTCCCATGTAACTGTTAACCAGAGCAGTCTATTTATGACTTTCAAGTTAAGTCATGACAAAACTATCAGGACAAGCAAACCACATTACTACCTTGGAAACAGGAAAGTGTGGTAAAGTGTTCAAAAAGACAACAGAATGTATTTTTACTCATTGTATGTAAAAGGTAATGCTGGTAGTCTGGAAATTCATGTCTGAATGAATATGCATTTATTTTTTGAAAATAGGCTAGAGAGAAATGTACTTTTAAAAAGGCATCAGGTGAGCCAATATGACAATAGTAAGAGGAGGAGTTAGGAATACTATAGAAGGTATTTGAAAAGTTGGAGAGAATGAAATGTGTAGTAGGTAGGGCAGTGTATGAAACTGCGATGTGAAGAAACAGAGCAAGTGCAATGGTAGAAATAAGAGAGTAACTTCAAATACAGGGGGAGTTAAACCTGGATTGTTTGATAATTAGCAACAAAATGAAGCCAGAAGTTTGTCAAGCTGGTACTTCGGGATAATTCAATATATTATGTGGTGTGCTGTTTTGGAACAGTTCTTATCTCTGTTTTATTGTGGTAGGTCTGTCACGTTCAACATCACTGTTCAACTGTGGTGGTTGTGTAAAATAAATACAAAGTGTAGATGCTAGCATTTTAATAAAATATATTGCATAGGCTTATAATTCTTGACTGCTATTTAAATATTAGACAAGACACTTTAAATTTATCTGTAGCATTGCATGGAAATAGTACAAGTTGAAGTTGCTCTGAAAGAGTTTGTTGTAGAATTTGCATGGGCAGGGTGAGAGCAGGTTACAGTAATCATAAGTTTTAGGAGGAATGAAAAGTGAGGATGCCAGCTAACATTTTGGTTTCTTGCGTGCAAGAACCCCTATATATATGGAAGTGAAGTGTAATGTTATTTGAGTTAAGATCTGAATGCTTTGAGTGTTATAAAATAATTGTGATGCTTGTTTAGCCGCTTGTGCTACATAAAGGTTGAGCAGTCTCTTGATTTAAACAATGTGTTTCTCTTTTGCCTCCTTAAGTAACTTCATCTTAGGAAGATTGCTTGATATTGAACAAAAGCAGGATTTATTTCTTCTAAGATTAGAGCCAAGTGTCCTGTTTAGAAATATGGTCAGATCTAGGTTGTTCACTTTCCCACCTCCTTTATGTAGTATTGCTCTCCGAACTATTCTGGGAAACAAAGGACTGTTCTGTAGCAGGAGAAGCAAAAAACATGTTGCCTTTACAGAGCATCTGTACCAACTGATTACTCTTCAGGTGCTGGTGACAGAGCTTTTCAGGTATGCAACATCACAGGTATAAATGCATCCGCTGTGAAAAGGAAAAAGGAATTGAGAGTGTGTTGCTTCAATAAGCAGTGTGTGGGGCTATTGAGTAGCACTTGTGGGGCTTCAGGAAAAAATGAGCTGGAAGCTCTAGAATTGAAAGTCTACATCTCAGTTTATAGAAACAAAATCACTGGTGAATGGAAGTGAGTAACAAATACAAAACTTGGAATACAAATTGGTTAAAGATGATCTTGTAAAGTGCCAACTACCTGCAGTGCTGTTAGTAAAGGCTGACCTTTTTTAGCGTTGATGCAGTTATCTGTTGAAGAGCAATAAACTTGAAGAGTATTACTTAGCATCCTGTATTACACCAGATTGTTGGAGGTAGCTTGACCCGCTGTCCTGTGGTTGAATGCAGATTTGTACAAACAGTTTTTTGTCAGAATGTGTGGCTACAGACTGGTTAAGTAAGTCTGCAAAGAAGTGAGACTGCTGAGATTGTTTATGTTGCCTTCTTGCTGTGGAGTCCTGGTACACTGCCTCTTAAAGATGACGTGTGTGATGACAGATTACTCTACTCTAGCACTGTGTTTGTAGTTGAAATTCTTGTTTCCAACTTTGAATAAATGTGTTGTATTAAATCGGGATTATTGGAACTTTTTTTAATCCTGATTACTGCTATACTGACTGGTGTATAGATACTAATGCAGAAGTTCCTGTGAGGAATTTTCTTAGGGACCTGATAATTGGATACTAACTGAATGGTCAGATTTTCTTAGTTATGTGAAGAGTAGCTATAGGTGCAATTACTTAATTACTGTTATTTTGTTATGCCATGTGGTGCTGGTGGTTGTTGTTTACAAGAGGAGAAGGTGTACATGATGTTTAAAGGCACCTTCTAACCCAAACTGTTCTGTATGGGGTTTTTTTTTTTGTAGGATTAACCTACCTAAACCAAGATTTTGGAGAAGTATTTACTTGAAGGACAGTTGCATTCGATGCCTCAGAGACCATAACTGTTTGAAGTGCAGGAATGTATTTTTGTTGAGAGGATGGAGATGATGAATTATTGGATTAGGCATGAGATAGGCTGTTAAAGCTTTCTTATTAGAGGCAAAATGGTCACTCACACTATTCTCTACTCTGGTTTAGAGAGCAGATGGATTGCCTAGAAAAGACTATCGTGTAAATATGTGAAGAAATCCCAAGAATAGCTAAAAATGAAAAGATAGGAATAGCTGAATATGGATAAGATGCAAGGAAATAGATGAGAAGCAATTAAACAGCAGTAAAAGACAATGTCAGGGAAAATTATTGTTGTCTTTGCATCTATAAAGCAAGGAGAGATGAAAAAGTTAAGTGACAGCTTGTTTTACTTGCCTGGATGTGAAAAGACAGTGAAGGTGTAAAATAGTGGGTTAAAATGAGGCGTAGATATGTATAAGACACCTGAGGGGGCTCATGGCCAATATTTAGCTTGGTTCTTGTGCTTACAAATGAGTGGAAGAAACAAACTGAGCTAGCCTGATGAATTTACTAATTTCTTTTGGATCTGTTACTTTCACTAGTCCTTGAATTAGAAGATTACAAATTAGTGTTTGACTTAAATTTTTCTTAATCCTGTTTTGTGGGGGTGTTCTCTGCCTACTTCTGTTGCCTCTTTGTTTACTCGCAATACCACCCATGCTGCATATGGTTAAGCTGAAAACTAATTATTGCTGGGACAAGCACACTTAAGAGCAGCCTGTTGGATGAAGGGATACTGGTGATAGAGTGTGGAAAAATTGAGATTATATTCAAGTTGGGTAGCTAGCTTTACTTAATTTCTCTTCAGTGTACATGATCTGGTAGAATGATAGTCAGTTTAGTCAAGCATGAGTTAAATATCATCAAATGGAAGGAATTACTTCATAATAACACAGTATCTAGCGGGAGCAAAACTTTTGACCTGTATTAAGTTAGGGTAATTTTTTTTTCCAAATTCCTCCTTTAATTTCTCCTACATCACCTGTTGGCCCTTGCCACAATAAAAGGATGCTTAGCTCTGCTAAGGATTATTACTAGAGGTTGGAGAAGCAAAGATCAAGAGCTGTTAAGCTTAATTGCATTTTTAACATATTTGTAAAGATTGGTAGTATTTGCATCATGAAAACCTACTGCTTGGCCCTTCACCAGTGATGATACTTCTGTGCCTTAGACACTTCAGTGCACTTTTGACTTAGAAAGGTACACTTCCTTAAAACAGAAGTAAAGTTGTTACAACTTCGTTAAGATACTTCGACATTTAAAGAGGTGCTATAGATGTAAAGAAATCAACCATGAGAATTTGATGGTTGTAACCATACCATTAATCACTCGTTAGGATATTTAAATGCATCCTGTTGAAAGTTTCAATGTGTTGGTGGTAGCTGAGGTAGCATAAGATAGTCTGCTGGTAACTAGCAAGTGCAATATACCCATTTATCCATGATATCCAGTATAGGAAGAAATATACCAAGTTCAGTGTAGCTGTGTTTTAGTGGTTTGGAGTATCAGAGGTAGTTCAATCCTCTGCATGTAGTTTATATGGCAGGGGGTTGGAACTAGGTGATCTTTAAGGTCCCTTCCAACCCAAACCGTTCTGTGATTCTGCATGTATAAAACAACTGTTAAGTTTGGCTGTAAAATAGTAAGACTTTTTACTATAACCAGGTTGCTTTTTGCAGTTGATGCATCAGTGTTTTCACATGAATATTTAATAACTTATGTTACCTTCTGACAAATCAGAATGTTATCTGTTGTCAAAAAACAGTTTTGTATAAGTTTCGTGTAAGACCTTTTAAAGATTCTGCTGAGAGTGTTCTGCCTTACAGAAAGGGACTCTGGAAGTGTTAGTGAAAGTTCCCTTGGTGATCTATTTTCATAGCTACTCTACAGCTGTGTTTTGCCAAGACTCAAGAGGCATGGCTTAGATGTGATAAAGTGATGTGGCTGCGAATAAGGTAAAAACTGAAGTAAGCAAGTAAAAGGAGTTGTCATGTTTCCACAATTTGACACTGCTCTGGAAAGAGGTCCTGAATTCATTGCTGTAAGCACATAGGACAAGAATGTGGACAAAGGAAGAACAGTGAGTGTTGTTAACCTTCAGAGGCTTTTAACAAGGTTTCCTAAAATGTCCTTGTAGCCAAATTGGCGAGGTTTAGGTAAGTGGATTATTAAGTGGGTGAAAATTGTGCGTAGTGCTGGACTTAGAAGGTTCTGACCAGCTGCACGGAGTCCACCTGGGGGCTTGTTACTGGTGGCATGCCTTTAAGGATCAGTGCAGGGGCAGTTTGTCTGCATTCCAGCCCCTCTTCCAGGTCAGGGCTGCACTTGGTGCAGTTTGTGGATGCAACCAGATTGTGAGGGGCAGTTGATATGCTGGAGGCGCAGGGCTAGTTGAGTGGGAGGTCTGTGGGCTGGAGAAATAGCTGGCAGAAACCTCATGAAATAAAATAAAAGCAAATTGCATGTCTTTCTGGGGTTGAGGGACCCCATGCATGGTAGGTGTGGTGCTAACTGGTGGAAAAACAGCTTTATAGGGAAGAACAGAGGGTTGGTATGTGCCTTTGTGGTGTAAAAGGTGAAGAGCATACTGGGCATGGTCAGTCAGCTGAAGGCAGCAATTACTCTACTATTCAGAGCTTGTGGTACTGCACCTGCTGTGCTGTGCCCAGTTTTGTGCTCCCAAGTATGTGGCAGATGCTGAGGTGTCCATGGAAGGCCACTAAGATAAGGAGTCAGAAGCACATGATGTATGAAGAGGGGCTGAGAAATTAGTTTGTTCAGCTTTCAGAAAAGAAAAGTCTAAAGTGGGGGACCCGAATTGCTGGCTATGACTGTTTAATAGGCGGTGAGAAAGAAAATGAAGACAGGCTATCCTTAGATATGCACAGGGAAAGGGTAAGAGGTGACAGACACAAGCTACAACAAGTGAAATTCTGGTAACATCTCAGCAATATGTTTTGCCACATGGAGAATGAAGCACTGAAACAGGTTGAGGCATCGCTGTCCTTGAAAATATTCAGAACCTGGCTATGGTATGAGCACCTAAGCAACCTGATCAGACTTCAAAGTTGGCCCTGCTTTTGGTTGGGGATCGGATTGGGTAACCTACAGAAGTCCTTTCCAGTCTAAATGACCCTCATTTTGTGGATGGGTAGGTGGAAGCTGGTATGCTGTAGTTGCTGTCCCTGAAAGAAAAGTAGAAGTGGTTGTAAGTCTATTTCTGTTAAGGTTAAAATGGACAATTGAAGTCTGAAACAGGATTTTCCTATAAAGGAATTTGACTTCTAAAAAGTTAGTTTAAAATTGAATTATGTATTTAATTCCTAATGTAAGTAATAGCTTTTAGAGAATCTCTTAAAGAAAGACTTTCCTCCGTGTCTTTTGTTGCTTTGGTAAGTAGCCAGTAAAACCTGTCCCTTACAGTACAGAGCTGAGTGGCAGTGTGACAAATACTGAAAATGTAGTTTGACAGTAAATAGAGCAGCTATTATACAGCATCAATATGCTTAGATATCCGTTAGCTGAGTTTACTGTCCTGGTGCAGTTTCTGGACAAAAAGGGTTAACTTGCTGGAATAGCTTGCATCTGAGGGTGGCCTTAAGAACTAAAAAAAAGCCAGCAGTGTCAGCAGTGGTGGGTGGGGGTGGGGTGTGCAGCAGGCATCTGCAGAACTTTGTAATTTAACTCATCAGATCTTGTTGTGGACAGCTGACATCTAGGCATTGTATTTTTTATGATTTGCTACTCCTGACAAAATACGTTGATTTTATATGTCATAATATGGCTGCAGTTTTAGAGTATTGGCAGATAACATTCAAACTTCTCAAGTAATTGAAAATGTGAAGTTAACGTTTAGCTGTCTTCTTGAACCTATGAGACTTTGATATTTTATGTAGTGCAAAATACAACCTCCTGTCTCCTCCTACAGACCTCAGTTCTTTCTGGAGTAGGTGGTCCCTGAGAAGACAACATATAAATGGAGGACTGGCCTGCTTAAGGGAATAGGGGCTTTCCTAGGGGTTGAAGGTCTTGTTCCTTCACGTAAGACAGCACATGTGTCAGTATTCCTGATCAGTTAGTTCTTTAATGGCTTTCTAATTTCAATGTGGGAGGTACTGCTGTGGGGACAGGGAATGCTGAATTGCTTACAACTGTTGCTGGTCTGTTTAGTGTAATTTCAAGTCTGTCCTTAAAGTTAATTTCACAAAACCTAACCTCCCCAAAATCCTGATACCCAGGTGCTTACTATAAGAAGTTCAGAATCTTTACTTATACAGAATTTTTTGGCTAGCGACTCCTGGAGCTTTCTGTAAGGACTGTGTACACTCACAACACCAACTTAAACATGATCAGTTTTTAGTAAACAGATTAGTTCTGTTTGAACATGAAATTAAACAGTAATTGTGAAATTAGAAATTGATGGTCAATTGTTTCTCTGAGTCCACAGATTAAGGCAAACTTAAACTTTTGTTATTAATGTATGGAGAGGTAGAGTCTGAGAAGTGCAGTGTAGCATGGGAAGAATAGGAAGCACATAGGTGTGGAAAATTAAGTTACTGTTTAACAAAATCCTTAAGTACTTACTGTTCTTGATTTAGATCTTTATTGCTTCTCATAGCCAGCTGAGTTGGCTGTCATCCGAACAAGTGTGCCGTGCAGTCTTACAGTTAATATGTAGGTTCTGGCTCACCATAGCAGCTTGCTTGTGCTGGCTAGCTTAAATACTGTGAAATGACTTGAAGGATCAGGTATTAATTCAGGCTCACTAAGACTTTAGCAGTTACAGCCCAGCACAACTGCTTGAATTCAATGTTCTTCGCTTGGAGATCTGCTGTAGGGATTCCCTTAGTTGCAGTGTGGGGTTATAACTGCTAGGCACTGAAACATTTGCTACTTTAAAACAAAAAAAAGAGAAAGAAAACCAGGGGTTTTTAATTTCTGTGTAATATACTAGTTGAAATAATGGCAGAAAGACTTGTTTATAAAGATGCCTAGGTCAGCTATTGCTTTTGGTAACATGCAGGATGGAATTTTGGTTTACTAATTTTGTAGGTCATGCATTCAGCAGTATCTGCGAGGCCTGTCAGCGTAGTGGTACCTTGACTTTCAAAAAGGTGTCAACTGAGAGATGTTGTGACAGAGCTGTTTTCTTTGTATTTAAGAAAGATTATTAACTTACTGGCTACTAGCTGGTATTTGTACTGCTGGGGGAGTAACTAAAATTATAGTCTTACCACTTTTGCTTGTCAGATGGAGGACATTAATACAGCTTAGTTGTCTCATCACATGTTCACACCTAGTTCTATGCATCATAAGTCTCCTGTTTTGTGTGGAGTATCTAGTATTGTTGGAAAGAAAAGGGGGGTGGTACTACTTTGTGAGGGGGATCAGACGCTGGAGCAGCGTCCGAAGTGGCTGAGGAATCAATGTCATTCTGTGGTGATATTCGAAACTTGACTGGGTGAGTCTCCAAGCAGTCTACTACCACTGGACCTACTTTGAGGAGGACTACGTGGCCTCTAGAGGTCCCTAGCCACTTATCTACATTAAATCATTAATTCTCTAGATCAATATTGGAGCTTGTTTGTCTTTGCGAATGAGAAATGCGTTATGAAGAAACCTATACATAAGAGTTCGCTTGTGTTTGTGGTAATTGGTAGGTGTCTTGGTTGGAAATGATTAATATAGCTTATACCTGTGTTAGAGATGACCTGTTGAGCACTTTGGAGAAATCACAGGCTTTCTGTGAATGCATTTTTCTCTAGGAGCTGGTACAGATAAATAGTGATTCCTGGGACCTGAGCATTCTGAATGTGTGGGTCTGACAGATGAAGTCAGAATGATTAAGTGAAGAATGTCTTATTGCTAATAACTTGCAGTCTGGGATAGACACGAGCTTTCTAGGTAATCTAGCAAGATACGGATTGCAGTTACACTTGCGATTAGTATGGCAGTGCATGTATCTATTGCTGTGTAGCAGAATACTGGCTTTTTACCTTACAATGAAAGACAGCAACAGCAAACAGCGTTGACAAAAATCCTGTACTGATCACTTTGTATTGTTTTTGGATTCTGATTGCAGTTGTCTTGTATTTCTGTTAGTCTGTGTAATGACAAGTTTATTATATGGTAGTGCTGAAACAACAGCCATGTAACTTGGAAAGGAACTTGTTTGTTGTACTTCGTGTGTGTCTCCTGGAATACCAACCCATGTTTTTGCAAGTTTGTGGCTAGGTGGAAGAGGCTGTGCTGCTACATCATTGATAACTCACAGATTTTGAAATCAAACAAGAGTGATGGGCACTTCTGTGGCTACCCCCAATTTTCTGCTTTCTCTCAAAAAATAAAAAACTGGCAAGTAATATTATAGCATTAAATAGCCTTTCCAAATAAGGAGTGGAGATGTTTGGAGTCTGGAAGGAAGTGTGGGAGGATATTTTATCTGCCCAAATCTTCAGTTAGCAGTCACTGTGGTCTTGCTAGGACCTTTTTCTGGAGAGAATTCATGTTGTGGAAGTGATAGTTCTGGGTGGTGCTGGAGGACAGTAGAATCTTGTCTATTGCATTTCCTGGTATGGGAGATGCACTAATTGAATGTAACTACTTTTTTCCTGATAGCAAGTTGGAATAAAGATGAATTACACAATGTTATGGAGAACCTTACGAAACTGGGTGATTGAATAATGAAGCAGGCTGAAGTGTAGATAAATGTCCAGTGATACCCATGAAGCCCCCTTTGTGGATGGGAGGAGTAGACTTCATATATATGTATTATTGCCTCTGACTATTTGTATACTTGGGAACAAGGCCTTGGGGGTGTGATAGTCAGTTCCATGAACTGATTGTTTTCTGTGTTAGTTACCTATAAGAGGGTATGGTGGGCAAAGAGAACAAAACAGAACACACTGTGCTAATATAAATATGTTGCTTGCCAGTTCTTTAAATACTCTGTTCAGTTTTGGTCCCTTGATATTAAAAGCAAATTAAAAAAATCCCTAAAAACACCTTAGGGTTGAAGTAGGTTCAGAGTAGGTTCAAAGGTATGGAATTGGACTTGTAACTGAAGGTGGCTAAGACTTCTCAGTTGAGAAACGAGGCGACTTCTTGGGAGAAGGGGAAAAGAGGGAGGGATAACTCCTCTAGAAGGAGATAACACCTCTAGAAGGCAGGGGGGCCTGAGAGAGCCGGTTAATATTCAAGAACCGCTTCCTCCAAGCTCAGGATCAATGCATCCCGATGAGGAAGAAGTTGAGCAAAGGAGGCAGGAGACCTCCATGGATGAACAAGGAGGTTGCAAAAAAACTCAAAGGGAAGAAGGAAGTTTACAGGATGTGGAAAAAAGGACTAGCTACTTGGGAGGAATATAGGACTATTGTCAGAACATGCAGGGAT
>VZSC01018226.1:1123952-1150446 GCA_013398225.1 Steatornis caripensis | reverse complement strand
GATCCTCCCCCTGTACTCTGCCCTGGTGAGGCCGCATCTGGAGTACTGTGTCCAGTTCTGGGCTCCCCAGTACAAGAGAGACAGGGAACTACTGGAGAGAGTCCAGAGGGCCACGAAGTTGATTAGGGGAGTGGAGCATCTCTCGTATGAGGAAAGGCTGAGAGAGCTGGGTCTGTTCAGCCTGGAAAAGAGAAGGCTGAGAGGAGATCTGATCAGTGCTCACAAATATCTAAAGGGTGGATGTCAAGAGGACGGGGTCAGACTCTTCTCAGTGGTGCCCAGCGACAGGACAAGGGGCAATGGGCACAAACTGGAACACAGGCAGTTCTACCTGGATGTGAGAAAGAACTTCTTTACTGTGAGGGTAACAGACACTGGCACAGGCTGCCCAGGGAGGTTGTGGAGTCTCCTTCTTTGGAGATATTCAAAACCCGCTTGGATGCATTCCTGTGCAACCTGCTCTAGGCTAACCTGCTTTGTCAGGGGTGTTGGACTAGATGATGTCTGGAGGTCCCTTCCAACCCTTACCATTATGTGATTCTGTAATTGTATAGGCAATCCCACTCCAAGTTGGCTGTGTCTTTGACCTAAGTGCTGCTCTCACCTGATGGAAAATCCTCCAGCAAGCCTTGCCTCCACTGCATTGCCCTTCACTGGCACAGCCAAACATCTCACATGCGGTTCTGAGTGTGGTAGAATAATGGTGATTAATAGCAGCTTGAATGTCTCACGCTTGACTCTGAAGTTCGGACTGTGGACTGGAAGCGGTGCTGTCTGCTCAGTTTTACACTCGTAAGAGGAAAGAAGACTGTCTTGCCAGAGATCTTGCATGAAGGCAAGAATACAAGGTGTGAAATAGGTAGTGTATTGTTTTGAAGCATGTCCTCTGTTGTGGTATTACGTTGGAATCTACTTTGACCTGAAAGCATAGTAATGCCAATTTTGGAACTTCTAGACTTACCTCTGAGGAGCATGCTAGAATTGAAACCTTTTACGAATGAACTGGTGTCCAGAAAGTGGTGGTTTTTTGGTAATGTATGTAATTGTCTCTTTGTATCATGAAAGGGAGTTGGTAGTAGTTGATAGGGCTAACTGATAAGACAAATGAAGTTCTGTGTACTTGATTTATAGAAGGCGGAAAAGCTGAAGCACTGACTGACTGAAACAAAATGATTAGGTGCTACTTATCTCCTGAGTGGAATTTCTGTTATCGCCTTGAATTTACAGCCCTGCAAGTTAAGAAATCGAGCTTTTTAAAATAAATTTTAAGCAAGCACCACTACGTTTATGTCTAAACATCAGGTTATAACATAACTTATTCATGAACATGTTTGGAATGAGTTACTTTTCTGAAAACTGAAGACCATGAGACCAAAGTCTTATTTGTGGTTGAGAATGAGAAAACTAGTCTCTATGGTGTGATTTGAGTATGTCACAGTGAGTCAGTAGAGGACAAACTGGTGCTAGTAGAGATTTCATGTAGATTCATATACACAGCTTTGAAGAGTTAAAAGTTTTTTTTAAAAAAAAAGACATGAAAAGCTGAATATCTGCTGGCAGAATACAAGAAATAAGTAATAGAGAAGACTGATGACCTGTGATGAGCTGGCTGTCCCTCTGATGAAGCGGAAAACCTTTACTGAAAAAAGTAACTGGAAAGGATACAAATAGAAGAAGCAAATGGTGAAAAATAGTTCGTGAGAAAACAGTTATCTAACTGAACAGGTTGAATGTAACATTCAAATTAAACCCCAAATGTAGTAGACCTGAGGATGAAAAAAATAGTTGAAAGTGCTCCTGGTGAGTAAATATGTGCTAACTAAAAGCACTGGTGCTCTTAAACAGAATTTTTGTTTCATAATTTTTTTAAGTGCTGCTAACTGAGCGTTAAAAATGAATTTGCTATCCTAGGTGTCTTCTGAGTTAATTTCTTCTTTCTGTTTTTGGTAATTCACGTATAACTGTTAGCTCCTTGATTTGCAAAGCAAGTGAGGATAGTCTTGAAACACAGATGGGAAAATTGTGAATCAGCAGGTTGCTAGTAAGAGGACTGGTAATGGGAAGACTTCTAAAAGCAATGTAGTCTGAAGTCTTCTCAGAGTAGTGAGGTCTGGGTGAACCAAATGGTTATGAGAGAGCAAGTGGTCCAAGTGTGTGGAATGAATTGTTGCAAATAAGCTCCTGAGAGGAGAGCTTGTAATTTGAGTCCATCAGCATGTGTGTCATGTCAGCTAACAAGCATTTTAAGGAAGACATGATTATTTCTTTACTAAAGAAGTCTGTTAATAATCTTACACTGATTAGGCTGGCAAAATCCTTAAACAGATTACGTATGTACCCCAGTGCAGGATCAGCTTTGGTTAGTTTGGATATTTGGGGTTTTTTTTCATAACTAAACATGAAACCTTTCTAAAAGTTGCGGAGATTTACTGTTTTGTCGAGGGTGTTCGTTTGAGCAGTTCACTTTCCGTAGCATCAAAGATTTGCTTGGGTTTGTGGCAGGTTTTTTTGTTGCTTCAGTTTCTCTCCTTTCTAACCTCCACAGGCATGCTTAACGGTGCAGGCATTCTCTTTTTGCTGTTTGAGTACTTCGGGCTCTTCATTGGGTTGCCTTCTTTGAGAACAATGAGCAGCTCTTCTGGTCCTTCTGTGCAGGCCTGTGAGTGCAGTTTGTTTGCTTTCAGACTCTTTAGGTGGCTAATATCTGAAGTATGATGTTCAAACTAAACAACTGCAGATGGACCCTTACCAATGTTGGCTGGAGCGGAGAGTTTACTTCTGCATTAGCATGTTCTAAGGTGAAACTTTAAATTTTCGAAACATAGCCGCCATATACTTGCTATAACTTTCAGAACAGTCTTTGCTCTCTAACCAGTTACTTAACATCATGTTTCTGTTACTTATGCTTGTTCCTGCTGACTGCTGTTCTAATTTGGACCCATTGGAACTTGAAGCTTTTTTTTCAGGCTGAAGGGGAAAGATTTGTTTTGTAGAACTCCAGTTGTTTTTCTGCATCTACTGCAGTTAGTTGGCAGCCCCCTCAAGATACAGAAGTACAATGCTCCTTCTGACCTCTGTTAGATGTTTTGGTTATATGTTTAAACTGGATGCCACATAGGAGGACTTTCTTTTCTTTCAAGTCGATTTGTCAGAACTATTGGTTGGCTCTTTTTTGTTTCAAAAGATTTGAAAGATTGTCTGGAACTAACAAACTTTCCAGTCGAAGGTTTGAGTTACATGAATAACTGCTTTTTTGATCTCTGTTGCTTTTCTTTTAGTGTATTTATACTTACTGCTCTGGTACTTAGGGATTTAAATTTATTTCCATGCAAATGCGAAGCATTTTGTGGTGTTTAGGGAGAAAAAGTGGTACATATTTCGATGGATAACTTTTGAGCTACCTGTTTATTCTTTCTGCTAGTTTAAGGGAGTGGGACTAAAGATGAGATGTTTTCCTTCAGTCCTGCTTTTGAGCCTGACCTGTTTGTTGGAAAAGGAGTACCTCATTGTCTTGCTTGTTTCCTTTTAAAGGGGGGGGAATTTGGAGGTTTGTCTGGTTAAACAGAGGTTCAATGTTGGTTGCGGAAGAACTCCAGCTGACTCATAGCTTGCCTCACTTAGTGGTTCAATACGTCCTATAAACATCTGAATGCTTAGTATCAGGATAAACACAAATGTCTTAATTTGCTATGTGTTAACAGACATAGAAGATTATCATGTAAAAGTGTGTTAAACAGACACTGATGCTAATATGGTTTAAGTCGGAGTTCCAGATGAAGTTTTAAAGTTCATGGGACTTTGTAAACATTCTTGGTGAGTAGATTTAAAGCTTTAACCTTATAAAACTGGCTTTCTAAGAGTATCCTTCACAACTCAGTTTGAATCATGAGCCTAACCTTTTTTAAACTTTCCTCTAGCGTCTTAGATTGTATTTAGTTTCCTGCTGCTTGATACTAAAGGTCTGTGCAGCATGATAGAAAGCGGAGTATGCAGGGGCACAGTCTCTGCCCAGCACAGAGGTAGTGAAACTAGAACAGAAGCACCAGATAATATGAAGAAAACAGCTTTGGGAAAGAAGAATAGTGGGTCACAGTCATACCTGACTTGAAGTGTAGAGGTGGGGAGCTTTTTTGAAGCTCAAACTCGTGACTGTATGAGTTGGGCTCAAGCTATGTTAATGTTAAACTCTGAGTTTCACTATTTTTTTCCTTTGTCTTTGTGTTGCACTGAAGTAAAATACCTCTTCCTAATCTGTTTCCTTGCTTTCTGTGATGAAAATGTCAATCTTGCTAATAAGTGTTTATTGTGGTGCCACAGAGGTTTGCATACTTCATAATCTTGACCCATTTGTATTAGGGTGAGAGTATTTTGTCTGGTATAGCATTATCTGTCCTTTTAACAGGCAGTATGAGCCTTTTCTCTGTGTGTTCTGGATGCTATCTTCTGAATGGTAGCTGTAGCCTTCCCCACAAGTATCTCTATATATAGATGTACATTCATCAACTAGAGGAAGAAAATTAAAATTGTGCCTTCCCTCGGCTGTGAGGAATGAAGGAGTTGAGTAACACCAGCATCTTGGTAGAATGGTGTGTTATGTTGTCAGCTCTACCCTTAGGAGCACCAGGTGGAGGTTCAAAGTACTTAAATTCTGCAGAACATGCTTTGGTAGCACTTAACTAAGCATTTGTCTGTCTTGAGCTTGATGTTTTGAGTAAAAATCCTGGTTCAGCACCAGTTAACTTCGGGTTGAGACAGTACTGAAATTACGAGACTGACCTTTTCATGCATTTTCAAACTCAACCAGCTCTTGTGGCCCGTGTCTTCAACTTCTAGGTTGCTTGGAGAATTTTACCTTTGCAACTTTTTTTTTAATTTTCAACTAAAAATTATGTTCACCTTATTTACAGCCTTTGTAGGCATGTAGGCTATAGTCACCTAAAGGAGAGCTGCTTGCTTCCATGTTAGATAAAGTTAAGACTGGAACCTAGTTTTGTCCACTTGTAGGTATAAAAAGTTTACATTCAGAAGTTAATAGATGTATTTCAAAGTGATGAATGTGCCACAGTACATGAGCCACAGTAGTGATATATCAATGCAATGGGAGAAATCTAGGCATAGGTCATTATTTAAACAATTGTTGTCATAATGTTCCTAGTTTCCTTTTGGTATCAGGTAAAGTTGGCTTCTGAATTCAAAAGGTTGAGTCCCTTGAACATTAATAAGATGAAAAAGCAGCCTGAGATAGCTGGCAAATGCACAGACAGACTAAGAGGATTTCAGTAGTCTTGGCTTCAGACTATTCAATTGCTATGCCTCATTTCACCAGAACTTTTTGCCTTCTGGTATGCTTTTTTGTATGCCTGTTACACTGTTGTGATAAACACTGAACAAGGCTTTAAGAATTGCTTTTCTAAGATGGAAATAACATCTGGTTTGTTTTTTTTAAAAAAGTGCCATACAAAAAAGGGAACTTGAGCTGAATCTAGTAAATGTAATGCTTGTAGAAGCATTCATGCAGAAGTTCATGCCCTGTGTCTGCTCCCAGCCTGCTTCCCCCAAAAAACTTCATTGACAAACTAGCACTCCACTTCAAGCAAGGACTGTGATAAAGCAGATCCTTAGGCAAGAGCAGCACTAGGTTATAACACTACCTCTTTGATGTAAGTGCATTTTTTTCGTAAGTACTTGCTTAATAATTCTAATTGGAAGCTAGTGTTGAAGCATTTTGTACTGCTTAATCTTGAATCTGTTCCATTCCTTGGTTCTGATCTTTTTTTGACACAGTAATTTGATCGTGGTCTGATACTAAAAAGACACACGCTGGCTTCGTCCCAGTAATTTAGGTATATATTTTTATAAAGGCTCAAGTTGAGTTTTCAGGCTGGTTTTCTGCAGTCTCCTTAAGCGATTTGATTCTCTAGCTAAACGAATCTTAAAATGCCATTAGAATGTGTAGCTGTGCTCTTGTTGCCTCTGTTGCATTGCCGCTTGTGACTGAGCAAGGAATGAGCCAATTCAGAAGGCTAAATCAAGAAGAAAACAAGTGACTTTTTGTAGATTGGGCTGTCTTAGGTACACGATGAGTGTTGATGTAGAAGAAGGAGGACTGGAAGAATGTCTAAGCTTTCTGATGTCAGCTAAAATTAAACTGACCTAACAATAATTCTTAGCCTGACCTTAAGTGTGTTTCATGTGAAGTTCTGCTGACATAGCAACTTGCTGTTACCAAAATACAGTGTTCTTGTTTTGCTCCACTGTTGATTGGAACTCTTCGTAGTTCCCTGTGTTAGTGTGTGCTAAGGCCCGGTATACCCATGAGCTGAACAACTTGCTGATGAAGGGGAAAAACTTCAGTTTTTCAACTTTTCTGCTTTTTGGCTTTATTGTCTTGTGGAAACAGTTGATAGTGCAAGGTAAGTGTCTAGGAACTGTCAGTGTGGGGTCTCTGTCTTGCCAGTGGTGTGCTTTGAAGCAGGCCATGGTTCTGTAGCAGGTAACGAAATGTATTGCTTTTGTAGTTAGGCTTGCGCATGGCGATTCCATATCGAAAAAAAAAAACCTCAAAATGTGCTGTTTGTTACAACAGATAATAAGGCTGGAAGCGTGGAGGCTATTCTCATTTCGTAGTATAAGTACTTTATTGTATTAAGAAGGTCATTGTATTCTCAAGACTCTATTTCCTCAGTATCTTTTCAGTTAGTGAGAGAAGCTTGATTAAGAGTTACTAGTGAGCAGCTTCTGTTATCATGGTCAATATTTGGTACCTCCTAGTTCTGTTACTTTTAATGTTGGAAGTGAGTGTTAGGGATTTTTTGTTTTGTTTACTCTTCAAACTGATTTTTGACAAGTTAAGTGAGAATGGTAGGTGCCTTGCCATTTTGAATATGATTCTTGCAGTGGTCTGAAACTGAAGAGCTAATGAACACAATGTAAACCTGATAAAAACTTTATTTGAAAAAATAATCAGATCTAGTATTTATCTGAAATCAGGCAATAGCTTGTACAATTTGAACTGAGATCAGTTTGCAGTGCTGGGCCTTGAAGTCTGGTCTGTGTAGTGATGTGAAGAATGGGTGGGGAGAAGGAAGAGATGCTGCAGCTCATTCTGAGGCAGGAGCAGGGGCTATCAGAACTCAAAAGGGCCAAAACCATGTTCCTCTAGATGGTGTTTTACGAAAAATATTGGAACAAGAAGCTTATGCTTTCACTCCCTACGCTCTCAAATGAGATGATCGGTGGTTGAGCTTTGAAATTATTTTATCTTAAGACTTTTAAGTTGAAGTGGGACAGTCTTATGGTATTCAGTAAGTGTGGAGCCATGAGTAGTAGTAAATGACTGCTTTTTTAAAAGTCCTCTCAGTTGTTAAAATGGGGGATGGAAACTGTTGTAGTTTTGAGAAGCTGAGATGTGGACTGTCCGTGTCTGCATGCAGCTAAGTCTTACCTATGAAATAGGTTGAGAATCTTACTGGCACATTTGCAAATAGATTGGAGAATAGGTGTGTCAAGTAGATCAACTAGGAGTATCCACCTACTTCTGTTAGCTGTAGACACAAGGTAGTTTTGCAATAGAGTTGGACATGAAGTATTACCAGCACAGATTGGATCACTGTGTGATCAAAAAAATCAGTTGGTGCATAGGGACGTAGCTGAAATTGAAACATCTAGAGGTACTGGAGATGGTAATACCAGGCTGCATATGGAACAGTACTGGACAATCTCTTGCTGATCAAAACAAGGTAAATCCCCTGTCTGTTCTGTGTGTGATCTGAACAGTAGTATGAACTCTTTCATTGAAGGAGGAAGTCTGGTTGACTGCTACAGACAAGGACTTGTACAACATGTGTACAGGCTAAGTGATACAGTTGAGTACAAAGCTTTGAAATGAATGGGATTGGGTGCCGTATCACGATACGATACTGAAGTGATTATTGTAACCTATCAGCAAGTCATCTGACAGCACCTTCAATTAAGCGGATTATATGAGAAACTCATTCCGTGTTTCAAAGACATGCTGGAACATCTGACCTGTCAGAGCACACATGAGTGAGGAAATTAGATAGAAAACGTAAGCTATTTTTTTCTTCCAAGTGTGGGGAAAAAAAAAAACAAAATCAAGATCCACAAAACCTTTGTCAAATCCAAAGAAAAACATAAGAAAACATCTTGATGCTGGTATTGCCTTGAGAAGTTACAAAATAACATCTTGATTAGTAAGTGAATACAAATTGTTTGCTTAGGGGCTGTTGAGAATGATGATAAGCCAGGACTTCAATATTGTGAAAGTACAAGCAAAGAAGGTCAGATTTCAGTATTATATTTCAAGAGGAGGAGAGCTAGGCTTGATTAAAACAGTAAATGTGTCTTATGCATCAGTACCTTGGATCAGTTAAGGAGATGAATAATGTGGCCTTGAAGTTCTTCAGAATCTTCTGCATTGGAAACCTCTAAAGCTTTATTTTGGAGTAGACAAATAGCTGTTACTCATTATTCAATCTCCGAGCGAAATACTGGCTCTTGAGTGGAAGTCTCTATGTCAAAGGGAAATACCTATTTTACAGCCCCGAGTCTTCGGCAGCATATCTGCTTAGTAATTAAATTGCTAATTTCAATTCTTAGCTTGATTGGTTAGCAACCAAAAGAAGTTAGTTAAATAATGATACCTGAAGATTAAAACCGGAAATGGTATTGTAAATTGAAGACGTGTTTGTTCTCACTTGAGTTTTAAACTATTTTTAAAACTTGAAATACTTTACAGTATATACTGTTACATAAAATATTTGTAAGTTCAAATTAAATGACTAGCGTAAATGAGTTGATTTTTTTTGTCTTTGGAGTCTGAACGTACATCAGAGAAGACAAACGTAAAAAAATTGATGTAATGATCTGGTTGCTCTACTTTTATTGGAGAAGGTGAGTGAACAATAAGATGCAGCAAGTGTGTGTATGTATATAAATATGAGGCTTGCTCAGTTCAGTCTGTAAATCTTGAAAGTAGCAGCCATAAAAAAGTTTGACTTTTGAAAATATTCATGCAAGAACACAATGTTCTTACGGCACAAATGAGGTATTAGAAGTATTCCTTGGTAGGAAAAAAGTGGGTTTTTTCACATCTTCAAAAAAGGGATAACTGTTAGTTGAGTATTGACTTTTTAAATGTACTCTGGTCATCTTTATGTAGCTAAAGCCTGTAATTATTGGAAGTAGGGTTCTCGGAAGAAAAAAAAAGGAAACAGCTTTTGTGTTCCACTAACTAGGATTACTTTCCAATTCAGTTTGTTACCTTCCCAGAAGTCCAAGCAACTTTTGTATAAGTTTACTTGTAGGGCTTTTCTGTACTAAGTTTGTTGGAATTAGACACAGCTGATCGTTATGTTGAAGTTCAGTACAGGTTAAGATTCAGTAGAGTTAAATATTGCAAATTACTGATTTCTGAACAAAAGTGTGGGGTTTTTTTAAATAACATTACAGAATATGTATGTTCTTTACATTCTGAAATACATTGCAGAAATGTAACTTGTGAACCTTATTTAGGTAAAAGGTGGAAAGCAATAGTTAAATACTTTTTAAGGAACACTCCAGCTTATTCTTACATGTAGCAATGACAAGTGGAGACAAAGTTTGGGCAGAATTCTGCACATTTCAGTTAGCGTTCAAATAGTTTCCTTCTTTTCAATGCCTGTCTCAACAGTACATATTAGTTCAAGAGCCATGAGAAGACTAGACAAAATGTTCTTTCATTACTTGTGGATTAGTCATGGTGGATATTCTCTACATGAAACTTAATCAGTTCTTTGTTTTCTGGCCTTTTTTTTCCACCTCAGCAGCCCCTCTTAGTGACTGGCATATCAACAATCTTGGTAAAAGTTCTGGCTTAGTTTGATTTATTTGTGCAACTTAATGTTTTCATGCTACTGATATTACTCACGAGTTTTATACTGAGGAAATCCATAGCTGAATCTTCAAATCACTTGTTTAGGTGACTTCATTGACTTAGTTACGAACACTGAAAAATCAATTGATGGGAAATGGAAAGCTTTCCAGCAATGGAGTCATACATAAAGGCATATAGAGAATTTTTGCTTGAACATGTGGTTTCATTGTTGTGGGAACTTGTTGGCTAAAAAGGCAGTTAATGTCTCAAGTTGAATGACATCTTCATACTTGTAAAAATGAGGCTACTAAAATTTGGACTTGACATCTTGTTCTGTGGGTGAACTTTCTCAGTAACAGCTCGAGTACTGATTTCATAACTGAAGAGAAAACCCAGAGCAATTGAAATTGCTCTGTTAAAACATAAGCACAGTATAAAGAAATATAGCATGAACTAAAACTTTGATTCTATTTTTTTGTATTGGTTTACTCCAAGAGAAGGAATGACTGAAGTTGCAGGAGCATCTGTTTAGCAAAAGAAATAGCGAATTTGTGGTTTAATGAGTTGCTTTGTCCTGGGGGATTTCTTTTCTTGAAAGGAGGTAGTGTAAAATGCTCAGAATACAATTGCTAATATGGAAAGTATTTCAGATACTAAACAGAAATACATTGAATGTTCAGCAAACACTTGACTTACGTACCCTTGAATATATACTGTGTTAATACAGAGGGAAGATCTAGTGTGAAGACACTGCACTACCATGTAGCAGAAAGATTGCATATGTATGATGGTACATATCTTTATTGGAAACTAGGATACCGAAGCTAAAATTGAATTCTTAGATTGACTGTCACTGTTAAGTTAGTTTGTGAAGTTTTGGGGGTTTTTTTTGTTGTTGTTAATCGTTGCTTTGTTTTTTAAGTAGTTACTGATACGGTAAGTGGTAGAAGTTCCACATATGCAGTTCTCCTTAATTATCTTTATTAGGAGTATTATTTTTGAAAGTAGAAGTAAATGCAATAATTAAACTTAGTTTTACCTGATTAGTAATCAGACTGCTAAAGTGCCGTGTCTGGTAACTGGGTTGGTTTTTTTATTCAGTAAATCTGAATACATGCAATGCTCATATCTAGTTAAATTCCCAAACAATTGATACACCAGGTACCCAATTATCAGATCATTGCTATAAAAAGTTGTGTATTAGTGATGGTATTATCTGAAGAATGGTTGATCTGCACCTAGCATTGATGTTCATGTTTAAAGCATGCTTTTATGATGTTTCCACACTGCTGTGAATCAGCTACAATATGGTTATTCAGAAGAAAGTAGGAACTCCCTTTGAAAAAGGCAAGCTAATTGCCGAACGAGACTTAATATGAAGATTTAGAGGCATAATTTTCTTGTGTACCAACTAACAATTGCTTTGTTTTTAGGTGCCTTAGCTGGACCAATTGTTGATCCACGTGTGACAGCAGTTTGGGGGAAGAAGGTTGCACTGAAATGCATAATTGATATAAATGAGACAATAACACAAGTGTCTTGGGAGAAGAAACATGGTAAAAGTTCACAGACTATTGCTGTTCATCATCCTGAATATGGAATATCTGTTCAAGGAGAATACCAAGGAAGAGTGTCATTTAAAAACTACTCACTTACTGATGCAACAATCATCTTAAAAAATGTAAGCTTTTCTGATGCAGGAGAATATATTTGCAAGGCAGTTACGTTTCCACTTGGAAATACACAGTCATCAACAATTGTAACAGTACTAGGTAAGTAAACTCCTTTATAAAAGGAGGTGAAATTAATAGCACAAACTTGTTAGTGAAATTCTGCAAACTTACTAATATGTTGTGTTTTATCTTCTAACCCAGTAACAGTACAAAAAAATGTATTTACCAGTTTTCCATAACAAGTGTCTGTATTCTTACTAACTTCATTGAGGAGGCTTCTTTTGGATCTTGCTTCTTTAGAACTTGCTCTTTGATTGTCCAGATATTAAAAATAAATAAGCAGTTCCTATTTAGGCATCGTGCTAATCTAAACATTCGGACAATGCTTTAGAACTTAGACCTGGCAATGCTGTTACTAGGGATCTGTGTGTGTGTGCGCTGAGCAGCTGCCAAACAGTTTTAGCTACCACCTTGCCTAAATTCCATCATAAATTTGTTGCTAATATGGTAAGTTAACGTAGCTGCTTGGGGCTGATGGCATAAACTGTTCTTGGCACAGTATAAATGTAAAGCAAAACTGCCTAGACTACTGCTGAGAGTAGTGGGAAGAAAGAGACAATTTAAGCCCTTGTCTGGTTGTGGGTAGTCATAATGTGAAGCTTACATAAACTCAATTTTTCACATAAACTCATTTTGTTTATCTTGTTGAGGATTCAGTATTGTTATCATAAAGGACTAGTACTGAAGCACAGGTAGACTTAGGTGCTAGTGCATTATGAGGTAAAATGATTACTCTATCCTGAAACTTGAAAACCTATCGACTTGCCCTCTCCTTTCAGTACTAATGCCTTCTTATAACAGAGTAAGTTACTTCTGTATCCACTGCAAGTAGTCAAGTGATATTTTCTACAGCTGAGGTGGTCCTCAGTGACTCTATTTTTTTAAATAAAGGTGCTTTTTGGGATCATCTTACTCTTTGATTACTGCTTTCCAAGGCAGTAGAATACTATGAGATTAATCTGATGGCTGTAGCACAGTTTGTAAACTAAACTGGTTTTCACCACAAGGTGGGGTAAAATAAATGCATCAAAGCAACTGGCTTAATTCAGTTTGAAACAAGTAAGTAGGCCAAAGAAGTTCTATGTGAATATACAAAGCGTGCAGCCTTGTGACTCTTTTCCCCATGTCTTCTGTGTGTACTAGCAGTGCCTATGTCTGGCTATTGTAGCAACCTTTTGACTTCAAGTTTCTGGTGTTGTGCTTTATCAACATACAGTAGAGGTTCTTACTGCTTTCCCTAATCTGTTCTAGTCAGTCCCTATTTCTAACATTGTTTTTTCAGGTCACATTAATAGTTCTGTCCATTTTGCCCTTAAAATTTTACGTTTATGGAGAATGAGGAGGAACTCTGAAATTTATGTCCTGTGTGTTTATTATTCTATGCTTAAAAATGTAGAAGTACTGCCATTTACTCGATAAGATATGTATTACCAAAAATTGCAGTTGGAATAGGTAAAGTAGTATGTCAGGCGTACTGTGGTCCTGATCATACCTTTTTTTTATAGTTGATGTAGATGGTTGCTGATAGCTGTAAGGCTCTCAGTGACTTGGTATTAACCTCTGAATTGCAAAAGCCAGCTGCTACTTGCAAAGATGCCCTTCTGTTCTAGTTAGCAGCTGCTTGGCTTGCACGTACGGCTGGGTAGCCAACACTGGACTTAGCAATGTTCTGTGGCCTTAGAGCATTCATTTTCTGTCCTTCTGAAAACTTTTTGCCTCACTGATGTCTAGACTTAAACAGTAAAAATACTGGGCAAGTAATGATTTTCAGAATATGCATGTAACTGAGTAACTATGGAGCTTTACTGGCCTGAGCTCAGCAGTTCCAAAATCAGCAGAGTCTTAAGGCATGAAATAGCTCCAATGGAAATTTAAAACCAATGGAAGTTAATCAACTTTCTCTGACTACATTCTCCTGTTGTTCCAAAAAACTCTCCCTTAAGTGAGGAGAGAAAAATTGATGTCCCAGAGGTGAAACTCTTTCCAGTCCAAGCAGCATTACCTCTTTTTCCTAGTCCCTGTCTGTTCCTGTTTAGCAAATAATTAGTTTCCTTTCTGTATGTAGTGGACATACTTAACTTAATCCTGTAGTTGATGTTTGTCCACTGTAAGGCAGAGACACTGAAGACAAAGGAAAAAATAACTACAGGATAAAATGTCCTGTATTCTGTCACATACACTGATCACTTAAGACCATATTTAGAACCTTTGTCTTGAGCTACTTTAGCCTAATAAACTTACCATGTTTGGTGACTTTGCTCACTCCGTTTGCTTCGCTTAGTGCTTCATGTTGTCTTAAGGAAATGCACTGTAAAAGAGGTTAAGAGTGAAAATGTGAAGATGCTTTTTGGGTCAAACAGGTGTGTTCTCGTCTAAAACTTTGGTTCTTCAAACTTACCTTGTTAAACTAGGGCAAAAAAAGTGAAGAGTTCTATGTCAAGATGTTTTTTGAGATGCTGACTAAAGTGGCCGACATGGTGTTTGAAGGCAGAAGAGATGGTGTGTGACAGGGTAGCTTGCAGAGCTATCATAATTTTTATGTTACTAGCTTGAGTGTTGTACATGACTATTTAAAATACGTAGTTTGGTTTGACTCCTACTGTCTTGCTAAGCTAGGTTTCTCAGCACAGGAATTGATAAAGTAGATCTTGTTCTTCTGCAGGCTAGCTCTTACAGTGCACCAAGTGAAGAATATGAGCTGCGCAGGTGAGAGTGTCAAAGGTAAATGTAGGTCTGTCACTGAGTGGATCCCAGACGTATTAATGTAGGACACAATAAGGAGTTAAAAGAAGATGCGTGTCAGTATGTAAAATGTATCCTTTCAGACAATTGTGGTAAAATAATGGTGTTTGAATAGTGCTGGTTGGTGAGATGTACACTCTGGGCCAAGAAAAACTATCAAGTAGATAACAAATTAGTGAACTGACTGGTCTTAAAAAAAAAAAAAACCACCAACCCAACCAAGACAACAAAATAAAACAAAAACCCCAAAGTCAACAATAAAGAATTAATTAGAGGGCAGGATAAATTGCACAAAAATATAAGGCTGCTGGTTTTGAGGGGAGAGAAAATAAAATGTAGAAATACTGTTTTGGAAACAAGTTACTCTGGTAAATGTCAGTTGTGATGAAGAGGCTGACGGTTCCCAGTGTCATGCTGTTTCTAAGGAATTAGTGAATTTAATGTTAAGTGGAAATAATACTGTTTGTTTGTAATCATGCCAGCCTTGTCCAGACCTGTGCACAGTGACAGAAGAAAATTAATTTTAAAAAACTAACAGAAGCAGTTGAAAAAGGCTTATGAATTACTTAAAACCAAGAAGAAACTTTGAGGCCTGGAAACTTACGCAATAGGATATAAGACTCTTCTTTTTCCAAAAGCTTTATTATCTTGTTTTGCTATAAAGAAGTGTAAGATTTCTTGTTAAGCAACAAGAAATCTGATTGTCCATGTGAATGTAAAGTGAAGCTAGAGTAAGTAGGGTTAAATTCGATAGTGATCAGTAAAAAGCAGCGCTGGCACAGATGTGCAAATTAGTTGAGACTTCCTAAACAGCTGCGCATCTAGCTTCCATACTTCAGTCACCATTTCTTACAACTCAGATATTTCATGTCGTAATACTGCTTTGGATTTGTGTGAGTATTCCTCTAAGATATACGAATGAGATGATGTATGTGCACTACCTTTAGATAACCTGTGTCTATTTAGTCAGTATATTTACTCTGCTGATTATTTAAAGGGGATGGGGGAAACTGGTACTATCCTTGAACTCTTACATAGTGGAAGCAGATCCTTTCTGCTTTTGGATCTTTGTGGGATTGGTGGTTTCCTTTCACAAACTAAGCAATGTCCCCATGATCATCTTCATTTGAGCTGAGTAGTGTATAATGTTTCTACTGAATAGGTGAAGCAGCTTCTCTAATGCCCTTCCAACCTCCTTTGTGTGTGTCCCCCTTCACCACCACCACTGTGAGCAATGAAAGTTTGTAGGGCACGCTTCAGTAGGATTGATGTGGCACACTGAATGGTCTTGGGATGAAAGAGGACTGCTACAAGAGTGTGCGTATCTAGAAGTTACACTTCAAAAAAAGTCAGCCAAAACCCCACAAAAAAACCTTCCAAACCCCACACTTTGGGTAATCCTTTTTCCCATTTGAAAACAGTAAAACTGTTGCCCAGTGTAAGGGGTGAGATGCCAATGGCCCCTTGTAATAAGGGATTCATTCACAAGATACTTACCTTACTTAATCTGTGAGTGAAACGGCTAGAAAGGCTGTAGAATGAGTAGCTGGGTTTCTGTTGGTTTTGCTGCAGTTGCTGGGACTGTAGTCTGTCCTTTGAGCTTACTTTGAAAAAAGAGTAACAGCAGCAGTTGTTTTCCACTTTTTAGTATGTGGCTGTTGAATTATCTTGTGGTTGATGTGTATGATTTATGGGAAAATGTGACAGTAGAAGCCTAACCATTTGTGAAGCATGAAAAAAATTAAAGCATGAAAACTCATTGGACTGGGAATAAGTGTATTTTATGAAGTTGGGTATTATGAATAGTTCAGCTTTGTGTCTCTGAGTGTAAAACTTAAAATTACACAATGAACTGAAAGTGACCAATCTCAAAAACTTCAGATACCACTTGAGAAAGCAAAGTACGCTGCTTTCCTAATAATCATAATCTCAGGAGAAACTAGGTTTTTAAATGAGTCTGTATACTGTTGTCTGGCTACTATCATTTAATACCTGAAGGCATCTTTTTCTAAAAGAACGGTAAGTGAAACAGCATCTTGAGTAGTCTACTTTGGGACTGGAGATGTCTTGTTTACTTATGTGTATCCCTTCACAAAGGGGTAGAGGAAAAATTCTAGAGCTGTGTACTACTTGTTTTTTTGGGGGCAAACTCAAAGGAATGGAATATGTGGAACTATTTCCAGCTGAAATTATTTGGGTTTGTAAGCTCTGGCATGAAAACCTGATGATAGCTGCTAATTTAATTGGTTTCGCTGTGGTGGAGACCTTGGGTGGGGGACAACCAGGTGATACAGCAAAAATTAATATCTTTATGCTTCTAAGACACTAAATGTAAATTTGAGTGTTAACTTCTGCATTTCAGTAACACTACAGAAGCTATTTCAAAGGTTACTACCAGTGATTTGGGGGTAACAAGGCAGGGATATTTGTATTAAATCAGGGAAGCCCAATTGTGGTCAGCTAACACAGCTTCATACCGAATAATATTATGTGTGTCAAGTTCTTCTTATGAGATTTTAAAGGCTTTTTTTTTCAGATGTTCAAATACTTCATATGTACATCAGGTCAAATATCTGAGCTTATGGCAGAAAGCTTTAGTTGTTGCTAGTGTTGGAGAGCAGGCAATCAAGTTTTGAAAGAAGCTCTGTTAGAGATGCTTCAGATCAAGAATAGTGAGTGTAGGGCTTGGCAGAAAAAACCACCTGCTGATGGTTTATTTACAGTAGGGTCACTAACAAATCACTGAGGGTAGGCATTCAGAGAAACAAGGTAGAAAATAATCCACTTTCGGTAACTGCCCAAGCAACCAACCTTCAATTTGGTGATGAGGTATGTTCTTTAAGTACTTCTTAGAACAGAAAACATTTTTATAACATTATCCATTTAGTAGTTGCCTTTCCTTTTAGTGTAGTTGAGCAAATAATAAACCACCTTCAGACATGAGCAGTGTTAGACTGAGCAGAAAACAATCACAAACCGATTCTGGCACTGAATCCCCTCAAGATAAAAATATTTGTTACCAGTTATGTCTTGAAAGTATGGGTAGTTGGAGAAGTATCTTGCCAGGTGTTGTGAACTCTGCTCTATTTCATTTCATATGTGTGGGTCAGCTTCGACTTCTTGGAAATAAATTCTGTGAACTAAACTGTTCTTCCATATAGGATGCTGAAAGGTGCAGAAGTTGCAAGAGTTGTCTCTGCTTTGTGATTAGTGAGGGCTGGTCCACTGAGGTGGATTCTGAAGCATTGTGGTGTGTAGTGATGGCTTCACTTTACAGGACTCTGGATAGCCTCGTTATATCGAAAGACAAGGATTATGTAATAGGCTGATATGCTACTGTGAAGCATTCTGGTATGAATGATAGAAACGGGCCGTCCTAGAAAGCAAAGTCTTAATTTGTATCTGAAGCACCAGATGGTATTTCTGGTTTGGTCTGCGACTGGTGAATGGCTTGTACAGGGCTGAAACAGATTTCTTAAATAAGAAGGAAATTTTTTAAATGCTTTTCAGTCTATGAAAATGGTAGTTTTCTACATCAGTAATTCAACTTCCTTTTAGAAGGAAATGTGTTCTCTAAGCCTTTAAAATTTTAGGATGAGTGGTGGGTTTACAAGGTTGTCAGGTCCTTCCACTTAAGGATTTGTTGAGTCTTGGACGTAGTATTGACTTCAAAGTTTTTACTCCTCTAGGGATTCATTCACAAGAATATATATAGACAGAATTTTATTTATATATAGAAACAATTTATATATAAAACTCATACAAATTTTATATAAAAATTACATATTACATATACTATGTGTATTTGCATATATCCGATTTTATACATGATGCATGTGCATATATAATACTTTTTTAGAGGTGAACTGTCTTAAGCATGGAATCAATTTGCATTGTTGTACTGATCAACAGAAGCTTAAACTCTTAATGTTGAGTGTTAACACTGAATTAAGTAGCTTTGAAATGACACAAACTGACAGTATATATTAATACTTTAACACTTGACAATGCAGCAGAATCCAAGCATATTTTTAAAATCACAGTGTAGTTTCTACCTGATATCTTAGGCTGTCAGTTGTCAGACACTACAACTGGAGCACTGTAGTTGGCATTTGAACCTAACCACCTTGGAATTCCCTGTCAATGCATTATTAAATGTAGTGAGTGAGCAACATTAAATGTTAATGAGTGGACAAAGGTGAACAGTATTGAAATATAGACCCATCATCTCTGATATATGACATGGTATTATTTCTAGGATATCTGATTAGCACGGGCTTTTGCAAATGGATTATTGTCAAACTCTTACGTAGCAACAGTTTCAAAGATGTGGAGTTGTTCTTGTTTAAATTTACTTCTTTTCCCCCTCCTTAGTTGAACCTGTTGTGAGCTTAACAAAAGGACCAAACCCTCTAATAGATGGTGCAAATCGGACAATAGCAGCCACTTGTACAGCAGCCACTGGAAAACCTGCTGCAGAGATTGACTGGGAAGGAGGTCTTGGTGAAATGGAATCCAGCTCTACTTTGTTTCCAAATGAAACGGTGACAGTTGTAAGTCAGTATATGATTGTCCCTACGCGATTTGCAAGAGGAAGACATATAACTTGTATTGTGAGGCACCCTGCTTTGGAAAAGGAGATAAGGTACCCCTATGTGTTGGACATACAGTGTAAGTATTCTGTAAGGTAGCTAATGAATTATCTTACCTACAGGTTATTTTACAACCACCCTCTTTTATCCGTGTATATTTTCCATACGAAGGAGATGAGCCCTTACTGCTTCAGGAAAAAAAGGGAAATTAAAACTGTATAGAAAAGCATATGATAAGCAGTAGGTCAGGCAGGAGTAGAAACCTAGGGTCTCTGCGTTAAAAAGAAAAAAAAAATAAAAAGGCTAGAATTACCAGTACGTTTTTAGTGTTTGTTTTTGGATATTGGCTCATGGATAAACATTATTCATGTTTATATTTAAAATGGAAAAGATTACAGACAGAAAAATAAATGGTTTACAGACCAACTGAGTTTATAGTGCCTTACAGTTTCAGCAGTATTATGAAAGAATTCTAATGAAGGTTTGTGTTTGAAATGACCTGTTGAAAGCAGGTCTTTCAGGGGTCAGTAAGTTATTTTCAAATTACTCACTAGGCTTTTTCTGTTGCACTTTGCATAAGGAAACAAGAAGATAATGTATGTATTTCCAGCATTTGTTATTCAGCTTCAGGTTGCTCATGTAATTCAGACCTGTGTTGTACTTGTTTAACAAATTTGTGACTTTAAAACACATAAATTTTAACTGAGGTGGTTACAAGATTGCTGAGCTAAAACCCGTTAAGAGAAATAAACTTTAGGCACACTATCCGTTTTTTGTTAGGCAATGCGTACTTGATGAAAACAACCTATTTTAAAGTTCTTCCTTTGGTATCCTGTCTCAGCTGTGTGCTACTTCAAAGTTCCTAAATCACAGAAGTCTTTCAATTCAATTAGAACAAATGTAGTGGCTGGAAAAAGTATACTTTGCTGTTTTGATTTGACTAGAATCTCTTGTGGGTTTGGTTTTGTTCTGTTTGGTAAAGAATCACTTCTTTGGGCATAAAATAGAGATTAGCACTGGTTTATTTTGTCAATGTTGAAACGAAGTTCTAGATTGGAGTGTTGTTGATGAAGAAATGAAATATTAATTGTTCCCATTGTTTCACACAGTGAGTAAGAGAATGAAGCTTTGTATTTAAAGTGAAATGAGGGGGCAAGTTGGTCTTAAACTTCTTTTTGTCTTAAATTAGTGCGAAGGCATGTTTCAGAACTTCTAACAAAAATGTATAGTAAGCAACAACACACCAGCAAGTGAGAAGCAGAGATTTTTTATGTCTATGTTCTATAGTCTTCATTTAGTCTTCCCCTTACACTTCCAGCTTTTGCAACTGCTCTTCCATCTCTGCTGTAGGAGCTTGTACCAAACCATACCAATTCTTGCGTTCTACAGGTTCTGAATATTTCAACTAGGTGTCTCTAGCTTATCTGAAGTGGCCTCCTTGCTTTTTAGAGCCATAATAATATAGTTCTACATTATGATGCCAGTGGATAACTTTTAACCTTTTTAAAACACTGGCATCTGAGAACTGTGTGATGATTTCCTAATTACCTGGCTTCTCAAAATGCTGTTTCTGATCCTTTGCTTATTTTATTAGTGAGAAGTAGCTCTAAATTACCGTTACCCACTTCCAAAAAGCATTAAACTGATTCTTTTTCTTCTGAAGTCCTTTCACATCCCCAAAGTGGGACAACTGCACTGATGAAAAGAATTTACTGTTGCTGATCTAATCCACTGCTGCGTGTTACACCATAGCTTGGAACTGTATTGGTGTTCTGTGTATTTTGTTACTGGATTTAAAATTTAAAACAAACAAAACCCCAAGAAACACAAAAACTTCCTGTTCTGCTGAGCTGATGGTTGTGCACAGTTCATATGTAAAGAAAATACTGTGATTGTTGATAGGTTAAATCTTTTTTTTGTCAGATGCCCCAGAAGTTTCAGTAACTGGCTATGATGGAAACTGGTTCGTTGGAAGAGAGAACGTTCAGCTCAAATGTAATGCTGATGCTAATCCATTACCTATGGAATTTATGTGGACCAGGTAAATGTTTATAAAAAGGGGCTTACCATGTGATTCAAGTGGTATAATCTCTTAGCTGACAGTAAACACCTGTTTTGAAAACAAGGAGTTACAACTTACATGAACTTGTAGTTGTATTATCCAGCCTTTTAAAAGGAAGATGAGGTATGTGTATATATGAATATGGGTGAGCAGATGTCTTGTAAATTTACGAGCCTGAACAGTTTGTTGTTACTCACAGGATAAAATCCTTTGTGGTTACTTAATAAAGTAGACTAAACTGTATGTTGCAGTATATAGAGCAAAGCCTAATAAATCTAGTAGAGATCCAACTATTATTTCATTAGTTCTGTTTTATTATTACTTAAAGTAGGTTGTAAACATTTGAACAGACTTCTCAGTGTCTGCATTTTAAAATCTGGAGATTACAGTTGAGATGGAAAACACTGCTTACGGAATTACGGAATTTGTCATGTTTTTCAAAAGTGCTCAAGTAGTTACCAAGACAGATAAATGCAGTATTTTGCATAGTAATGGAAACTACGTCTTGAAAATATGTCTCTCATAAAAAAAAAAATTCTTACATAACAGCTGCATTTCATGCCTATGTGGATTGAGTGGGCCCTACTCTGAAACCTGCTGCTTTACTTTTGCAGCCATGCATGTACTTTGGGCAAGGAACAGAGGAAGACAGTAAGAGCAAGCATAGATGAAAATCTGTTCTGTGAAGAAAAAAAAAAATAAATAAACCCAAGTATTCTAAAATGATTTCTTGCCTGTAGAAATGAAGGAAATAGCTTTCCTCAGGACAGTGTAAATTTGTATGTAGCTATGTTACAGTGCTTCTGTTGGTAAAATCGCAGGAAAATTTACTGATGTGAAGCTGTAATCCACTCCCCTACCTCCTCAATCACAGATAGAATTTAGCATATAGGAACAATAGTCATCATGTGGCTTCAAAATGTTGTATTGATAAGTTTGGAATTGCTTGATGGCAGTTTCACAGGAAAATAAAATTCCTATAACTGACTCAATCCTCAAAGCAGCCATTGAAATCTTAAGTCAGTATTGTAGTTAACTAGTCAGAATGGCGTGGCTACACTAAAGTAGGTTTAGTAAAATGTATGTCTTAGTAAAATTTATGCTTTACTTATGTGCTACAGCAAGCAGGCTGCCATCACATGGTTTGCTCAAATTAGGTGTGATAGATTGCAACACACAAAAATTCCTATGTTTAAAAAAGCATGCCAGGCTCTCAGCAGGAGTACTGCTTGTTTCTTCAGATGAACTGGGTTGTCAGTTCTCTGTTTTAAATTTGAGATATATGTAAGAACTAATCAATACACCCTCTATTTCCAATTCCATAAGAAGTATACACAGCACTTAAAGCACTTCAAGCTTCAGAGGTCACTTTTAAACTTTCTGAGGTTAAAACTGAGTCAGCTTTTACAAAAAAAGCTTGATTTCTCTGGATTAAAACTAGTGTACCTTTTTGAGCAACAGAACAACCCATCCAAGAAGCCATAATACTGGTGAATGAGGAACTTAAGGGGAAAAAGATCCTATGCAAAAGAGGAATAGCTTGAGTGTTTAAGGAAATAGAACCTAGCTGTATTGAAATTGTGTGCTACCTTAGTGGTTTGAAGTTATAATACCTTCTAGAACTACCACACGAAAACATCTTTGTCCCTTGGAAGCAAAGGTGACGTTGTGTTTGCTATGATAGTAATATTAATCAATAATATTAACCAATAATGAATATTAATAATATTTTAAAATGTGCATGTGTGAGAACTTGCCTAGAATAGAGCTTTCAAGCCAATTGACTGCTTTATAATGTTATAATGAATTATGAAGTGCATGCATAATCACTTTTATCAACTTCATATGGCTGAAGCAATTCTGGACCATAACCGTTGTCAGCAAAGCAATGGGAATATTATTTTGAACCTATATTTGTTGGAGATCATGTTTACTGTTAACTGTGGGATTTTTTATTTTCCGTTTGAGTACATAAAGGGTCAGAGGTGGCCTTTTTGTTCAATACTACTTCTAAAATCATGCTTGGTAAATGCTTCCAAGATACTGCGATCCGGTGATCACATGTTTGAATATTGACTTAGTCTTGCTTAGCTATTAATAGATACTTGGCTACAAGCAAAATTGGTTGCAATGGTGTGAAATTACCCAGGTGTTTAATGGCCAGTTGGCAGCTCTGTTACAATAGGGTGCCTCTGGCCTTCCCCCTTTTTCTCTGCATACACAGTTGTTACTGCAATCACATGCAGAATGCTACAGGGAAATGGTAGATTTGGAAAACCAGTTGATTGGAAACATATTTTTTTAACCAGTTATTTCCCAAAACATATCACTAAGCACCAAATGTGCTGTAATTTGGATGGAAAAGTGATGGGGGATGAGAAAAGGCAGATTGAGAGGGAAGAAACTGTTTGAACTCTTGCTCCTAGTAAAAATGTCCTGTAAGTTAAGTGTGTACTGGCAGAAATATTTATTGTGGTAGCTCAACTGGATGCACAAGAACAGACAGATAATCCTGACAGCAGTAGAAGTGCCTCTTAGTTTGACTCTTAGTTTTTCTAGCTTGAGTTGGATTGTTCCTCTAAGTTCTTTTGAGATAATGTTTTCTTGGTTGTAATAGTGTTAATTTGCAAACAGCTTGCTAGTGCCAGCAGGTTTGACCTTTAAAGGACTTGGCACAGAAATTATATACTAAATGTTCAGGTAAAAGCAGAGACTATCCAGTGCAAGCCCACTGACAATGTCAGAGCACAGTGAAAAGTTAGTTCTTTAAACCGTTGCAAATATTATTTTAAACTGAATCTTTACGACTGACGTCTAGGTCTAACTACAGTTAAAATATAACTGTTTTGTTTTAGGTTGGATGGACAATGGCCTGAAGGATTGCTGTCTGTCAACAATACTCTGCAGTTCAGCAGCCCGTTGACTTACAACTACACTGGGACTTACATCTGTAAGGTGACTAATTCCCTTGGTCAGAGAAGTGATCAGAAGGCTATCTACATATTAGGTAAGTCTTACTTCTCAGCAAAGACAGTGTGTTAACTTGAAATTTATTTGGTCAGTAGTTGAAATAGCAAATTGAAGAGCCTTTTAATGCATGAAATACTTAAGCTTTTTAATTGTGTGAAAAGCAATTGAAAATAGGGTGTTGGGATCTACAGAATAATTTGGGGTTAAACTGACTCTTCAATAACAGCTACAGTGGGAATTCTTAGGGTTGAGGTAGTTTCCGTAGTGCTGAGATTACTACTTTCTCTTGGTAGATGAACTTTATTTTTCCAGTGTTAACCTGTGTTTTGGCAAGACATATTGACTGCAACAAACGGCACCTTGTCCGTAATAAATTGAAAAAACACTTGTTGGTGGAAGGGGAGCAAATGTATTTAGACAAGTCAAAGATGCTCTGCTTTAAGGAACTGAGGGTTATGTTCTGAACGTGTGCATTGTACTCCAGTTACTTGTCTCCTCTTAGGATGCAGGTTTCCAGTAATCATACAGCATCTCATGCAGAATTCTTGCTGATCTACTTAGGATAACATGTCAAATTTGTGTGTCTCTTCAGCACCACTGCTGTTGGAAAACATCCTCATATCTATTAACGCAATGTGATTGATGTTTTACTCTGACACCTTCTTTGTGGAAGAACAGCATGACTTAGCGTATATGTGAACAGTGCTGTAGAAGTGTGAGAAAGCTCTCCAAATTTCCATCATGGATTGGCTAAATTAGCTAATACCTAGCTTGATCAATAAGTGCTCATATATTACCATTTTTGAAGGAAAATAATACCAGGCATGAAAATTAAAACTTCATTCTGTTGTATGGTATTGCTGCTCTTCACTAAGTTCTTGACATAAGTTATTCCACAATGTGAAGTAAGCATCAGAGTGGACGTTGGCCAGTTACAGTTCACATGGAAAGAAACACAGATGACTTCTTCAGAATAACTTAAAACTAAATATGAACACTAAAGGATTGAGATGACAATGGAAACTTAAGACTGAAACTGAAGGTACAGGACAAGTTCAATTTGTATTTGTTAGTTATCTGCACCTTTAGAAAAAGGGATGGTGTTTCAGTCAGTCTGACATAACTAATCTGCAGGTCATTGTGGAAAACTAGTAAGTTCTACATAAGTGACTAGTTAATGGCCTAGTTAACTGAAAACTTTGAAATACTTTGAGACTGGAATTATTTGTGAACAGAACTTAAATTATATTGAATTCTAGCTATTAAAAGACTTCAGTGCTGTAAATTCTTACATTTCCTAAAATGAATCACGTTTTTGAAAAAAGCAGAATAGAAATCTATACTAGTTGTGCTGTGATTATGGCTTATGTTCTAGCCTATGGCAAATGCAACATAACTTAAACTAGGTTACAGCAGAGATCCTTAGGCTGCTGTAGTTGGTCCTTGGTAAGGACCGATGAATACTGTTTACATGTGTGATCCTCTTCAGCATTGTTCAGCAACTTTTTTTCTGCAGTAACTTCATTGCAAGTAATAAAACTTAGCTGTTTTTAGGGAATGCCAAAACTGAACCTCAGCTAGCTAGAGATCATACAGGATCATGGTTCTGTGAGTTATGTGCACCAATAAAAAAATACTTCAGTTGACATTAATTTCAGTTTTTAAAAACTTCATTTTAATCTTGGAGTGTGTAGCATCACCAACATCTAAAAAAATACAGATGATTTTTAGGCAAATTAAAATAAATGAGATGCCATGTCAGTCACTACAACTGATGCTCAGGCAAGTCGCGCTCAGCAGTTTGAGACAAGTATCCAGCACTATGCTCTAGATACCTTAGGAAGATTATACCAAGCAGATTAAAAGCAGTCAATAAAAAGTATTAACTTCTAGTATATAGGAGACATGTTTAAAATGAAAGTTGAGGCAATTGTACAGTATAGCACCTGTATTGTTTTCAGAAATTAATATTAAGCCCATTTTACTGTAACTCTGAGAACTGGCTCTTTAAATAACTTAAATAGTCTTAAAATGATGCAGGATGGGTAAGTGACTGTGAAATAGCAAAAATACCCATCTTAAATAATAATCATTCAGGTTATTCTCTGGAGGGAACATAGAGATTGATGTCAGGAGTACAGAAGATAAGACTGGAGTACTAAACTTTAAGTCAAACCACTTACCACCTTAATACTTAACTGAGCAGATATTATCATAGAATCACAGAATGGTAGGGGTTGGAAGGGACCTCTAGAGATCATCCAGTCCAACCCCCCTGCTAAAGCAGGTTAGCCTAGAGCAGGTTGCACAGGAATGCATCCAGGTGGGTTTTGAATATCTCCAGAGAAGGAGACTCCACAGCCTCCCTGGGCAGCCTGTTCCAGTGCTCTGTCACCCTCACAGTAAAGAAGTTCCTCCTCATGTTCAGGTGGAACTGCCTGTGTTCCAGTTTGTGCCCATTGCCCCTTGTCCTGTCGCTGGGCACCACTGAGAAGAGTCTGACCCCGTCCTCTTGACACCC
>VZSC01018226.1:1088844-1121118 GCA_013398225.1 Steatornis caripensis | reverse complement strand
CCTGCTTCTCATTTTGGGAGGCAGGTAAGAAACCTATGTTGCTGCCCTGATTGTCCTTGCTTATTCCCCAGTCAATTGCAATGGCATGACTATTGTCATTTTGGACCCCACCCCCCGAGTCATTCAGTTTAAAGCCCACCTCACCAGGTTGGCCAGCCTGTTGCCAAAGATCCCCTTGCCCTTTCTAGACAGATGGAACCCATCCCTCCCTAACAGATTAAAGTCACTGAAGTATGTCCCATTATCATAAAAACCAAGACCCTCGTGATGACACCAGCCATGTAGCCAGGAGTTGACATTCATTATCCTTCATTATCTAGTAATGGTGAGCATGGCACTGCTGTGCTATAGTAAAGCAATCATTTAATTAGCTTATTTTTCTATTTTAGCTCTTTTCCACTGTATAAAACATAGCAAAACCATAGTGAAACTTTGAGAGTGGCAGACAAAGCTGCCATTTTTCAGATTTTTCAAATTTTAATTATGAAGCTGTCAGAGAGGGCTTATGAAGTTAGTATATCTGAGTAGTCATGATGCTGGTAGATGTAAAGCTTTTTAACTGCTAGAAGAACCAGCATATGAAGTTGAAATGTGTTGTAGCATTGGAACGTAAGCTGAGCAAGAAATACTTTTGGTCCTAATATGCGTTGTTAAAAAATAAAGCTGTGTTTTTAATAAATTTTGTTGCACTCCTAACCTTAATACTCTTGAAATGGAGTAATAAAATAAAGAGATGTAGTAGACAGCGTTTAAATTACAGATTCACCAGCTTTTAGTTACAGGAAATTTTATGTCTTTGATATGGACAAAGATCCATATCAAAAGATATCTGTATCAAAAATTATATGGATAGGGAAATGCTAAAATGGTGTTTGAAGCTGGAGAGTTTTTTGGTACTGGCTTTCAGGCACAGATATCTTTGCTACTTTTTACTTTTCAGTGATGTGAAGTTAAACTTCCGTATAGCTGTCCAGCAAAAGCAAGTCATGGTTTTTATGGAGTTCAGAGGTGATCAAGTGTTGTTGAAGTTCCTGACATAGTCTTGCAGCAACAGCTTTTCCAAAGCAAGCTGTTAGCTTGATCTGTTAAGCACTTGATCTTGTAATATAAATTTTACTCAGTTTTTTACACAAGGAATTGAACTTTTGTTTTCTTGGCTCTGTGTCCCCTCACTTCATAATGTTTACTGATGCTTCCCCTTTTCCCATTGGCAAGAGAGGTGACCTACAAGACTCACATTCACATAGGAACATATTTGCTTCCTCTGTCATCTTTTAAAATGAGTGCCTTTAGAATAGACTACTTTTTGTTAAAAGTAAAGCTATCCTTTGTTAGCCAGCAATCCTAGCAGTTCCAGGAAGATGTGAGTTTTAAGTACAGAGTAACCTTCTTGGAGAGTGAATATTGTCAGAGTTAATATAGAAGCTAATAGAGGCCAATCATTGTTTTTGCTTTGGTTTCTTCATATGTAAACATCTTTTCTGAGCGAGTGTTGTTGAATACTGACTGTATCGGGTTTGTGTGGTCAGGTTTTGGTAGTGGGGGGCTGGCTACAGGGGTGGCTTCTGTGCTGCTAGAAGCTTACCTCGTGTTCAATAGAGCCAATGCCATTTGGTTCTAAGGTGGACTCGCTAGCGGCTGGCGAAGGCTGAGCCCATCAGTGACAGTGGTAGTGCCTCTGTGACAATGTATTTAGGAGGAGGGGGAAAAAACTGCTGCATAATAGTAGCTGAGAGAGATGAGCGAGAAGATAACAGCAACAGCTCTGCAGGCACCAAGGCCAGGGAGGGAGGGGAAGAAGTGCTCCTGGTGCTGGAGCAGAGATTCCCCTGCATCCTGTGGTGAGGCAGGCTGTCCCCCTGCAGCCCATGGAGGTCCATGGTGGAGCAGATGTCCACCTGCAGCTTGTGGAGGACACCATGCCAGAGCATGTGAATACCTGACAGAAGCTGTGACCCTGTGGGAAGCCCGTGCTGGAGCAGGCTCCTGGTAGGACCTGTAGCCCTGTGAGAACAGAGGAGCCCATGCTGGAGCAGGTTTGCTGGTGGCACTTGTGACCCTGTGGGGTACCTATGCTGGAGTAGTCTGTTCCTGAAGAGCTGCAGCCTGTGGGAGGGACACATGCTGGAGCAGTTCATGAAGAACTGTAGCCTATGGGGAAGACTCAAGTTGGAGAAGATTGTGGAGTACTGTCTGTCATGGGAGGGACCCCATGCTGGATCAGGAGAAGAGGATGAGAACCAAGGAGTGACAGAGACAACATGTGATGAACTGACCACAACCCCTATTCCCCATCCCCCTGCACCACTTGTGGGGAAGGACATAGAGAAATCAGGAGTGAAGTTGAGCCTGGGAAGATGGGAGGAGGTAGGGGAAGGAACATTTGGTTTTATTTCTCACTACCCTACTCTGATTTGTTTGGTAATTAATTTCCACAAGTCGAGTTTGTTTTGCCTCTGTTGGTAATTGCTGAGTGATTTCCCTGTCCTTGACCCACAAGCCTTTTGTTGCATTTTTCTCTACCTATCCAGCTGAGGAGGAGGAGTGAGAGAGCGGCGTGGTGGGCCCCTGGCATCCAGCCAAGGTCAGCCCATCACACCAATGCTCTTGTGTTTTCTAACATATATATTAGAAGGGTTACTGATAAGCTGCTTTTTTTATACTGTATAGAAAAAGAGGTCTCGGGATGTCCTAACTGCGAACTTGCATGATGCCTTGCATAGCAGGCTTTGAACTTTCAACATTGTTCCTAAATATCCTTGCAAGCTTGGTTATGTTAATGATAACAGTTGTTCTCTTGTGTCCCAAAGAAATGCCAAAGTGTTCTACTTGGTGTGTGGAAATCTCAGTTAAAACTGCAAAAGTACACTGGATTTTGAAAATGGGTGATTGACTGTTAAAGGGCATTGTTGATTGCTTCAGGCTGATCTCAATCTTCGTATCTGTCACACTGCTAGAATGGGGGGGAACAAACAAGATAATCCTAAGGAAAATGTTTTACGCCAGTGTGGAACCAATGTACACCAAACACTTTGTGGGGAGAGGGTTACACAGTGTCCTTACCCACTACTTGACTTTAGAGTAGGAATGGTTGGAGAAACAGTGATAAATTTCAAAACCATTTAGTCTCAGACATTCAGAAAGCTGCCTGTCATGGAAAGGCTTATTTCCCTGCTGCTATAAGGGAGTTGCAACATAAGCTTTTCAGCAGTTGAAAGAAATGGTTGTTTTTATAATGCCCAGCTACATAGTCATCAAGTACTTTTAATTTCAATTTTTAGGTACTTTGGCATCTAAGGGAAATTTGGCAATAACAGCAGGTTAAGAAGCCGAGATAAATGTGTCTCTACAAACATACATGTAATAGATATACAGGCACACACTTTCCACTCCATAAAATGAGAACTTGAAAAAGAAGGATCTTGTCATTTGTGCAGTGCCAACTCGCTTTTGGATTGTAAGTAACTGATAGCAGGTCCTTGTCTTGCAAGGGATGTTGAAGTTGAAGTGTGGCTCTTGAATCCTGGAGGTTTGTGTTTTGGTTTTTTTTTAAATGAGAACTAGAGTTTATCATGGTTTTTGAAACTAGACAGACTTTGACTGTCTGTATTAATACACAACAACTAGCCAAGCTACCTTCCCTTCCAAAACTTTGTTTCTGTAATGCTTAAGTGACAAATTTTAGTCCAAGGACATGTGTGCCGGTGTCAAATTTTCTTCTTCCTTATTATGGAGCTGGTCACCTTATCCCTGAAAGACCTCATAGTAGGCTAAATCCAAAATGGTTTGTAGTTTAAAAATAATATGTTCTCTGATAGATTTTTACAATGATGTGCTGTTTGATACGGAGACAGGACTTAACCTAAGTTTTTGAAGCTAGCGGTCTAGTTTTAAGGACAACCTATCCATCTCTTTGCCCATTCAGATTTTCTGACACTTGGCTTCAGTTGGCTTTGAATTCCCATGGAAGCGAAGATGGGTTCTGGACATTTGAACAAAGATGTGCTGCAGGGGGATTAAGGGAGGGAGATACAGTGTTTGGGAACACAAGATGTACCATGTGGTTGGATGTCTCTAGTAACTAAATTTAATTGTAGAAATTCATCTGCCCGTTGTTTGTATTGCAAGAGCTGGGAAAACTGTATCAAGAACAGTCATTTAAGGAAAAAATAAAAAAAACAGACTGAAGTTTTTAGAAGCTGGTACCAACTTTCATGGGAATCATCTGGAAAATAATAATGGAGGGGAAACTAGGGATACTGTACAAGGACCATGGTGCTTTTTTTGAGAAAGTATTAGAGCTTCATTTGAATTAAAGAGCAAATCTTGGCTTTTTGAGTAGACAACTATCAAAGGCTTTGAAACAAACTAGGAAAACTGGGCTTCTCTTTATGTGTGAAGGGAGTTGATGGGTTTACTGTGTAATACCAGAAAACAGTGTTTTGCTTTCTTCAGTTATGTCTCCTATTCTGTCTTAATGAGGATGGTAGCTGTATAATAGAAGAAATTTTTTGTGTATTTTCACTTGTCCTTATCATTACTGCAGGATATATGCAGTAAAGATTTGAACAAAGCTCAGAACAGAACATAGTAAGAGGCAGAAATGGAAATCAAGATGCATTTAACCTAAACTCAAGTTTTTTCAGAATTTCTGCTTTCAGCTACTTGGCCTATATGAATGCTTTGGTACATTGTGGTTGGTGCAACAACACAAGCCTACATCTCTGAAAGAGATGAGAGCTGTTAAACATTGGGTCATAAGTAAGATGTTACAGAAAATAATCAGTAGTCAACTTATGCTTTTCAATAAAGTGCCATTTGAAACAATTAACATAAAATTCTGTCCTTACTGTTTTGTGGAAAGCATTAAGAACTCATAGAAACTGGTATCAGTGATGCTTAATGATAACATTTCGTATCATCTTGTTGGTTTGGAAGACTTTATTCTTTCGTGTCAACAGACAGGAGTGGCATTTTCTTAATTTTGAGATGGCATTTGAGATGATTTGCAAGCAAAATGTTACAGAGTAGAGGTAAGGAACTCTGGCATTCCTGGGTCTTAATGTAGTTGTCTATTGGGAAACGTACTTGGTGGAGGAAGTAAAAAAGACAAATCTAGATTAACATTCAGAAAGCTCTGTATGACATCAGAAGTTAACTTCACATGTTTTTCTTGGTTGTAATTGGCCTTACAAACAAGGAGAGACTTTTGTCGTTCTTCAACGATACAAGGTATGACAAATGGACAGTAAAACTATTTCATGGTTATGTATTCTAGGAATACATATAAACACTGAATTGATACTACATTTGCAGTTAATTTAAGATTAAATGCTTGTAGATAATGCAGGTGGATAACCTGACAAGTGGTGAATGAAAGTGAGGTTTTGAAGGAAGTGCTTTTTGTACAACACTGGTATTTTAGTATTAATAATAGAGCCTAATTGCCACCATTTATTTCCCATGTGATGGTTAAACTTGCCAGGGTGCAAATACTACATACCTGTGGATGTGGAGGATGAGACTTACGATCTCAGTATCAGAGGGAAATAAATGAACAATTACAAAACCTGTTAAAAAAAGAAGTATGTATAGCCAGGAAGAAGATATTCCTGATGCTGTCTGAAATTGTATTTCAAACTAACAAATCCTGTGCCTAAAGCAAATACATTTTCAAGGAAGAGGGTTTTGAGTTTTAACTTCTTGACCTATGGATTTGTGGGACATGGGAACCATGGTAAACTTGGATTCCTTAATCTCAGATTCCTTAATCTCTACTTCTTCAAGTTATTAAAACCTACCTTAAATCAGTTTTTACTAAAATCATGATCTGAATTTCTCTTACTCATTTTGGTAGTGCATCTTCCTTGTTCAGTTTCCTGTCTTCTGTCAAATTCATTTCATTTACGTGTAGCTCCCTAACAAATCACCACTTTTAAGTAGTTAAGTAATGTAATTACGCGCTTTGAAAATCTCTGACAAATTTTACTTATGTCAATCTTAAAATGTTGCGTTCAGGAGTGAGGTGCAGTCTGAAGTATGATTGTAGTGATTATGACAAATGTGGCAATTCTGTCTAGTATGAGAGAATTGTACGACTGTCTCTGAGCAGTAAGATTAAAAGTCATATTTATGAATCTTTGAAGTTAAGATTTGTCAAATAACTGGAAGCTTGACAAATCTCCAGTTCTATCTATTTTACTTTTTATGGTGGTAAATTCAAGAGTGCCTCTAATATGGTAGTAGTAGTTCTCATGAATCTTGCTTATGGGCATTTAACTAAATAAAATGACATAATGAGCTACTTGGCTGTCCATGTAATAGTCTCTCTAAAAGATTCAAGCTGTAATAACATGTTTAGTGTTTGTTGCTTTACTGATTCTAAAACTACCTTCCATTGGGCGAGGCAAAAAGCTGCTTTTACTCAGCGTGGCATGGAAATAGAAACTGGAGTTGCATGTAACGTTAGGGTTGACTGGGATAATCTCAGGAGGTTTTCTCAGTGTCATCAGCCTATCACTTGCAACCTTGTCTTCAATGCAGATGCATACATCTCCAGTAGACCTAAAGAACAAAGAAAAAAAGCTTAGTGCTGGAGAAGCTCGATATTGGGCAGTCTCTTGTTTACTTGCATGACCTGATGTGAAATCAGCTGATATTTTATACTGGGGAATGAATATGGAAATTCCTTTGTGCATGAGAGATCAAATTGCTTTTACGAGGAATGCATAGAAATAATTTTTACTTCAAATGTTTCCTTTTTTTAATTTTAAAATCCTGAAAGCTCCTTGCTCAACATGAGTGTTCTTTTATTTTGAGATTAATACATGCCATTTTTAACTATGCTTCTTTCGCTAATCCCAAAGTGAAGCTAAGTAAATTGTATTAATGCAACAAATGTTTTTTGAAAGAATAGCTTAAAACCCAGTAGTTTATGTGCTGCTGACTGAGCACACAACTCATAGTTTTTCATTCTTATACTCAATGCCGTGAACAATTTCTGAAGTGGGAGTTAAATGTGGAATAATTGACTCTGGCATAATCAGTTAATTTGATCCAGTATTCCTAATTGCTGGCTGGAAAGACAGAGGAGGACTTGGGTTTTTCCTGATAGGCAGCATTCTTCCATGGAGGAGGTAAATGATGAACTATGACCAGTGAACATCTGAGCAGAAAAGTTGCATCTCTTTAATTTGAGGAGGGCAAGATGTCTGCTTAAAGATTATTTGCATTTTATTTTCTCTGCATACTTCCTATCCTGCTGCAACATATCTCATGTAATGATGAAGCTAGTTCAAAGCCTGTGGAAAGTGTAAGACTTTTTGTAGTGCCATGAGCTTAAGAATGAAAAACTATTCTTGTAGAACATACCCATCAACTTTACTTTCTTATAAACCCTTAACTGATTTAGCTTGCATTGACATTCTGTGCCTTTTCTTGTGTCTTGTCTACTTCTTTGCTCTTTCCATTAGATCCTCCTACTACTACCACTCGACTGCCCACGGTTCCCTGGCATCCTTCGACTGATGGCATCACAGGTTTAGCAACAGAATCTAGAGTAATAGATTTCCCAACATCAACCTTGCCAGCAATGCAGGAAGACACTTGGGGTACCGTCATCGGTAGTGCGGTGGGTGGGGCTCTCTTTCTCATACTTGTCAGCGTTCTGGTTGGAATTATCTGCTATAGGAGAAGACGGACGTTCCGTGGTGACTACTTTGCTAAGAACTACATTCCACCGTCAGATATGCAAAAAGAGTCTCAAGTAGATGTTCTTCAGTCAGATGACATGGATTCTTACCCTGACAGTATAAAAAAAGAGATAAAGCATCCAATGAACAGCTTGATCTCTAAAGATTATTTAGAAGACCCTGAAAAACCCGAGTGGAACAGTATAGACAATATTAACAGATACCAGGAACGTTACGAAAGACCAGTGGATTACTATGAAGGTGGAACATTGGGCATGAAGTATATGGGTGGTGAATGTTACGATGACAATGAAGAAGACTTTGTTTCTCACATAGATGGCTCGGTAATATCTCGGAGGGAGTGGTATGTGTAGTAACCACTGAAAACTAAGCGTGTACCTACAGTTCATTTCATTGGCTGATCGCTTTCAGATTGTTTATACTTACACAAGAAGAGGAATAAACTTTTTGAAACTGATTTTTTTGACGGTTTTTATATTGTGACTTGACAAATGGAAATAGTTGAATCTGGGGAAAATGTATTTGAGCTGCTTTTTTTTTCCTCCAGTGCTGTACTACTGTTTAAGATTTGAGTTTTAATGCGGAGTGCTTATATTGGGCTATGTCAGAGGTAAAAAAGGCTAAATTAAAGTTGCTGTTCAAAATTGCTTAAGAACAAACAAAACATTACTGTCGTGGCTCTGATTTGAAAAGAAGTTTACCTAAAGCAATGATCAAATACAATCTTTCGGGGCATTTATTTTGCAGATTAAATTAATTACTCCAATCTAGGTAGCTTCAATGGTAAACTTAATGCTTCTGTATAGCAAATACTTTGCCAATTAAAATTAGTTACAGCAGAATCAAAGCTTTATTTTTAGGTTTTTCTGCACAAAAATGAATACCTCTTAGCATTTAATGAGCCTTCTTGTAACTATGTACTTAGAAGTCATTGCACTGAAAGTAACTTATGAACAAGATTTTGAGGAGTAACTGTGTAAACAGGTCAGAGGCTTGTCTTTAAATAAGATGAAAAATTATTTTTTATAGTCGTTGATTTCTAAAGCTTATGCTGATGTGTGTATATATACATACAGTAAGACATTTTGTTAGGCCTGTAATTGGCAGGATGTCAAAACTCGTTAATGAATACAAGGCTCTTTTTGCAAGTACAGAGGGTACAATTTTAGACACCCGTTTCTGAGGCTTTGTGGGAGTCTTACCATTGAATTTGAAAGCTGGAGAATTGGACACAAGTAGGAAGAAAACTCTAATAGATTTTTAAGCTGAAAGCTAATGCAAATTTGCTTATTTTCACGGGTGCCAATAAACATTAAATGTGTTAAGAGGTGTCAAAGCATTTGTTAGAATTTTTATGACCAGAAGTTAAAACAGCGGTTTTACGCTGCTTCTGTGTAAGTTTCAATGCTTGCTTTGAAGAGGGTAACTAGAATTTCAAATTATTGGTAGGGAAGCGGACACTTGTATTACTACTTCATACAGTGAAAGCATACTCCCCGATGGTACAACTACAGAATCTATGAAACAGGAGTTTAGATGAATTGTGCAGTCTCTGTACCACAGTGGATTTGTTTTCCCTGAAAATAATCAATACTGATTTAACAATATGTTCATGTTCTTCTTCAAAATGATACTGTGCATAGGACATCTCATTTGACATTTGCAGTAGTTCTACTTTGTCTTGAGCAGGTTCACCAAACTAATTCTGCTGATTATGTCAGGAGGAATTAAATAACTTCAGATTAATTACAGATCAATAAGTTCATAATTAGAATAGTAGATCCTTTGAAGTGACATTTTTAAGTGTTTAGCTCAAGAAAGTGAAGCTGATAAAACTGTTAGTATTTGAAACCCGAAAACAGGAAAATCTCTGCTACTTTTAAAATTAAATAGGCAGCATAATTACAACTGCTTCATAAGCATACATGCTGGAAGTTCTTTTCTATGCTCATGATCTTTGGTAGCTTACAGCATTTAGAGCTTCACAAAAATAGTTGTGTTGAGCGTTGTAGACAATACACTGTGATTGCATATGACTGCATGTCTTCAGAAATATTAAGACAACAGCTTTATTTGAAATTCAAATGGAAAAGCATTCCTAAACAACTTAAGTTCATGTTTGGGTTAATGGAGTACTGATACGTTACTGACCAAATTCTCAAGAACAATAGCAAATTATTTGGTATGTACCTGTAGTTCGAGTGCAAACACAATGAAAGGAGTTAAATTTCTAGCAGAAGGTTCTGAAACAAGTTATTTCTGGAATAAAGAGATCATACCTCTCTTCAAATAAAAAATACTTGATATATCATCTTTAAAAGATGGTGTTACTTGGAATTAAACATAACCGTAAACCTGTTCTCCACATGGGATATCTTGCTTTTGTCTCTGTGGAATTTTTGTTTTGATTTTTAGAAAATATATATATATTTAATTCCTATGAGTTAAGAAGTTGAAATGTTTTGAAGTTGAAGTTGATAATAGGGATAGGGCTTATGTGTGTTGCAATGTTTTGTACATTATGTTTGCTGTAAAAAGAATTGATTGTAAGTACAAATGGCTGTTGTGTGAATAAACTTTTTGTTAATGTTCTGGAACATAGGTAGTGTTCAGAAGTGTTTGACAGATGTATTCTTAAAATTGAAGATGAAAAAGCATAATAAAACGGGAGGCTGCGTAGAAGAAGCTAAAGTATTTAAGCTCTTTAGGATGGGCTTTTTAGCATTTCTTCTGGGACACCCTAAGCTCATAAAGGAAGTGACTTTAGGAACTATTTCAAAAAGTATGAACCTTGAGAATCATAAACAGGAGTAGTTGCTGTCCAAACAGTTGTACTTCAAGCACAACTGGTAGACTGTCTAGGATCCACAGGGGGTTTTTTAAATAATTTTTTTCTCTTCTTTTTTTTTTGTTTTCAGTTGTTGTAGCTCTGCTTTAACTGTATTTTTTGGAGTGAATCAATTTCCATCTATTTCTGACAATGCTGTGTATATGACACCATGCCTCTCGGGAGCGCTCTGGCTTGTTCAGCTTGGCATGGTAGTCTGGATTTCTGATCATTCCTATAGTTAGACTGATAAAGTTTTTGTGCCTACTTTTTTGCCAAAGCAATTAGAAAAGCAAATTAACGGAGCTCTATGGTAATTGCACTTCAGTTCTTGTATGTTGCTACGCTTGCTGGGATATCACTGTTTTTCCTGGTATTCAGAGGTAAATGGGTAGCTGTTGTCATGTCACCCAAAATAGGATTCAGTGGCTGAACTTTCATTGGAAGTACAATATTTCGTGATGTTTCAACATCATAGCAGAATTTACCAGAGAAAAAAAAGCACTGCAAAGTTGGTGCAGTATGAAACAGTCAAGAAACTCTTTTGGTGAAGCTGCAATTGCAGGACCAAAGCATCTTCGTGAGTTCTGGATCTAACAGTGTGCATCAGTCTCCTGCAGCTTTCTTACTTAAACAAGAGGGCACCTAGTGTAAACTGAATTTAAACCAATTAAATGGCAGTGGTTAAGTGAGCCTTCCACTGATTCATGTGCCTATTCTTCAGGACAAAGTGGGAATTATGGTTCTTATGTATATAGACTAGTATCTGACACTCGAATGGAGCTTATGCCAAGAAAGCTGTTTTGTAAAATAGCACAATGATCACTGAAGGTGGTGGTATGTGACATTGATCGTTTGGAGTGAGTTAGCTTCCTGCAGGTTGTTAATCTGTCACTTTATCTGTTAACTTTAAGAAAGTCACAAAAATGCTTATTTCAGTTTTGTTCAAGCTCCTTAAACACACTTGTATGAGTCATCCCAGGGGAGTATTGCTGTCAGGTCTTTCATATGCAGTGAGAGGACAGGAATCCCTTTATTGGATTGGAAATAAAGTGGGTTTTTGGATGGTTTGGTTACTTTTTTCAAAATGAGGGATGAGAAAAAGATTACTTTATCCAGCTCTCCAGTATACAGGCAGAACCACACTATAATGATGAGTAATTGATAAAATACATTGCATAGTTTTATTTTTTGACCTATTAATAGAATATGTAGCTGAAGAAGCTCCTAAAATTTCATGTGGTAAGAGATTAAATAGAGAATGGATGTGTGGTATTTGAAATGCAGCATACTATTATTTCTGAAGGAAAACAGCTGAAATAAACTGCATTAGGAATGTTACGAGTATACAGCTGTGTTAATTTTAAACTCCTTTGCTGTGACCTCTCTGATCCAGTAATCGATGTAGATCAGAGCATTATTTCTTTATGCTACCTATATTTTACAGGTAAAAGTTTCAGTGAAGCTAATGTGAATTACTCCAGTTGTGCAACTTTTTGACAAGCCTGTTGGTGCAAGTTTGAAGCACTGAGACTGACGATATTAAAGTATGCTAGTAGGTTTCACAGTTTTATGAGATTGAAAACTTACTGAATTCCAAGCATAGTGAACTGAGTGGCCTTTAAAGACTGACAAGTGTGTTAATCAGTATAATTTAACAATGCTGAGGTCAAACAAAAAATTCTTTTAAAAAAACCCCCACTTTTTTCCCCCCTACCTTGTTAAAATTTATTTATAAAAATGGCTGTTTCTCATACCTTGAAGTGTGAAGCCCTAGAGATGATAGACGGTCTTAGGGGTTGCTTTATGTAAGCAAAGTATTAGTGAGCTTGCGTATTCATTGCTCCTAGTAGTATATCTTTTTCTCCTGGATTTTGTTTCCCTTTTTCCTTTCTGCAGACTTAAGTGGCTTTAAAGAAAGGTTACCAATAAAGCCATAGTTGTCTAGCTTTTTGAATTAACACCTCTTTTGCCCATGTAAGTGCAAAGCATGTGTTCTGTAACTTCATCTTGCCTTGAAATTGAAAATAAAAGCATGCAGCTAGTATTCTTTAGAAGTAGTCAATGAAATTTTTGAAATTATGTTAATGATTCATGAGCTTTCTTAATTTGAACGGTTTTTTAATTGGGTGACTGGAGCCAAGACAGCAAGAGCGCTCAGGCAGGACAGAACTTTCTGTTTGGTTGTGGAAGGAAGAAACGTTTCTCAGGGCAATGCTGAAAGATTATCTAAATACTGAAAGTGTGAACTTCTTAAAGGTATAATCTATGCTATCACATTGCAGATGTGCCATTTAAGCAGACATCTTCTGTTGCTGTAGCAGGGGCTGTGATTGGAGCAGTCCTTGCTCTTTTTATCATTACCATCTTTGTGACAGTGCTGCTGACCCCAAGGAAAAAAAGGCCATCCTATCTTGACAAAGTGTGAGTATGTGCTGGAGTTTTTTTTTTTAATTGAAAGCAATATGCAGAAAGCGTTTGTTCAATACAGGAATTTAAATGTATGAGTTCATTTAGCAGCTGTTTAGCTGTCATAATATCAGGGCTGTATTTTTAGGGTAGACAAATGTAAAATCACTTGCCTTTCTGAAAAAGAAATGAAGTTAAGAAGAACTTCAGAGGTAATATTCTTCATCTCTTCAGAAGTGTTTCTTGAAAGAAAATTGTTTATCAGTTGAACTGGAGGGCAGGGCAGAGGTCTGTCTTGCAGCTGTCTTACCACAGACTACTATCATAACTGTAAGTGTAAAATAAAAGCAAACTGACCATGCTTTGCAGAAGTGAGGTCCACTAAGATTTATCCTGATATGTGTGTAAAATGAAGCAAGCACCCACAGACATATGCTTAGATATGACTGACTCAATGTGCTTTCTGAAATGTTGGTTGGTTGTTCACGTGTCTGATGTGGATGTGCGGTTTACATTTCTGAAGCATCCAGTAAGGTCAGACAAAAAAGGTCTGAAAACATTTTTGTCAGTTCAAGTGGATGATGTCTAGACTCTGTTTGGAACATGCGTTAGAAGTGAAGATGGCTTTGAATATTTGTAAAAACAAGTTTTTCCGTACATGTGGTATACAGTTAAACTGAATGAGAAATGAAAATCTGTCATGTCTGTATATACTTAACGAAGAGTAGAATAACTAACTTACAGCATTTAGCATAAAATAAGTTTCAGCATTTGAATCTCTTGAGCTAGCAACTGAGTAATTTCTAACGTAGTTAGAAATACTGTTTTCTTCGGTGTTTCTCTTAAATTCTATAGCTGAAGCATATTTATGTGAATAGTCTTAAACATTTAAATTCTTCTTATAACCACTTGCTTTCAATACAGTAGAGAAGTCTTGCACGTAATAAGTGATTGTAAGGCTTTGTCAAAGCTTTTCAAAGAAAGATCGTAGTAGTAAATGTTGCTCAAGCTGTATCTCATAAGATGATGGTAGATAACAGTAGTCTCTAATCCTCCTTAGTTGGAGTGGGTGTGGGGGAGTTGAGTCTACTTAACAACTTGTAGGATAAATAACGAATTATAGGTGATGCTTTTCTACAAAAAGTGCGTGGCTGAATTACTGCCAGTGGTGGATGTGTTAACATTAGAATATACCATATATGTGTCATTGCTGACTGAAAGGTATGTGTCCATGAAATTTGAGTGTTGGATGATTTGGCTGCTAAAATAAATAATATCTAACTGACCATTCAATTAGACTTCACAAACATGGCATGTTATATTCCTTTCTTTACTACAGGATTGATCTTCCACCCACTCACAAACCGTCCTCATGTGAGGAGAGAGCGTTCTCTGTACCACAGAAAGATGCTGTGCTTCAGGTGAGTAAGTGGTTATATACATCTTAAATTGAGGTAGGAAAAGTGTTAACTTTATTATGTTAGTTTAGTCTGCTTTTGCTTTCCTGGTAATGTATGGAGTCTTTGGTGGTTTGAAACCAAGAGGTTTCCCTACATATGTGGTATTGGAATCTTACATCCTTGGTGTTAGTCATCCTTAAAGGTCAGGAAAGTGGTAGATAGGTCCTTTTTGTATCTCTAATACTGTTTGACAGACTCTGCTCATCTTGAAGTAGAAAAAGCTATAGTTGAAATTCTGTGATCATTAAGAGAATATACCTAGCTTTTTAAAATGAAAAAGCTTAATTTGGGGGAACAAATATACTTGGTAAGCTTAACAAGTGACATCAGCATTATCATCTTCCTTGCTAGTAACAACTGCTGTTCTTATAAGCTGTTAAGGTTTTAGTGGTGGTGGGGATATATGGGAATTTGGGCTTTGTGGTGAATTTATGCAAGTATGATTTTGATTTCCAGTGAAGATCATTAAATCACTTCTAAATGCTTGCAATTATGGAACTTCTAATTTTATCTTTTTTCTTGAATTTATCAGCAATGAAAGACACTGTACTAATTCTGTGACAAGCATTTGAATTTTTAGTATGCTTCCAGGGGTAGGTTCATGTGATGTAAGGTAATGGTGTCCAAACAAGATAGCAATAGGCAATAAAGTTCTGTACCAGCATTTAGTGTTTGGGTGCGGCCTGATATAACGGGTTCATAGAAGTGATACACTGGAAGGCTAATTCTAGTGGATGAGGCAGTTAAAATAAGCGGGGAGCAAGGAAGAATAGGGGAGTGCCCTTCTTAGCTATTTGCATGACTTTGCACTGGGTTGGGCTGCTTGTGAGAAACTCCAGGTGAATTCAGAAGGCTTATTTTGCCCTAGGCAGCACAGAAGGGACCTGTTCATGGGAGACAGCTTCAGTTAACACCATTAATTATTACACTTCATATAATAAACTTACCTGTTCATGAAAACTATAGATCTTGACTATAGCCTCTGAAGTGTGATACTTTATATAAAATCAGTCTGGTTTTTGACTTTCTACTTACACCAAAGGAAACTTCAATCACTTATCAGTATTGGAATTTGGATTGTAGTAGTTCTTAATGGGATTTTTGTTCCATCTTCAGTACTTCATATAAATAATGTGATTCTAACCACTAATGTGCTGAATTATAAGACTGAGGTAATTCAAGTTTGTATATAATATACTGTTTCTTTTCAAAACCCTGGTGTACCTTTACAACTTTACAGACCTATGGAAGCCTTTTTTTCTGACAGAGATGCCCTAGGAAAAAAATCTTCACCCACCTTCAAGATGGATTTTGATGGAGTTCTTAGTAACGCGGAAAATATTGTAGATTTTCTTCATGTGATTGGTTACTAAAGCTCACCAAATATGAGTTGCCAATAAAAGCTTTCTCCTTTCTCATGGAAGTAATGCATGAAAAGAATATTGTGTATTACATTGAGTAATACTTGCTAATATTGTTGCTGAATGAAGCAAGAAACTTCTTTGAGATCCATTGCTACTTTTAGTAGCAGCCTGATGATTATAATAACATTATGAAGGTATAAAACATTTAGTTGGCAAAAAGCATAATAGGTTTTTGTCTTCTAGTCTTGAAGGTGTTACAATGCCTAAGATGACAAACAAGCAATGCTTCTCTGCTCAGGTTGGACAGCTTGTCCTAACTATGTAGTAACTGTTCCTTCTCATCTTGAGTGAGCTGGCAGATGAAGCTGCTAAGCTGCTATCCGCTTTTGAGAAGTCATGGCAGTCTGGTAAAGTTCCCACTGGCTGGAAAAGGGGAAACATAACCTCCATTTTTAAAAATGGAAAAAAGGAAGACCCGGGGAACTACAGGCCAGTCAGCCTCATCTCTGTGCCGAGCAAGATCATGGAGCAGATTCTCCTGGAAACTGTGCAAAGGCACATGGAAAATAAGGAGGTGATTGGTGACAGCCAGCGTGGCTTCACTGAGGGCAAATCGTACCTGACAACTTTGGTGGCTGCCTACAGTGGGGTTACGGTGTTGGTGGACAAGGGAAGAGCAATTGACATCATCTACCTGGAGTTGTGCAAAGCATTTGACACTGTCCGGCATGACATCCTTGTCTCTAAATTGGAGAGACATGGGCTTGACAAGTGGCTCACTCGCTGGATAAGTAATTGACTGGATGATTTCACTCAGACAGTTGCAGTCAACGGCTCAATGGCCGAGTGGAGACCAGTGACGAGCGGTGGGGTTGGTTTTGGAACCGATGCTGTTTAGTATCTTTGTCAGCGACATGGACAGTGGGATTGAGTGCGCCCTCAGCAAGTTTGCCAACGACACCAAGCGGTGTGGTGTGTTTGATGTGCTGGAGGGACAGCATGCCATCCAGAGGGACCATGACAGGCTTGAGAGGCAGGCCTGTGCGAACCGCCTGAAGTTCAAGGAGGCCAAGTGCAAGGGTGTACTGCACATAGGTCAGGGCAATCCGAAGCACAGATACAGGCTGGGTGGAGAATGGATTGAGAGCAGACCTGAGGAGAAGGGCTTGGGGGTGTTGGTTGATGAGAAGCTAAATATGACCTGACAATGCATGCTCGCAGCCCAGAAGGCCAACTGTATCCCAGGCTACATCAAAAGAAGCGAGACCAAGAGGTCGAGGGAGGTGATTCTCCCCCTCTACTCTGGATTCTTCCCCTCTACTCGGCTCTTGTAAGACCCCACCTGCAGTGCCATGTCCAGCTCTGGGGTACCCAGCATAAGACAGACATGGATCTGTTGGACCAAGTCCAGAGGGGGGCCGTGAAGATGATCAGGGGGCTGGAGCAGCTCTCCTATGAAGACAGGCTGAGAGAGTTGGGAGTTCTTCAGCCTGGAGAAGAGAAGGCTCTGGGGAAGACCTTACAGCAGCCTTCCAGTACCTGAAGGGGGCTTACAAGAGAGCTGGAGAGGGACTTTTTACAAGGGCTGGTAGTGATAGGACAAGGGGTAACGTTTTTAAACTGAAAGAGGGTAGATGTAGATAAGATACTGGAAGAAATCCTTTGCAGTGAGGGTGGTGATACACTGGAACAGATTGCCCAGACAAGTTGTGAATATACCCTCTCTGGAAGTGTTCAGGGCCAGGTTGGATGGGGCTTTGAGCAACCTGGTGTAGTGGAATGTGTCCCTGCCCATGCAGGGGGATTGGAACTGGCTGATCATTAAGGTCCCTTCCAACTCAAGCCATTCTAGGATTCNGATTGAGTGCGCCCTCAGCAAGTTTGCCAACGACACCAAGCGGTGTGGTGTGTTTGATGTGCTGGAGGGACAGCATGCCATCCAGAGGGACCATGACAGGCTTGAGAGGCAGGCCTGTGCGAACCGCCTGAAGTTCAAGGAGGCCAAGTGCAAGGGTGTACTGCACATAGGTCAGGGCAATCCGAAGCACAGATACAGGCTGGGTGGAGAATGGATTGAGAGCAGACCTGAGGAGAAGGGCTTGGGGGTGTTGGTTGATGAGAAGCTAAATATGACCTGACAATGCATGCTCGCAGCCCAGAAGGCCAACTGTATCCCAGGCTACATCAAAAGAAGCGAGACCAAGAGGTCGAGGGAGGTGATTCTCCCCCTCTACTCTGGATTCTTCCCCTCTACTCGGCTCTTGTAAGACCCCACCTGCAGTGCCATGTCCAGCTCTGGGGTACCCAGCATAAGACAGACATGGATCTGTTGGACCAAGTCCAGAGGGGGGCCGTGAAGATGATCAGGGGGCTGGAGCAGCTCTCCTATGAAGACAGGCTGAGAGAGTTGGGAGTTCTTCAGCCTGGAGAAGAGAAGGCTCTGGGGAAGACCTTACAGCAGCCTTCCAGTACCTGAAGGGGGCTTACAAGAGAGCTGGAGAGGGACTTTTTACAAGGGCTGGTAGTGATAGGACAAGGGGTAACGTTTTTAAACTGAAAGAGGGTAGATGTAGATAAGATACTGGAAGAAATCCTTTGCAGTGAGGGTGGTGATACACTGGAACAGATTGCCCAGACAAGTTGTGAATATACCCTCTCTGGAAGTGTTCAGGGCCAGGTTGGATGGGGCTTTGAGCAACCTGGTGTAGTGGAATGTGTCCCTGCCCATGCAGGGGGATTGGAACTGGCTGATCATTAAGGTCCCTTCCAACTCAAGCCATTCTAGGATTCTTCTGTCACTACAGTACTCCACGAATGCAATATATTTTTCATCTATAGTGCTGCTAGATGGCAAAATGACAACAAAAGAAAATGCAATTGTTTATCCTTTACAGGGCTACGGAAAGTGTATACCTTACTCTTTTCCTATCCTGAGCTTTCTGCTGTCTTTGAGTTCTTCCTTGGTTTTGCTTACTATGAACTCTGTTAGAGAATACTTAAGACCTAAGAAAAGCTGAAGCTGACTATAGTCTTTGTTGAGCACATAATAAAGTATTTTATCTACATATGTTTTGTAAATAGAGAAAAGACACCAAACAGGCTGAATTGAATAAATCTCCCTCGAGCTGGATAAATACAGTTTTAAGTTGTTTTTGGAAACGGAGGAGAGAGATTTAGATTTTTGTCAGGCTAGATGTTAACTATGCTTTATTTAAAAATAATGGATTTTGGCATAACGCTGTTAGTGTACCTGTTCTTTTCTCTTCTGTGGAACTCCAAAACTGAGAAGAGCTGGAGGCTGAGTTCCGAGCTGATACTACCTGTAATCCACATGTACTCTGTTCTGCTTGAGACAAGAGCTTCTGCTTTATCTAATAGAAATAAGTGTCAAAACACGAACTTTAGCCAAGAAGTGCTCGGTTGCCTTGTTCTGCTGTAATAAGCCAACTCATGAATAGCTGTAAAGAGGTAAAAGAAGCAAGTTAGCAGCCTGTCATTATGTCTTGTCCTGTTTGACTAAAAGTCTGTACTAGTTACATAATTTATGTTCCAAATACTCTTTGAACTGCATTGTCTAGTCATAAATAAGAAGCACACTGGTGAGCTTCTCTCTAGATAGTTCAGACATAAGCTTCTGGTTACAGTGGAGAGAACTGCAGGTGAAGTGTCGTTGCACTATCAACAATAGATGATCAAATTCAATCTGAGTGGAAATGATAGGCTGCGTGAAGGTGCAAAGTGAAGTTGAAGGAGAGTGAGCTTAAATGTTGCCTTCTGCATACTCACAGTAACTGAGGACTGAAAGTGGATTGATTCAATTTAAACCGATTCTGCTAAGCTGTTACATGTAATGTGCAAAATTTTTCAATCTATATGGGTTTTGTTCAAATCATACGCAGTAGCTTTTTTGAATCTTGTGAAGTATTCAGATGCAACTGAATAAGCTGAAATTCTCCTGTTCGTGTCCTAGCAGTCAATATATAACTAGATTTTACTCGTATCTGAGTAGATGTAAGTTGGTGCTAAAATGAAGGGGATGTTGTAGATACTTGATAATACTGGATTGCCAATGTCTTTCATAGCTGCTCCTTCAGACTTGGAAGCTTGAAGTATGCTTCAAGTATACATTAGAGTTTACGTGCTAATTTTAAGTAATAAGCTACATGTTGTAACTGAGTACTCATAATAATTTCTCTGTACTGGTATTTGCAGATACCAAGGTATGTATTCATGTGAGTCACTGAAGAATTGAGAACTGGTTCACTTCTGGCCCTGAAAGAGTGAGGCAGTAGTCCAAAACATAAGAATATTAAGTGGAACAAAGAAAAAATGGCAATGTAAATAGTTTTATTTACTGTGAAGACCATAGGTTCATCTTTATCAACTTTTTCAGCAGCAAAGCTCTTGCTTTCGTCTAGGCTTTTTTTCAATAATCAGTGTCACGGAAATACTATTTTGTTACTCGGAACTATTTTTTGCATGTAATATGAAAGAGCATTGGGCAGCCTGAAGGTTATGTCCTTGTGAGAGAGGGGTCTCTTCTTGGCAACTGAGATTTGAGTCGAATCAAGGAGAAGTTGAGCAATGGAAGAATTCCAGTGGCTTAAAGAATTCCTTTGTTGTGTGATACTTATAAAAGGAGTGGGAGAGGGGACACTAATTTAAGCAATCCTTTGAATCATTAGAGTTAGTTTCACTCTGTTTCAAAGAATGTATTGTTAAGAAGCAAAACTTCTTTACTTGCCTAGAAACATGACTGAGATGGACAGTCTTTGACATTGTGAAAGAACTGAAGTTGTGATCTAGCTTGATAGGTGCTTCTGAAGGAAAGAGGGGAAAATCTTGGTTTGTATAATGCACTGCATGAATGTTCAGAGTTCTTGAGATACTCAGAAATTAATAGGGCTTTTTTGTAGCAACAGAAATAAAAGTGGAGAAAGGAAATACGGTCCAGTAGGTAATTATAGCCATGAGAAGACTGACTTCAGACTTGCAGCTTGTAAGAATACCTCATGTATTTAGTCAAGCAATCCTGTCAAATGCTAAAGGCCTTTAACAATAGTATTTGTATTCCTATTGAAAACAGGAAAGAAGATGGTGAAATCATATTAGCACAGTTAAAGCATGTAACACCATTTACTGAATGACGATGTTTCTGGATCAAATTTGAAGAGATCACCCACAGTACTCTTAAACCTAGCATAATAGTGATTCATTTATAGATTATGGCTCTCTTGCACTCTTCTGGTTCTTTTCCTAATGGCCTTAATACAGGTGTGACTTCTCTTCCTTGATGCAAAAGGAAGCCTTATTGTTATAATTTGCCTGAGACTGAAGAGCTGTTTAGGCAAACAGGATTGAATGGAAGGAAGCACAAAATGTGCATAGATAAACTCATCTGTACTGATAAAGCATGTGACAATGGGAAAAAAACATTACCCAGATAGGGCCTAGAACAATGCACAAGCTTTTGATTAGTGGACACTTTTGTAATGGGATTTCTAAATTGGAAAGGATGATATAAGATGAAGTTGGTGAGGTGGTTGGTTTAGACTTTTTAAGCACTGTTAGAGAAGGAGCACGTTTAGAGTAAAACTAAATGTTTTTATGAAACTTCGCAAAATGTGAAGGTATGGCAAGGCAAACTACTGTAAGTATCAAAGCACAAAACCCCAGACATACTGTCCCCTCCTACATAGAAACACTGTAACTCAGCACCAGATTCCTGTGACAGAACCTGATGGTTTTGGTTCTGTCACTTGCTCCATGGCAGTAAAAGGTACAACTCCTTTCTCTAGCAAAGGTTTTGTGTTTTCATGCCGTATGAGATTATTTTCTTTGTCTCCTAGTTTTAATTGAATAAATGAACCCACTGGAATTTCCTGTTCTGGTTTCCAGTGTTTGTCTAAATCATGTCTGAATCCATTATTGGTAGAAATTCCTGATCAGGCAGATTTTTTTTTCTCACAGAACATTAGTGTTTGGTGATGATGTGGAGGTTCTTTGTTCCCCACATGTTTTGCCTTCTTGTATGGTGAATTCATGCTCTTAGCTCAGGTATGAAAGAACACTGTCTCCTTCCAGTAAGCCGTAAATCACATAGTCTGAGAACTGGTCTGCAGTTCGCATTCTAGGACTTGAGAAGAAAAAGCAGTATGACTTTGAAGGTTGAGGGGAAACAACCTTTTAAAAGGAATTACAAGACAGAAGACACGACTAAAAAAAGTTGGAAAAATAAGCCTGTGGAGATGGTGGAAAAGAACTTCTGGAGGAATGGAGAAAGTAGAATGCATTAGATGACTTCATAACTCATTTCACAATGCATTTGCATGTTAAAAAAAAGAAAATTGCTTCAAAACTTGAATTAAATAAAAAAAATTGGAAGTAAAAAGTTAAGGAGAAGGAAGAGAAAAGAATGAAATATTACCGAGATTGGGTTCCTTTCAAAGACATTTTTGAAGGTACGAACACGGGTGTATGACCACTGCAAATGTTATGTACCTGTATGAAAACTTGTTAGGTGGTGGTAGGGTTTCTGCTGTAAGACCAGCAGCTTAGCTACTTTGTGTTGTTGCTACCTCTGTGAGGCTGTTGGGAAAAGCAGGAATTACAAAACAAACAAATACGCAGCTGTGCAAAAGCTGTTGCTGTAGCCTATTGTTCCCCTATGCTGTTAGCTGAGTGTGGCATAGAGGAAAGAATCTAATTAGGAGTGATGATACCATAGTGTAAGCTGTATCCTAAATCATAATTCTCAGGTAGCGTTGCTTGGTATGAATAAAAATGTCTGTTCTCTAACTTCGGCAGTTGGTGATCAACTGCATGTATGGAAGTAACCTGTTTCACTAACAAAGTTTCTCCATCATAATGATGACCGAAATAAATTTTTGAAAGGAAGGGAGGTTTTGAATCTTCTGCATTAAGTAACTAACATTATAATCAGTATATTGTATAGCTCTGTCTAATCTAAAAATTGTGATGCTCTGTTAACATTGTAAAATAACTACTCACATAGAATTATTGTTGAATGTTAAATGGATTTTTTAGGAACAGAATTATTATCCAAAATGTATGCCGATACATCCAAAATGAAATACCGATGTATCACCGGCATGGTTCCATAGCTTCGTAAGCCGCTTGAGGTATGAAGGGGTAAGGGAGCTGACTGGTGGAACTGGGCAAATGATTGATCTCTTTCCACATACCCGTTGGTTCATTCTGTGGTGTCTGTGAAGGTTTGTTTCCACTCAGTGTGCATAGTAAATTTTTGTTGCATGGCAAATCTGTAGAGATGACACGTATTCACATATTAAATGTCAGCTTTTGAACTGAACAGTATAAGAAACGCCTTATTAAACCCAAAGCCAAACAGTAATCAAAGTGTTATTTCTGAAAATGATTGTAAGTATTGTATTGGCTCTTGATAATTTCATAAATGTATCAAGTAATCTACTACAGTATTGGTTCAGTACATGCAGACCATTGTTTACGTTAAAGATTTAGCCAGTAAGGGTTTTCAGACACTGCATCTAATGTTCAGGAAAAGATTTATTTATGTTTGTCTTGAATTAGACTTCAAACAGTTACTTAATCAAGCTTTTTTTGCTACTGAACAGAAGGGGGAAAAATTCCTAGTCTGTAATGTCTGATTCATCTGAAGGCCTAGAGTGGGCATCTAGTTATAGTTGTCCTTCTGTTTTCTCCACGTTATGCTATTAGGCACTAATGTAACTGCAAAAATACTGAGTTTATGCTATTTTTGGCGAAGTCTTACTTCCCAGAAAGGTTTAAATAAGAGATGAAGTAATGGGGATCAAAACTGACCCCTCTGGCTGACTCAATTATAGGAAGGTTTTCTACTCATGAGCCAGTGGTTTTAGTTGTGCTAAATCTTCGCTGGAAAAAAATACCTTTATTTGCAGTGGCGCAAAGGTATCGTTACGTGCAGTGGCGCAAAGGTATCGTTACGTGCAGTGGCGCAAAGGTATCGTTACGTGCAGTGGCGCAAAGGTATCGTTACGTGCAGTGGCGCAAAGGTATCGTTACGTGCAGTGGCGCAAAGGTATCGTTACGTGCAGTGGCGCAAAGGTATCGTTACGTGCAGTGGCGCAAAGGTATCGTTACGTGCAGTGGCGCAAAGGTATCGTTACGTGCAGTGGCGCAAAGGTATCGTTACGTGCAGTGGCGCAAAGGTATCGTTACGTGCAGTGGCGCAAAGGTATCGTTACGTGCAGTGGCGCAAAGGTATCGTTACGTGCAGTGGCGCAAAGGTATCGTTACGTGCAGTGGCGCAAAGGTATCGTTACGTGCAGTGGCGCAAAGGTATCGTTACGTGCAGTGGCGCAAAGGTATCGTTACGTGCAGTGGCGCAAAGGTATCGTTACGTGCAGTGGCGCAAAGGTATCGTTACGTGCAGTGGCGCAAAGGTATCGTTACGTGCAGTGGCGCAAAGGTATCGTTACGTGCAGTGGCGCAAAGGTATCGTTACGTGCAGTGGCGCAAAGGTATCGTTACGTGCAGTGGCGCAAAGGTATCGTTACGTGCAGTGGCGCAAAGGTATCGTTACGTGCAGTGGCGCAAAGGTATCGTTACGTGCAGTGGCGCAAAGGTATCGTTACGTGCAGTGGCGCAAAGGTATCGTTACGTGCAGTGGCGCAAAGGTATCGTTACAGTACAGGGGAGTTTTTGCCTTTTAATCTTTGTTTTAGAAAGAAAAGTGCACCATTTAGATACTCTCCACCACTTGAGATGGTTTAAAACCATAGATGCCTAACAAATAACTGAGTTCCTTGAGATTTAAAAATACGCATGCAAGTGTGCTTTTTAATGTGTGCAGTGTATTTATTAGATGGAGCACAGAAAAGGGGCAAGAAAGCATTTCTTCCTGAAATGGTAGTACTTCATCTTCCAGGTATAATCAAACTAGAGGTAAGTATATAAGCATACACTAAATTACAAGTTGTGTTTTAATTGCTTTGTAAATAAGCTAATTGAGTTTTCGTGTAGCTGTTTGGAAGGTTGTTGTCTGTCCTCTTGAGGATGCAGTGCTCTGCTCTTGTTTTGTTCTGTGATTGGTCTTCTAGAGGAAAATCAGCGAGGCAGTTCCAGGCCTGGGCTCTTTTGCTTAGTCCACATTCTAACTCATTTTACATGCTCAAAATGTATATGTAAGCTGATCAGTGCTGTAACTATTAATTGCTTGGAAATATTCAGCAACTTCATGTATGCAGGCAAGTGTTGAAAACAGTGGCATGTTTGACTTCAGTGAAGAAAGTTATATCCAACGATTCTTAGTCTGAGTAAGTTTATGAACTGTACACGATGTAGCCTGTTTGTATGAACCCTTTTAAAGTAGTGAACTCCTTGATGTGATGGTTCTTTGCTAGCGTTGATCAATGATTTTTCTTCATGCTGTTGCTCTTCATGCAGTGCAATTGCCCTCTCTTTTTGGAGAGAATGAGCGGCACCATATATGTTCATCCACTCTGTCTTCCATTTTGTTGTATAATCATTTAACTGTTAAGACTGTTCTGCTTGTCCGTAAGGCTTCACCTTTCAAGTCATCACTCTGATATCTTGAGTTGGGTGGGGCAAAAAAACTTCTTAGTTGAGAAATGCTGCTAGTGAATCATGAGTCTAGCAGTAGAAGTCCTAAGATCCTGCAGGGGAAGAGACCTGAGCAAAATGTGGATGCCTCATGCCTTCCATTGGATCAGTGTGGTGAATTACTCGGATAACATCTATTCTTTTCTTCCAGCAGCTGCTGAATTTAGCAGTATTCTGCCTCTTGAGGTTGGACCAAATTTCCACTTTAAGGACTGAGAATATCAGAAGATATGCAGGGCACTTTAACAATGTTTACCATGATTGGTACATGATTAATGACTGAAGGAAACAATTGGCCATTCTGAAAGAAATATTGAAGGACATGATGTTCTTCCTGCGAAGTGAAGGAACAGTACGAAGAACAGAAATCTACTTCTCCTTTGGCTAAGACCAAAAAAAAGTAAAACCAAACAAAAACCTTATTTGCAGAAATGAGGTTTTTGTGTTAGGTATTACAAAAGCTTGCTAATAGAAGAACAGAGAAGATACTAGGCTACCTGGGAAAACTATTTGTGGTCCACGCTGCTTTTGAATAGTATCGCTGAACAGTGTTCAGGCAATACATAGGTATGGGTGATTCTACTTGAACATCTGGGTGAACTCTGGCAGAAGTTCCCTTTTGCCATATTTTTCTAGCTTGCTTCCAAGAGCACAGTAAGCATGCTGGTTTGCAAACAGCCAATAATTACTTCCTCTACGCATGCATGTTAACTACAGATTGTTAAGTGTAGATCAGTTGCATGTAGTCATTTTTCTTCAGGTGTGTACAATGAGCAAGATTTCCATTGGGTGTTATTTCTTAAAGTTAAGTGACTTCAGGCTAGCTAGGTGTGAAGTATTTGTGTACTTGATTGCGGCTTTGGTTGCTATTAATATGTAAAGCATATACTAAATAAGCCACTACTGTGGCCCCCTTACAATATCAGGAATACTAATGACCAACTGTTTCAGAAGTAATACAGTTGACAAGATAGAGAAGCTTTCAAAGATACTGTTTTCTTTCTAGAAGTTACATATCTTCAGGCTTTAACTTGTGTATGTTCTAATGGACAGAAGTAATATCTGCATTATGTACATCTTCTATGTACCTGTAATTTTATTGATCCGCATTTGTTTTCTCAAATTGAAGGCACTTCTGTCAGGCCAAAGCATAGTCACACTGTTGGGAACTTATTGGTGTTTGGCCTGTGTCTTCAGACTCGATGCATTAGCTCATAAAGCTGTCACAGAGCCCTAGCACATACGGGAACAGTTTTGTTAGGAAGTGTGAGAGGTATGGGTAGGGAAGACAGCAATGATCATCTGCTATCTGAGAACCTCTGTTTTTCATGGAGTTTCTGGGTGACCTGACTGAAGAGTTAAGTGATGGAGACACCTCTCAAACGCTTTGCTCACTAGATCACTGTCAGCTTTAAGGTTTTTGTTACTGTAATTGCTGTGTGGCGCTAATGAGATTTGAAACTTAATGTTAAGCAGTCTGTAAAGCTGTGTTGATCTTGGTGGTGGAACTGTTCTTTGGGAACCAACAAAGGGAAATAACTGTAGAATAAAGTGACTTTTGAAGGCTATTTTTGTAAGTAGGAGGGGGAATCGGGTAGCAGGCCCCAGCTGGATGGTGAGTTGAGGTGTTTTTCCCTTCCTTGTTCTAGCATAGCCAATGTTCCACAGGACTGATGGGCTTAATGAATCAAGCAATGGACTTCTGTTTGAGTTGCAGAAGAACTTACTGCTATATATGGCTACGTTTTTATTAGCAAGCCATGCTCAACAGTCGGGATAGACCTACAGTTGACATTGAGATTTTGGAATGTTCATGCAGTGTGTGTTTGGGGGGATTTTGCTTGCTTGTGTCCTGTGAATAGAATGCTAATTAGTTCCTCATGTACATCTAGCTATCACATATTGCTAGACCTCTGAAATAATATTTTGGAAAGTTACTCTTTGAGAAACAGGTTTTAGGCCTCACAGAAGAAGTTAGTAGTAAAATGTCTAGGCAGTGTGGGCTGTCAGTTGGAAAATGGAAAATCAGTCAGCAAAACAAACTTTTGTAGACAAGTTGTAAATAATGAGTTTAATTTTGCTGAAAAGTATTTTCTTTGGGTAGTCTCATTAGAAGTTTTTAATTTTTCAGTAGGAATTACTTTGATTAATTTTATCAAATTAGCAAACAGAAACGTACTCACTTCTACTCCCAGTAGCATATATTTAAATTCCTTTTCAGTTAAATACTTCTGTGCAATATAAGACTCAGCATTTATTTATATGATGTCTGTGAAAACTTTGTACTATGTAACTGGTCTTGGATTTTTTAACCTGTGGCTTACCTAAAATAAATGTCATGTTAAAATAAAAAAATTTGCTAATCTTAGACATGCTTATGCTTAAATAAAAAAGTCAAATATGTGACATAAATTCCTAAATTGACAATAGCATTTTTTTTCCATCAGAGATTAGCTTGTAAGTAGTATAGGAAATGATAGTCAGTTAAGACAGTTCACAAGGCAGAGTGTGTGTTGCAATGGCTAGCATTTTTATATAAACCGTTCTGCAGTGTTGAAATTTGACTTGTTTCCACTGTGATTTTTCTTCTTTCAGAGAGAACACTTTGCTTTGCAAAACCAGTACAGAGAGAAAGACACTGGAAACTTGCAGCACATGGTAAATAAGATCTGACTAATTTAAATAGATGAACACTAGAGCTTTGAAGTTCTAGTTGAATAAAATAAAGCACAGGAGAGCTGACAGACTTCCTTGTAGTTTGTGTTTTGCTTTTTACATTTATTCAGCCTTAAAATCTTAACTGAGTAGTTTCTAGCACTTCTGTCATATGTCTGTTATTGATTAGAATTTTTAGGTTCATGTTTCTTGATTCATAGGACTGTTCTGGAGATCATGCAGCTCATACTTTGCTTAAAGCTTTAACAAGAACAGTAATTGCAGGTTCTATACAGGAGGTATGAAACTGACTACTTATTGTGTGTGTGTTTAGAAAACTGTGAATGGAAGGCAACTTGCTTGTGAGGCTGAAGAGCCACAGGAACAAGAAGGTCTTCAGCATGTGTATCCTGTTTATCAGCAAACATACTACAAAAACTTGAGCAGCAGATACCCACAAAACTCAGGACCTGGAAGAGTCTACATCAATCCAAGGGAGCATTATGTATGATTCCGTACCCAAATGTCTAACTTGTAAGATATCAGGGTTTAATACCTGTTCACCGTATGGCCGATATGTCTTGTTGGCTTTGATCCCTAAAATAATTAGTCTTTTTTCCTGTGAGAGGAAATCACGTGGAGAATTTTGTATAGGTAAACCCCATGGAATTTGAGACTTAACTTGCTTCTAGTGTTTGGTATGTATTTGTTTTTATAGTTACATCAACCTGCCACGAGGACAGCCATTTACCTTTTATTAGCCTTCATAGTTGTAAGATGTATAAATCGGATTAATTGGTTCACACATGCCAAAATTTAGTTAACTTCTGGGAGCATTCTCTCCCTGAATGGATATTTTTACAATAACCTTAAATACGTAGAAGTGGGTAAATATGAGCAAGGCACCTAAATCCCTGGTGACATAACCAGTCTCAGGCTGAGAGTAATTTCTTTGTGTCTTAGAAACCTTGCGATAATTATCATTTTGACTGGCCTTAGCAATTGATTTCTCAATTAGCTCTACCTCTCCCAGTCAACTGAGCAACTAGGCTACCTCTCAAAGATACTGACTTGCTGTGTCATAACATATCCTGTGTGTCTTCCCACCTTATTGAAAGTGGAGCAATTTCCTTACATCAGAAACTTTTTTGTTTTATTCTGGCTGTCAGTTGATGTACGTGCTGGTTGTAGTTTCACAGTAGGTCTGTATGAAACTTAGTTGCAGGAAGTAGATGACTAGACAGACAAAACTTTGTCTCTGATGTATAGCTGCATCTTACCTACAGTTTTCTATTTAGCTGGTTTTCCAAGTATGACTCCCACATTAAGTGTTGTGGAGTTTGCCTTCCTTGGTACTAATACATTTCACATGCTTTGATTTCTTCTCTGTTTGCAGTAAAACTGCCTATGATGTGTTCACTTCCTAGCAAGAAAAGGAAAGCTTCAGTAGACCTCAAGTAGTTTTAAGCACTGTCCTTTAACCTTAACCAGTAGTGTGAAGTAACTGGGCAATGTCCTGTTACCAGTGCTATCAGTATTCCACATGAAATTTCATGAGTGTGGGGTAATGGTTGACAAATGTGCTCAAGACATTTTCAGAAAAACAGGTTTTATTTTGGAGTAAAAAATAAATAGTTAGTGAGTAAAAGAATATATATAATGTATTAGTGCTGAAATGAGCTCACAGGACAATCTTAAAATACTTTAAGATAGCAGAAAATAAGACAATGACTAAAATTTGCTGGAAAAACATAAACATGGGTGTTTTGTATACGTAAGTAAAGAGTAATGATTTTTCAGTCAGATGACCTTAAGACAAAATGTCGAGAACAATGGCTATGTCATACTGAGCTAGCTGTTGATACATAATTAAACATCACTTCTTTGACACTAGTGTTTTCTCTGCAGATGATTGGGTTTTTCAGAGGGAAGAGTCATAGTTGTAGAAGCAATAGAATTGGAAGCTAGTACAGTTAAGTGTGCTGCAGGCAGGATGCCATTGAAACCTGTATTCAACCTGTAATTCATCCCCATCATAGTAAAAATGAATGAGATCCCTATTAACAATAGAGCTAGGTAAATATTTCTAGTTTGTTGCAGGTAGCAGCTAGAAGATTACGGCTTAAGTGCGCATGTTCTGGACACTGTACAAGTAGACATTAACTGTTCTCTTGCTAAGCAACTTTGTGTCGTGGTGTGGATGAAGTTGACAGCTGAAGGAATGCAAAGAAAAATGTTGAAGAGAATCTGTTTTTCAGGAACTTTCTTTGAACCACTGTCAACTTGCTTTTCTCTTGGGGACTGAGCACACTCATGTAAATTAAGCAGCTGTTTTCAACTTTAAAGCCTCCTGCTGTGTTTGAAACCTTGAGAAAGGCTTGTGTGCCCAAAAAATGTATTTTCTAATAATGTCAGTTTAAGCAGCTACCTCTTTCCACAAGCATTGCTTCACCTGCCCTTGCATTACTGTAGCTCCAAAAAACATCTCCTTCCAGGACATGAAAAGAAAAGCGTCTTGGCCAAATGTTAAAGCAAATAGAATGACAGAGGATTGAGATGGACTGTACGGCTTGAGATAATTCGATCAATGTCACTGAGCAAAACTTCATACAGAGAAAATATTTGGATATGCATTATAGAGTGGTTCAAACCAGTGCTATTGTGATAATGCTTCCAACTACATTCATTAGTACAATGTGATATTGAGCAGGTGATCATTTGGGTTCCTATTATGTTGGCAGATGATGTAAAAACCAATTATTTTGGGTTCAGACATCTTCTGCTTTTTATTCTTACTTGCAGATATGTTTTTGTTTGAAGAGCTGAAACTGGGGAAAGGAGGGAGGAAGGAAGAATGCTATCAACAAAGCTGAAATTGCTTTTTTGAATTTGTAAAAATAGCGTAAGAAAAATACAGTCCAACTATGTTCCCAAGTTATCTATCAACAAACTACAGAAAGCTTGGGTTGCAAACTACCCATGAGCACGTAGTTTGCCCGAAAGTCATTAGGGAAATATATTATCATGTTTATTACCTGTGAGAAATGGTTTCTTCGTAATCTGTTCAGGGACATTTAGTGTTAGGTTTTTTTGAAATGTTGCTTCTAGTCTTAAATGTGGATGGATTTTTGAGGAAGGGGTATTTGGCACAGAATGCTCTGAAGAGAACAGAATAATGTCTGCTTATCCGAATTTTCCACAGAAAGGACTGCACATATAGAAGTAAGTTTGATCTGCTTTTTTAAGATGTAGAAAATGTCTTTTTTTATTTTTGTACATTTTCAAATGTTTGTATTTGTATTTTCATTTGAATAAAAATGTTCGTAATAGGAACTTTTCATATGTTGTTTAGATTTAAGATTGCTTAAGGTATGGACAATGCATCTACTTTCTTGGTGATAGTTTCTTCCGCTCTGGTTGTGTATGCAGAGCATGTGGGTTTTTCCTAACAGTACCGCTTTTGAATATCAGTGGTGTTGGATGCTGAAATGAGATCCTTTCAACATTTGTTTTATTTAACATGGAACATACAGTACTGTCTGAAAATCTGGCACTTAGGTAAACTGAACACACAAAATCACTCTTGAGGGAGGTAGAAATGGAGGGAAAGAGTAGTAATTCATGTCTCTCTATTGGTAAATGTAAATTGTCCTCTGCTCAAGTACTTTAAATTCTACAAGCCAGTCTAATTACAGAAAATACAAGATTTTATGTTTGGCGTATGTCCAAAATGTTTGTGAAAATAAGAAAAATGAAAAAGAAGGAAAGTGCTTAATGCTTTCCTAAATGCTTTCCTAAAAGAAGGAAAATGCTTAACGTGATTATTAAAGGACAGGCTACTGCTGTAAGGGGACAAAATGATTTATCATTGGGTATCCAGCTCGGGGAAAGCCCAGTAAAAACGTGTGATAATTTGTGAAGAGTGGAGGGAAGGTTTTAACCTTCAGAGTTCTTAACTTCAGCTACTTTCTGCCAGTGTTACTGCCATTTCCTTCTCTGAGTGATGGAAATTCAGGTGCAGAATGCTGTATTGTTGTATAGATAAGGGCTTAAAATATAGTATAATAACTTCTTTGATGCGTCAGACCTGAAGTTACTCTATGTGAAGCACTGTGGTGTTTGAAGCGTCTGCATGTGAGTGCCATGCTAACAGAGCAGATGAAATTGTTTTGACAACTTAGGTCACTTCAGAGATGACTGACTGGGAGAGCTAAAGCTCCAGGAAAAAAAAAAAAAAAAAA
>VZSC01018226.1:1071719-1088822 GCA_013398225.1 Steatornis caripensis | reverse complement strand
GAACAGTGATTGCTGAGGACTACGGTGCATCTGGATAGCACTCAATCTTACCTCAGGATTGCCTTGGTTCTGTTAAAGAGCTTGTATCTCACCCTAACTAGTGCCAGGAAATAAATATAATCTGTCTTCATTAGATTGTTCTTAACTGCTCAGTTTCCTCGTGGGAGGTGTCCTGAGCTTTTTTGTACACTTGTGGTACATGTCCAGAGTATTGCAAGACCAAGTTTGGCTTTTGGGAACATGTTTCCAATAGCAAAGCTAATGCTTCATTGCCCCTTACACATACAACACATCTTAGCAATGTCACCAAAACATTAAGTTTGAGATAAATCAAGCTAGTCTGCATTTTTAGTGGTGTTTCAAGCTATATTACCTGGTTTTAGGCAGCTGATGGTTTAGATCTCTGGAATACTGGGGAAACTTGGAAGAACCTGCTTGGTGTGGAAAGACATAAATGACCTGGCCAGTTGTTGTCAACGTGGTTAAAGATGGTTGTGTTCTAGTGAAGTGCTAAAAAAATATGTAAAAGTTACAGTAAACTATCAAAGATTGTGACAACTATAGTAAGCAAAAGCTGAAGAGTGAATAAATGTCAGGAGAATAATACAAAATAAAAGGGTTTTTTTCGTTTATTCCCCTGTGGAGGTAGATGGCTTAGAAGATTCAGTGGCATTGAAACCTACCAAACTTTTTATTTTTTGTCTTGCTGTCTGAGATGGTCTGTTTTGAAAATATTTGTAAGCAGTGAAAGATGGCTAGGCAGGAGTGACTTTCTGTGAGAGGACCTAATTGTGGAGAATGCTTTCTGTAACAACTTCGGCGTTTGAAGTTTAGGCAACTTTTAGATTATGCTGTTCAGCTCTCTGCTTCTGGTATCACCAGCTGCTCTGAGAAGTAGAGGCCTATGACTTGATCCTTAGCCAAAAACTGGACTTGTAAAGGAGCCTACCTGTCAAAGTACTGGTTCAGAGTTCAGATAAACTTCAGAAATCCTTTCTGACTGAAAGTAAAGATCTGATGTTTCTGTATTTATTGAAAAGTATGGCATTGTTCTTGGTAGCTAGCTTAATACTTCTAGCTGAATGATACTGAATATACAAAAAATATATTGTGGATCCTAGTAGTAATTATTCAAACAATGTGAAATGCAATGCAAATGGTTAAATCACCTTACTTTCAGGTGATAGATTACATATAGTAGGCAAGAAAAGAGGCAAACACGGAATGGTCCGTAATAGCTTGGAGGAAACAGTCCTCTGCTTATACGAGAAGGCAGTATCATTTAGACTACTTGCCTATTGTGCTTCCATTGGGCAGGATAGCTAGTGAGGTAGCGTGTTCAGTAGTAGGATTTCATGACAAAACATCTTAATCTCCTGACAGTAGAAATGAGCTCTGTGCCTCTAGCGTAATAAAGTAGTCTCACTAATCAACAAAAAAATAGTATTCTCTGCCAAAGCAGTGACTGACTACAGTTTTCTGAGATCATTTTAAATAAACCGAAGGTGACGGATGTCTAGAAAACTCCTCAGTTTCTCATGTGTCCTAATAGCAGGAGGAATCTGGTTAGTTTGGATGTTGATGCTACTTAGCTGAACGTTGTAGGGTATTGTAAGGTATATAAAAGCCATAGTTTTGAGACAAAGTGAGAGATTGAGAATTGTCACTTTCAAATGTGTTACTATGAAATCACATCCAAGTTTCACCATCTGTTTAAGATTGGATCTGTATACAGATTACATAGCTGCATTGCTGTCCCCTAGTCAAAAGATTCATCTACAGAGCTGAAGATAATTGAATTTCTAGTGTCACTGATCAGGTTTGAGTGCATGATTTGCACAGCAAGTGTAATTGACCCCATGGATATCTGTGTGAAATAAAATGCCTAGTGGATACTTGTATCTGAAAGCATTGATTGTACAGTAAGTAGTTGGGTAACTGTATTGGGAAATAATAATTTTGAATTAACTAAGAAAATTTGTTCTCTCTAAAAAGACTGTGCGGGGGTGGGGGGGAGGGGGCGGGAGTGGCAAGAGTGATACACACACACACACAGGGGTGTGTGGAGAAACTGCTGTCATGGTCCCAGAACACAAAGTGGCAGCTTAAAATAGAAAACTTGAACTATAACTGAGTAACCATGGCAAGTAGTGACATTGGCCCCTCTTGTGATGGAGCTTCATGATTCAGATAAGTCTTTCTCTTGCGATAATATAAGCAATCTTGTCTGAAGAGGATTCAGGACTTTGCAAGCCTTGGAAAAAGTTATCAGTCTTCTGTGTCTAAAGACAAAGCTGTTGGAGCGGAGACACAGGTGGAGGTGAGTGGATGCTATAGAAGCTCACTGCACCTTTGACTTTCAGCTCTTACTGAACTGTCTGTTCCTCTTCTGCTAGGCTGCCTCTTAACTTCAGCAAAAGGGCTTCTGCTGCAATTTGTGTTCTCTTGACATCACCAAGTGGTACCAAATTTGATTCTGGACTTTTTTTTACCCTGCTATGTATAAGAGAGCTAAAGGAACTGATGTTGGTGCACGTGTGAGGCACTGATTTAAAGAAATTGTGCTTGACCAGTGTCTAATGGATGCCCCGAAGGTCTTCAGAGCTGCTTTGAACCTACTCCGGCACCATTAGACAAGTACCATCCGAAATAGTCCTGAGAGGACTTGTGGCATTAGAAGGAAGACCTTCCCTATGAAACCACACAGTCATGAAGGTATTGGTGGGTTTTTTCTGCTGTTGATGCTTTATTACAGTGCACAGCATAATGATAACAGTCAGATAGCATCTTAATTTGGATACATCCAATTCATGTCGCTAGAGAGGGAAAAAAAACCATCTAGGTGATATGCGAATAAACTCGAATCTGAAACTACCACTTCAAGTGCTATACTTAGTTAATGCAGTTTACATGGGAGCTCACTGTGTTGCACTCTGGATATTTTAGACAATAGTTGGGGAAGCTGGGCAGTTACCGTTACGTGCCTAGGTATAGATATGCCAAACTTCACAAGAAGTGGGAAGACACTTCTATTTTAAATTATGTGCCTTGAACTCACCCTGAGTCCAGCTGGCCAAGTTGCTGCTGATCTGAATAAAAATATTTCATAGCACCCATTTATACCACACAGTAATAAATCTGTTTTTAAATGATGAAGGGAAATAAATAAAAGAAAACTCTTCCAAGGTTCCTACACACAATTTGCATACGATGAGATTCTCTGCCCTGTTGTGCGTGTTCATTAATGTAGGTCAGGAATCAACCTCTTCCCTGTCACAAACTCCATCTTTGCCTTCCTTGCCAGTTTAATTGTATCAATAACAGCACATTCCACAATAAAATATCTGCTGGCTTTTATAGCTGGAATTTTGGAATCCTCTGAGAAGTGCAAATATTTTTAATATTTACTGCTTCCTCTTTATGAAGACAGGCTTGCTGCTTCTCTGAATTTAAGCATTGTTTTCTTTCCTTGGAGGTGGAAATTTCATTTTGAAAGATCAGACATTATTGTCCGTGCTTGACTGACATAATTAACAAGTCCTAAACAAGAGCAGTCTGTTTAGGGCTTTTTAATAACCCCTCCTCTTCCCTTTGTGACATTGAGTCTGAAGTCCGTTTACTGAGCTTTGTAATACTACACACCTGTACATTTAACAAGCATATTTGTTATGTACATCCAAGCAGGATAACATGTGAGCATGGGGCTAATTTAGTGATTCTTGATCAGGTGCACAGTAACCGTTAACTTTGGGATGGCAGTTGATTTACACTTGTGGGCATACCTGATAATTTCTGAACATACTGTTATATTTGGTGCAAACTGAAAAGAAAAACAAAACTGGCCAAGAAGGAAGCTGGTACGTGCTTCCATACAAGTGTCAAAAGCCCATTTTAAAGGCTTTCACTGAACTCCTGGTGTTACTGGAGTAGAAACATGTGAGGCTAAAGAGAACAGTGATTGCTGAGGACTACGGTGCATCTGGATAGCACTCAATCTTACCTCAGGATTGCCTTGGTTCTGTTAAAGAGCTTGTATCTCACCCTAACTAGTGCCAGGAAATAAATATAATCTGTCTTCATTAGATTCTTGAATCCTTTGAAAGCTGTCAGTAACTGTCTTCAATCTTGAATGTCCCCATAAATAAAGTAACAAAATAATAAAGTCTCTTGGATATTTTTATACATGTTCAACTCTCCTACTAGTGTAAGCACACACTTGTTTCATAAATGCAGATGAGTGAGAAGTTACACAGACTCGCGGAGCGAGGCCAGCTCTTCTGTAAGGCTGGAATTCCAGGAGGTCACTGTTTGAAGTCAGGTGGTCAAAGGATAAAAGGTGGAATTCACCTTAAGTGTAAAATGTACTTAACTCTGAGCAGTAGGTACATTAATAAAGATGAGCTGTTTTCACTGCTGTTTGGACTTCCCCAGCAATGGTTTTATCCCCTACCTAGTCCCCAAACTTAAGTCTCTTATTTAGATAAAAAGCATCAAAGGTAGCTTTTGATGTGTTTTCCTCTGTGACTTGCTTTGCTGTTGTGTCCATAAAATATGTTAAAATATGTTATGTGGGACTTGTTGCTGTAACTACCTATAATAAGTTTTGTTTATCATCAACTAAAACAATAAATATCATGACAGAATTATGTTACTCTTCCAGTAGGACTGTACAGGTAGTTAAAGAAGAAGGCTGGCAGTTATTGCCAGGTATGTGGTCACTGCTGCTGCCCTCATTAGATCTGTGATTGGCATAATTATTGAGTAATTTTCAATTTGTGCAATCAGTTATAAGGTATAGAGGAATAGAAAATACGACACTTGTGATACCTTGACAGCTGCATCCTTTCAAGTGATTTCTGCCTTTTTCTTGCCTTTTCCTTATTAGCTGAGAGAACGCTGCACATACTGTGAAGTTGCTTAGACCAAACTGAAACACCCTTTTGTTTCCCAAACGGCAAACGTTTGAAAAAACACAGATTAAATTCTGATTTGAGCTGATGTTAAATTTTTTCAAAAGAGCCTAGGCTTCCTTTTTAGCCTTTGTGAAATCTGAAGATGCACAGTTTTATTGAGAAGTAAAGCATTGTTGCGTCTCAGGGTCTTGCACAAGTTCTGCGTATCAGCTTACAGAGAAGAATTGTCCTGGAAGGGAGGTAAGTTTCGGTTTTATTTCTATACTGCTTCAAGTTTGCGTTCTTCATGAGTGTCCTCCCTCACTCATGTTTTTGCCTTTAATAGCTGTGTCTCAGGAACTTACTCAGCTGTGATATTTCCTAGTAAGTCGGAAGTTTTTCTGAATTTGTTTCAGTGGACTTTTTGCTGCTAAATGAAAGTACTGCTTTAGCCAGAGAATAGCTCTCTCCAGTTATACATCTGTTCATGATGCCACTTCGCTCCCATTTATTTTAGTATGAGTGCATCGCAGGATGCAAGGGTGAACCAAGGAAAGAAAAGGAGCCCTTTGCATCATGATGGGACACCTTCAGCAGCTGAAAATGGCATTGCAGCAGACTCTTTGTGCATCGGAACATGCCCATCTGTCTGTTGTAGTCTGTCACAGGTAAAGTAGCTGTGAGACAGCCCAGTAAGTGTCACTGTACAAAGCTGATAGATAGCAGGTGGTTTTGGTTAGTATGTCACCAGCGCGTGCTATACTGAACGCATGTTCTTCGTCCCACAACTCCCTGCTAAACACTGACATGAGCTGTCAGTCCTGAATCTACTCCTGTGCTTTTGGAGCTACCCATATGGGATGTGAACATAATTAAAGGACTACTTCTTTTACAGTTGTCGGTAGTGACTAAAAGTGCCCTAAACGCTTAAGGAATTGCTTAAAAGAGAATGGAGGTTGTCTTGGTGAACACAGGAAAAACTGATAGGATGCTGTTCTCAGGATTACACATGGTGCCAGAACAGCCTCTGGAGACTGAACTGATGGACTGAATTTACAGATGGGGAAGTTTTCTGAAAATGGTGTCCTCCTTTATTTTCAACTGTATGCTTGCTTCATTTTGGAAATCTGGGATTTTCTGTCACCCCTGGTCACTGCCAGAGACTTGGCAATCGCTGCCTTGTATTGGGAGGGCCAGGACTAGACAGAGCACTCCACGCGGGGCTTCGCAAATACAGAGAGAGTGAAGTAATCGTTTCCCTTGACCTGCTGACTGCACTCTTACTAATCTAGCCCAGTAGGCAGTTGGCCTTCATTGCTGCAAGGGCACGCTGCTGACTCACGTTCAAGTTGTTATTCACCAGGGCCCCCAGATGCTTTTCTACAGAGGCCAGCACTTGCTCTCTACTTTCTCCATTCCTGTGTATCTTTAAAATATGGATCAAGTTAAGCTTCTGTAACTGAGGAACTGAATTCTGCTTTATTACTTGCTTAATACATATGTGTTCTGTGCATATAGTCGTGATGGGTATTGGTCACTGAACTTTGACCTTGGACCTAAATTGTTGCCTCTCGTAAGGTGAAAATTTGCTTTATGTGTTTGGTCACGCCGTGGGGTTGTGGTTGGTTTGTTGTCACACCACAGGGGCATGGTTCACTCTCTGGTGCCATTGTAATGAATCAAATGTTAAATGCAAACCGGACAGCTAGGCTAAATGCAGCTTAAGATGAGCTCAGTCTCTTAACAGTGCCTTTAATACTACTTTCTCATCTCCAGAGACCTGCTCCAGCTAAAACATTTGATTTAAAAAAACAAAACAACTAATTATTTGTGGGTAGAAAAAGGTGCGATGGTGCAGTCACACTTTATTGCTCCAGTTCCTTCATAAATTCTGTTGTAAGGACACAATCTCTTTAGCAAGTCATCACATAGCATGGCTTATATGCATGGCGTATAAGCATGGCATGACTTTTAGCTTCGTAACAGGGTAATGTCTAGTAAAGATAACTGATTTATGAATCTAACTGTTTTGTCTTTATCACAGTTTTTTATTGGGTAATTAATTTGTAAACAAGACTTTTTATGCAACTTTTTCCAGTTTTCAGGAAGCTGTCCCTAACTTTGTAGGCATATAAAACTGTTTAATAAAATGATCCTTCATGCTGCTATACTGGAATCTGCTTGATTATTGTTGTGTTCAGATCTGGAAGGGGGAGGTGTTTGAAAGGCAAAGCAGCCTGACACAGTGAACTCCGTCTGCTCTCCTGCAGGCGTCCTTCCCTGTTGGCAGAACTGGAATGTAACCTGGTTTAGGTTAAGACAGGGTGGATTTTACTCTCGGAGCCACTGGAGCACCCAGATTGAGGGTTTATGGAGAAGGAAGTTGTGTTGAGGGTCGAGAGTTCTGAGGGGAAGAAGGACACGGCTTGCTATTTGTCAGAATAAAGACTGATGTGCCTCTTTGTGTGTGCTAAGGCTAGTAAAAAAAAAAAAGCAATGTGCTACATGCACGTGTGTACACATACGCCTCTCCCTGAAAACAACCCCAGAAAACAGCGTGGTGGGGCTGGGTAACAAATAGTGAAGCTTCAGAAATAATTGAGAGGGAGGCATGGCTGACTTCAGAACTGTATCATTTTATACTGTGCTTTTCATTCCTTTCTTACCTGTTGATCTACTCTTGCAATTTCTGAAAACACAAGATTTGATCTTCTGCTGTCTTGACCAGCAAGGAAAGAGAAAGTTCAAAAGTGCTGTTTGCTACTTCAGGTTAGTGGCTCAGCCTGAAGTAGACGCTTTCATCCCCTTTGTAATGCTAATGGTGGAAGATGGCTGTTCCCAGACTTTATTAAGGCTGCCTAAAACTGACAGTGCCAACCAGCATGTAAATGGTGTGATGAACAGCAAAAGTGGGACGAGGATTATCTTTGTATTGGTAGTTAAACATCCCAATGTCCAAGCAGACTTATGTTGGAAACTCACTTAGGTACTAATTTATGAATCTGGGGAAAAACACAATCTGAATTGACAGCAGCAGATTAAAGCATGTCTGCTGAATTACCTAATCTGTAAATGAAATTAGACAGAGCAAAGGCTACTTGTTGCTTTAGATTTAACAGATCTTACACTAAGTACCTCTCAAGTCTTGCAAAGTGGAACGTTGACTTTTTTGTGTAGGTCTATATATTTTAGCAGTAGACAATGTTACTTAGTAGTAGCCATGCTTCCCAGAGAGCTGAAATGCTTTTATCTTCCCATTTTAGGTAATAGGTAGAACAAAAGTGTAGAAGGTGAACCGTTTCTCTGTTTTAATAAGTGCTTGAGCTCTGAGGTATTGGTGGCTGGCAGAGGTGTGGGTATGTGAAAAATGTCGTGGTGAAATCTGCTGGGACACATGGAGCACTTAAGAACTTTAAGACTAGAAGGGTATCTTGGGCTGTGAGAGTAAGCTTCCCTGCTGTCACATCTAGTTCCTCTTACATTCACTTTTGCAGACCGGCATTGCTTCGTCTGTAAAGCTGCTGTTTTGTGAAAGACTATTTAAACACCTGACAGCTCTGCCGGCTGGGGACCTCCTGCTTATAGGTATATTTGGTAAATCCATGCTATTGACTCTTACGATGATTTGACTTCAGTTTGAGGTTTTCCTTTCAGGTGTCATTGTTACCGCCTCTTAGTGCGTCTGTAAATAGCAGCCGTATTTCTCCCTTGCCCTTCACTGGGCTGGATTAAAATGCTGTGGTCTTTCTCGGTAATGCCAAACTATTGGATGTAACCACCCAAAAGACAAACAGTTCCTGAGCCTTCCTCTGTCCTGCTTTGTTGTGAACGCTTGTTACTTAGGCTTTCAAATCTCATACCAATTATTACATCAAGTCTCGCACATAACATCCATGTTTTATTTAATAGTGTTATTCATTAAAATGTAGAAGTGTTGGGGGTTCGCCCCACACTGATCCAGACAGCATGGGGTTCCTTAGCCGCATGTGGTTCCTTTGCCACATGTGGTGGCATTGCAAGTGTTCCTGGTGGCTGGCAGGGTAATTAGACAGGCTTTAATTATTTGTAATGCTATTTTTGTAGGAGGAGGTTGCGTAATATGAACACTGAAGCATTAGAATGAAATTAATTCCATCAGAGCAGCCAGGAAGTCCTGTAGAGCAGAGTTCTAGTGCACTTGATATCCTACCAATTAATAACGTGAACTCTGGGCATTGCTAGTGTCACTGGCTGATAAGCTGCTAGTTGAACAGTGCCTTAAATAAGTCAGGCGTTCCTGGAAGTGTATCGCCTGTTTGCTCCCACCCGTTCTTCTGTGGCCTTCACAAGGGACCTGCTGTCTGGGGGTCAGTGAGTGATTTGTGCTGCCTTTAAAGCCTGATGATTTTTGCGTCTGAAGTAGATGCTTTGTGTTCACCAACAGGGATGGGAAACTGGTAGTTGTAACAGCAATGGTGTCTCTGGACAACGCTTTACTTCAACAGCATGCAGCAGAAACCGAAACCCTATTGTTTTACTGTAACTCACTTTGCTCCACTGTTAACAGTGCACAGGGGGTCTAAATGAGCTTCTCCTTCCTGCGACCGCCCCCCACCCCAGCATTTCGCACAGTGGAGGTACACACAGTGAAGAGGCAGGGGTTAACCGGCACTGCGAGGGTCTGTAGGGTTCCTATGACTCCCCCTGTCAGGGGCAGGAGAAATGCCGCAAGGCCATGGACCACCCTGAGACGGGAAGGTTTCTCCTAGTGGAGATGTGTTGTTTCATACGAGTAACGAGGCGTTTGCTAGATGGGAGAGAATCCACCACACCGGTTGAGATGTCTCTTGGAGAGAAAGCAAGATTTCTGTCCCTGCTCTGGTTAATTTTTCAAAACAGAAAAGCTTCAGTAGCAGATGCCAAGAGCCAGGCTAGAATAGACGGAGTAGCCATTATTAATCCCCATGTTGAAGCACCCCCATAGAACAGAGGCAAAAGTTGCTTGAAGGTGAAGATTTTTGGAGTTGCCTTTTTTTGACTCCCCAGTAAGTATTCTCATTTTACTTGTTAATTCTCCCGAGGTTTTGTGTCTTCTTACAAAACAGCAGTAGTTCCCTGATTCGTTGAAGAATGAGGAAATACTGGCAACTTACAATTTTTTCAACATGGATGATGACTCTTGCCCAGGTATAGTCATGGTAATTCTGTCTGATTTTGCTATGTCAGTTTAATGCTCTGTGGCGGCTTTGATGTCTCCTACTAAGCATGTATTGCTCTGCAACTCAGAGGTGTCAGTATTTCACTGCTGGGCGAGTTATTAGGTGTCTTGAATGTGCTTCACCAGGTGCACAGGCTGTCTTCGGATCTTCCAACATAAAAAACAGTCTAAAGCATAGGTGCCGTTTCTTATTGTTACTACAAAGTGGTAGGTGTCAGAGGAACCATCGAGCCAGGCAACGGAGAAAATTTAAAACAAATCCTGCTGCAACGTGATGAGAAATAAATGGCACCTCCCTAGCAGCCCAGATCTGTTTAGATGAGGATTGAACCTGAAAAGTTGTAAAGCCCATGCCATTACATTTGGCTGGTTTTTCTAGCATGCCTGAAATAATGAGCCACAAACCCCATAGCAGAGGGCCAGCTAAGCACTGGGCAACACTAAACCTGCCAATCGCTGGAGCACAGCAGAAGTTACACAAACAGCTACCGTCTCGTCGGATTTGCAGCCTGAGCGCTCTCACTGCTGGTGGTGCCAGCAATGTTGAAATCTGAGGGTTTGTGGGTTTCTTCCCTTTAAGAATCTAAACTCCACAAATCAATGTTGCCATGGAGAAGTGCCATGTAATCATCAAGGGCAAACGATGAACTAATTAATTGTAGAAATCTGACTGCAATAGTGATAATACCCCTGGGATATAGAAGAGTTACCATTAAATTCAAATAGCCTTTTTCAGGGACCCACCACTTCCTTCAATATGATGTGGTGCTGGCTGATCAGCTATGACAAATGGAATTTTAGGCAGTGATGGATGTGTGACCAAGGATGTGGATCCTCAGCTAGTTATGAGTGAACAGACACATCTGATTCCTGCTGCCTTTTGTGCAGGTGGGGCATAGGAAAGTGGACGAAACACCCTTTTATGCCCAGATACTCTAATGAAATAAACTTGCTGATTGCCATGGTATTTCTACCTGACCGCTCTCCTTCCTTTTTTTTTTTTTTTTCCTGGTTTACCCTATTCAGTTTTGGCTAGGAAAATCCTTAGTCCTGTCTTCCTGTCCTTCCTGCTTGCTGAAGAGCATTATTAAGGAGCAACATGTAACACGTTTAAATAGAAATGTTACTTTACTAGAAGTGCTGAAAAATAGATAGTTCACAAAATGCATAAAGAAGTTAAGATAGTTTGGGAAACTGGTTTGAAGTGTGAATCCTGAGGATTTTAAGTCTTGCTAGCATGAAGATACTGATTAGTCTCATATCAAGGGCACATCAAAAATCTCAAAGGGCTCGAGAACGAGGTAAAAGATCAAGTTGCTTGCAATTTGAAAAGGAATTTTTAGTTGTTAAGGAAAGCAGTTAGGCATGGGAGGCAGCCTGCCTTACTGTGCAATGGCCGAGGGAAGAGAAAAAGGGCAGATGCCACAAACAGCATACGGGCTGGTGTGTCGGAAGAGAGCTGGGATGGCCTTTCAAGTGTACTCTGTGTGGCTCGGAACATGTGAGATCATCAGTCAGCGCAGAAAAGGGCAGAGAGCATTTCTTACCTGATGTTCAGGAATGCCCTTGAAGCAAAGACCTGGGCTTTTTTAGAAGGATGCAGAGATGTGTCCTTTCCAGATATAAATCTGATGCGATGCTTGTCCAGGCCTGGTTACATCCCCTGCACCTCTACTGCTGCACTTCAGTAAGAAGTGTCACTCTGTAGTTACAGCGGAGCGTGGATCAGCAGCATGGAGGAATCTGGAAAACAAGCATCTAGACCCATTACTGAATAATAAAGAAAATTTCAACTAATCAGAAGGCCTGCAAGAAATCCTTCACAGTGCCATGTCACGTTGAGTAGGATGCTTGTAAGCTCTTCCAAGTGCTGAGTAAATTGAGCATTTACCCAGACTGGCCAAAGACGCATTTCTGCAGCTGCTTTAGTGTTTGAGCTTCATTTTCAATTCTAAAGGCAGATTTGTAAACGCCTAATGAGATCTGTCTGGTCTCCAGCTGCGTGTGCTGTTGCAAACAGTGCTGACCTGTCTCAGCTCTCGGATGGCTGTAAGGAGGAGAGCGCTGTGCTGATGACGGGGCTTGGCTGCATTTCCTGTCCCACTTCCGAAAGCAGGGGCTGCCCGGGCAGGCAAGGAGGGGTGCAGGGAGGGAAGCATGGTGCTGTGGGGTGGTGTTTGCTACGAGCCTATGGAGGAGGGTGCTGTGGGCGGACCTTGGATCGTGTCGAGGAGCATGTCCTCCTGACTAACATCTCTAGCAGGTGCCTCAATTAGACTATTGGTTTCGGAGTATATTCAACAGGGAGGGCAAGTCTGCTGTGTGTGGACGTTGCTCGGCTGCAGTTGTGAGTCCAGGATTTTGTGCACGCAGACTGACTGACTTCAGGTGGCAAACACATTGTGCTTCTGCGCGTGTATGCAGTGGGAGGACCTGGCTGTGGTTGCAGTGAAGTTACTGGGCTAGACTAACAAGCAGTTTGAACTGGTGAAGCAAATGCTGCTTTGTCAAGACTGTTCATCGTACCAGTGCCTGATAAACTAGTGGATTTGTAGTGATGTAGAGCTAACGGGGCACGTGAGGAGAGCTGGCGTTTGCAGAGCAGTAGACTTTCCTATTTGTAGATCATCTTACTTCTCATAAATTGCTTTGACATTGAAAAAAAGGACAGCAGATGCCTCTTTCTCGTAGTTGTCTGGTTTTTTTGCCCAGTGGTTGCAGCAGCATTGCCGAAGGGAACTCTGCCAAAGGGAGTTCATTTACACAGGATTCCCATTCCTTATCTTCTGTAGCAATGAGCTCGGATATTGGAGTATCCGTTCCTGGTACAACACTGAGAGGGATGATGCTTGGGAACAAGTGAAAAACTAGTGGATTCATTGAAACACTGGGAGTATTTTGGTCACCGACAACACTTGAATGCAGATGAGTAAGTAACAGCACAAGAAATCTGCAAGAGACTGCTGCATGTGGTTAAAGAACAGTGAAAAGTCAAATTAGCATAGAAATGAAAATGAATAGATAGAAGGAAATGAGGAAACTTAAAGTTGCACCTGGGCTAAACTGAATTGGTAGGGTCGAGTGTTTCTGTTGACCATGAAACAAATAAATCAGAGTTCCAACTAAGGTGGTGTTAGAAAACATGTACCTAGAGGCTTGTATAGCCTTTGTGCTGCTAGAATAGCTCTGTTGGATTCAAAGCTAGGAATTAGCTGCCTTAGATGAGCTCCTTATAGAGAACAGCAATAGAAACGCTGAACACAACCTCTCCCAAAAAAAGTCACGGAGCACCACGTGGTAATACCGTAACAAAGGGAGGTTGCGGTCCCTGCTGTTGTCTTGCCCACAAGAGTGAGAGGTTTGTACTACTGTGACTTCCTAAGGTTAAAACAAGTTTATCACTGTCTCGCTGCACACCAGGGAGATCTCCTGGAGACCTTCCCTCTCCTATGCTCTGTCGCACCATGGCTCAGAGCCGACCAGGCAGCTAGCAGGCTCGCAAAAATCTCCCACGGGAACTGAAGTCCTCCAGTATGCTTTAGATCTGGCCTCGCATCATACACGTTCTTCAAAGATTTTCTCTGCACAGAGTAGATTTGTACAGGCAGGCAGGAAAACCTGAACAAAGTCCTGGGCTAGTTTGTATTAGCAGAGAGAAATTCTTCACAGGAACAGATGGAGTCATAAAGGCGTTAAGGTAAAGGTGCCTTTTTTTTTCCCCTGTTAACAGATGATTTATTTTGGTTCTCGGTATAATTTTCATAGTCAAGTAATATCTTTAATTCAAGTATAATTGACTTTTTCTTACCCGTTTTCATGTTTTTTCAAAAAGTTTCTTCAATAGAGAGGAGAAAGATACTCAGGTGGAGTGTGAATAAATTTGAATCAGAAGCACTGAGGTCTTTTTCTCTGTTGAAGTGGGGGTTTCTGAGTTCTGATGGTCACTCATTAATACAACTGTCCTGTTTCCTAATTCTGCCTATTTATGGCAAGATACCCTCATCTCATTTGAATGTGGGATACAAAAGTTGCTTTTTTTTTCTTTTTAAAAAATGCTGATTTTTGTAATATAGAATTTCTCATATGTCAAGTGCAATTGTCATCAGCTCCATGGGAATACTCAGGGCTTTGGTGTATCCGCCAGTGTTTTTACTTCATGTAAGTGGCTTAGACCAAAATTAAAGCTAACAGGTTCATTTCTTCCTGTAGCTAACCAGCTCGTTATAGATTCTTTCATCCTCCTGCTCTGCCTCCTCCATACCACTTTCCCTGTCCCAGCGAAAACACCTGAATGCATAGGTTATAATCTTACTAATCCTTACTATAATGTATAGGTTATAGTCTTACTAATCCTACTGCCACACCTCAATCCCTTGCCACAACAAGCTGTAAACCTCTTCCCCTTCCTCTCTGTTTGGTGACTTAGCACAGTATGAAACCATAGTTTTAACTCAACTGTATAGTGACTGATTTTTGAAAGAGGCTGTGCTGCTCTCCCAGCTGCTTGCTCCCACAGTGCATGAAATCCAATGGTTCATCTTCTCTTGGTGTCAGGAAACTGACAGACGAGTCAACTCCAATCTAATCATGCTTACATTTGGGCGGATATTATTTTTCCGCTGGATCAAAGATCTGCACCACAGCCACCTGACGGCTTAACCCAGTCGACACGAAACAGTGGGAGTGTTTAGGTAGGAATGGGTGGACTGGGGGAGACGGACCACCCCTTTGGCAGTACCCTCCTGTTCGGCTGGATTAGGCATGTTCAGTCTGAAATCTCTAGCCACTGAAACTTAACGCCTTGTATTCACCAGAAAATTCAAAGATATCCTTATTGGAATCATTTTAATAGGATAAATGCAGAGACTTCATTGCTGTTTCTTGACAAAGACAAGACACAAATTGGTTACCCCTCATTGGAGTGACTGGCCCTCAAAATCTATCTTCTAGGAAGACCAGTAGTTACTGAAAGAAAGAAATGGAGTATGGGCTTGAGCAATAAATGCCTAGAGTTAATCTAGTTAGTTAATCTAGTTAAACTTTCAGGAATTAATCTCGGCTAGAATTTGAAAATGCTCCATTCTTTGGCAATTCTTTAGAGGGCAAAAAGTGAATCCACTTCTCAAAGTGAAAAAACTTCATTGATATAATTGTTTGGATTTGTGTTGCTGTACCCAAGAGTTGAATCTAGCCAGGAAACAATATGCCTTGTACTAAGTGCCATCAGAAGAGACTGCACAATTCACAGACGGGTGGAAAGAAGATGACAAAATAGCGAGAAAAAGGAAGTTTCCATGGACAGTTCTGAACCCTGTCAGAAGTTCTGGTTCATTTCCTCGCAGGGGGTCAGTGGCAGAAAAGCTAAGCATGTGTTGGTGGCAGAGATTCATTCCCCATGAAGAAGCTGTTAAAATCTCACCGGAAATTATAGAAAAGCTCTTTAGAGGACAATGGTGTCACCAGATGATGTATGCTTCTGCGCAGACATTGAGTTTGAACAGAAGCCTGATACCTGTATGAGTTTGATTTAAAATATCCTTCCCTACCAAGGAAACAAATCTATTAACTTGATTTATTTAGGCTTGAATCTGTAACAGTTATCACCCCTCCCAGAGCTTAGCAGAATGACCCTCTCCGAACTCAAGGGAAACCAGTATGTGAACAACCAGCTGTTGTACAGGTCACGGTGGACTCCATGGATGGTACTCATGGCAACAGTGCAACATTTTAGAACATGCAACTGTGCACGTCAACAGCACTGAAATACGAATTAACCAATGCAGTCCTTGCACAAACCATTGGCTGCCAGCATAGCTGTCCTCCAAACAGCTTTCCTGTAATCTCCAGTGAGCCGCCTTCTTTCATAATAAAATAAATCTTAGCTGAATGGCACACTTACCGTCTCTCCTATTGAATTATTTATTCACTTCCAGCACTTGCTTGCTCATTTGAAATTCTGTGCTGTCACATATTCATCAAGGAAGCTGTCTTTGTTTAGTCTGAGCAACTGCTCGGACTGTCTATATCCAAACAGCTTGCTCTTCCTTGGAAAGAGGGTGTTTTGGAAGAGGTGGTCGTCCTTTCTCCTGCGTGCTTTGGCCTCCTAGATTTGGAACCGATAAGTAAAGCAAGTGGAAAACACGGTGCAGAACAGCGATAGACTTGAGCTTAGAACGGAAATAGCAATTTTACAGGTGCTGGACCCTGCAAAAGACCAAGGCACTGCTAAGTTCATTTGCATCAGTATTCTCGTAAAGTCATTATGATGGTTACGTACAAATGCCAGGGAAGGAACATCTATGAGATATCAAGCCCGATGCGTGAAAACTCACCCTGATATCATACTTGCAATCATGGCTTGGGGTTTGGTGGGTACTGGCAGTAACTGAGTGACAGGAAAGCCGTTCAGAATAAAATTGATGCTGCTGTTGTGAGCCCTGCTGTCCGGCGTTTTATCACTGTGAGATTGTTACAATTTTTGGGCTGAAGTCTGAATCTGCTTTCTAGTTTTCTGCTTGTTTATGGCTTGATATAGGTCCACTTTACTACCTTTCCACCCTTATTTTCTTCCTTCATGTAAATGCTATTTTAACAGCCCAAGTGCCTGTTACAGAACCTGTTGTGTGTTAAGACTGATGTAATATATGTTCACTGCACGTTAGCCATGTCTGCTCTGTCTCCTTTTCCTAAGTCAGCATGTGGAAAGGTGGGATAAATTTTCCATAATGTATAGGTGAGTTCCTGAGGACAATGATCCTCCCAAAACAGGGAGATGGTCAGTCTCTTACAGGAGCAGCGTTGCAGTGCGAAACCCCCAGGAAGTTGTCCTGATGATCTAACGAGTAGTGACATGCTCCATACTCCTGTGTTTTGCAGCAAGGTAGATCGACGATTGGGCCGTACCTTTTTTCATCACCCTGCTGGCGAGTTCTGTAGTACCACCAAAGACTAGAGTGAAAAAAGAGTTTAAATGACAAAGTTTGAAGGGGGGGTAGGCAAAAAAAAAAAAAAAAA
>VZSC01018226.1:1046350-1071598 GCA_013398225.1 Steatornis caripensis | reverse complement strand
GGGGGGGGAGGAAAAAAAAAAAAAAAAAGAAAAAAAAATGAAGAAAGCAACAGGCTTTATGTTCTTGTTGCTTCTGCACTGTCATTTGAGCGTGGCTGATCATTGCAGGCGTTTAAAACTGATGTGGTCTCAGGACACTAGTCTGAGGAGGCTGATCTGCAGACTGACAACCTACATTGACGTGAAGACTGTAGATAGCCCTGGGTTGTGGTGGTACCAGAGCGCGCCAGGAATGCGTGTAGATGAAGTTAATACCGTGTAAGCTGGCTAACAGCAAATTCTGCTACATGAGTAGGAGTTCAAAGGAGGGCATTAATAATTAGCACTGTCGAATGCTAACTGTTGAAAGATGAGCTATTTCAGATTTCCTATGGTTTTTTTGAAGGTTTCCTGCCTTGTCAGGAAAGGTGATGGCATCAATTAAACTTCGCTGGCACTCTGAAGGTAGTGTTTGGTATGCTAGGCTTGCAAACCAAGTGGGGTTTTTTTATAGAGATACTGGTTTAATTCCCATTTCAATGATCTGATTCTGGAAAGATAGCAGGGTGATATATTTTTCTTTTCCTTGAGCTAAAAGTTATTCCCTGGTAGAAATGGAAACGAGGAAAAATCATACTGGCATAAAAGCATCTTAAAATAGCTTCTACCTGGAGTTAGCAACACTTTTGGTGTGACAGATAATATTTTGCTTCGCCAAATTATTGCTGAAACGTCCATGTAAACAACACTGGAAGCTGAAAGATGGCCCCTTGAAGGCAAAATGCAACTCGGCAGCCAACAAGCAGTGCGTTGCCTCTTAACAAAGGCAGGGTGCCCGGCTAACCTGAGTTCAGAGCGTGCCCAAAGCTGGAGGCTGCTGCCTCTCCCCAAATGCCACAGCTTCCACTGGTGCAGAGTGTCACTCCAGGCTCCTCACAGGCTACATTGGGCACAGGCGCCCAAGGCCGCACAGTCCAGAGACTGCTTTGACTGATCTCTGTTGTGAAGCTATATTAAGAACAAATTGCAACACAGGGGACCTTGCCAAAAACGAAGATTTCAGAGTTCATACCTGTAGTTGCCTACGTGGTTGCAAAGTCAAATAGATCTGGACACTTAAAGAAACTACTCAGCTAACTGCTGCTCAGGCCAGGATGAATTTTCCTGTTAAGCCTTAGAATTAATATTTTAGGAGAAAGGTAAGCTTTTCAGTTAGTGTAAATAATGAAACAGAAACTGTAACAGGTAATTCCAAAGTCCAGGCACACGTTAAAAGGGATGAATCGTTGCGTCTAGCTTCTTAGAAATGATTATATTAATACTCAGCATGTATTGACATAATCTCCAGGAAGTTTTCCAGCAGTGTTTTATCTCTAACATATTTGGATCAATAATACAAAATTAGAAATGCTAAAGCTTTTTTTTTCCCTAAAGGCTGCTGCTGACTGGCTCAAAAATGATTCCAGTCAACTAATTTTATTCAGAAGCCATTGTCTCTAATTGTAAGATGCTGATTAGTTATAATAACATTCTGCCAAAAATTGATGAGTCGTGCCAACAGTCCGATCAAGACGTTTGAATAAAAAATCTAAATATAGCATATACAAAAAATATTGGAGAATCTGAAGACTATTACCAAAGGCACTGTTAATATAGCTGTTGGAATACATGTGGGAATATAATAAAAGTTGTTTGCAATGTGAAAATGTCAGTAAAACCCTATTGCTGCCCCTTGCAGTGATTGATTTGACATATAACTTGGAAACTTTTTATTCGAGGATGCTTTTACCTGTGCCATGCACACTAGTGCCAGGATGCTTTTTGCATGTGAAGTTTTATTTCTGCTGCAGAAAGCCAAAGTGAATTCTTAAAAATCAGTCGTCTTCTTCCCCTTCTCTATTTTGTTTTTTTTCCATTAGTAGAAGGGGGCGTGAAGGCTCCTTCTGGAGACCCTTCAACCTCAGAGCACATATCACGGTATCTGGTGTAGAGCCATGAGCGGTTCATAGGAGGAGTCATTGTCTTTGGCAGGATTTAGATGTTCAAAATGGGCACTGCATCTGGACAGAAGCTCTCTAGAGTGGCAGAGGGACGAGGCCCAGGTATACGGATGTCTTAGCTGTTGTGGGTCACAGTCAGATGATGGAGACTGCTGATGGGTCTGTTGCATACCACCTCATAACCTCTTGCTAAAGAGGAAGAAAGAAGTTCTAGCTGCAAAAATTCAAGGGAGAAGCCTGGAAGAAACATAATACAAATGTTAAGTTGGTTAAGAGAGAAAGAGCAGCTGAACTGCTGGGCCAGCTGGTAAATACAGAGCAGGGGGACATGTCTGGAAGGACCATAACTAGTGTTAATGGCGTACTTGTGGGTGTAAGAGGCTAGAACGTGGAAATGCACAGCTTCCTCTAACAAAACCAGTACTTGTCAACCTGACCAAACATTAGGGGAATCAATACACCTAAAAGTGCTGTATCTATTCACTTTGCTTTATCTACTGATATTTTAAGTGAGGGGGTTGTGTGGATCCAGAAGATGCCTTTGGTGCCAGTTCTTTTATATGTTTTATGAAAAAACTAAGGACTTCTTATGGAAGCATTTTTCTTGAAGCTTAGAGTGAATAAATGGCCCCTAAAGTTAATTGCGGAGTTTCTATGGATGTTCTTAATGTCTGTCAATTCTCAGCATCATTGCAATAGAGACCACATTCTAGGTGTCACATGAATAGTGAAGAGAAACCTAATTTTCAGGATTATTTTTGTTCTTTTCAAGACAAGATACGCTTCTGATGTGTTTGGTGATTTACCAACTCCTAATGCGTAAGTGTGGTTTTTTCTGGCCTTTTTATACCCTGCTTTTTAAAACAATAATTTAAGAATCACAACTGCTCAAATCATAAGGTATTCTTTGTTGGATTCACCTGAGTTTGCTCCTTCTACAAGTTATTGCATCTTGTTGGTTTGATTCATTAGGAGTGCCCTTTTAGATCTTTGTCTACAAAAGCTGTCCGATGGTTTACAGCTCTATTCCGGAGTCATGCCTTCAGCTCTTAAGTTCCTTCCTTTATTCCTTGTGCAATCTACTCCGATGATAGTCGTGTAAATGTTATAATGGCAGGGAAGAAGAATCAGGTATATCCTGAGTGCCCTGCAGCTGTACTGAATTTCACAAGGCACACAGACACGTAAATACTTCCATTTCAAGCTCTTGAAGGGGGTGCCTATATCCAACAGCTCAGTAAAGGACAATAAATTCATGCAGAAGGCTAGTTTCACATAAATTTAGGGCTTTAAAAAGTATGTGAGAAATGCAGGAGAGAGAATATTAAAAGCCTTGCAAAATATGATAATGTTGCTTTTAAGTGTCTGTGTCTGAAACTGCCTTGGCAAGTAAAATATTGCCAAACAGTAGCTTCACACTTTTGCTTATATGACTGCGAGAGAAATATGTGGCTGTGGAAAAACTTTGCTACGAGCACGTGTTAGCTCACGGTATCGAGCGTGGGCCCAGGACTTGTGCAGCCTGTCTCACAGAGGGCTCAGAGCAGCCCCTCTGCCCTAAGGGAAGTGTTTGACAGAACAACGATTACTTTAGCTCTAGAAGAAAGAGTTGCATCCCCCTAAACTTTGTTTAGAAAATGGGACTTGCCTGAATTTGTGCCTCCATTTCTACTGCTGGAGAGTGGTATTTCCAAGCCTGTCTTTCCTCAGCTGTAGCAGCTGAAGAATTTGGGCAGAATCCCAGATGAATCAGAAGTCTGCAGTGAGCCTGTCTCCGGAAAGAGTGTGTCTCTGTGCACCGACTGCTGTACAGGAGCATGACTCAGTTACGTGGATGTGGATGCTCTGGAGGATGTCATGGAGTACAGTTAGCTGGCTGATGGTCAGAGGCTGCCACTCCTGAAAGGCAGAGCAGATTCCCTGAAGAACTTCCAGCCCCAATATAGATGATGGCTGATGTATTGAAAAAATGCTATGTGTGGCAATAAACAGCAGGACGAAGCAGGACCCTGGGCACTAAAGCAATGGGAGGTTTCCTTGTTCAGCCTACTGGTTACATGCCAAGTGGGTCAGTGGTTTATTGTAGCTATTTCATAGCATGTTATTCAAACCACTGGATTATATGTGGGAGATAAGGAATGATGACAATTTTTACCTAATTTTTTTAGACCATGGAGGCATTACTTTGGATGTCATATGAAGCTAAGGGTTCAAAGGACTTGTGGGTGGAGGAAAGTATGATAATTTCAACGCCAGAGTTCCACTGAAGGAAGAGAAAACAGAGCCGTATGTCTCAACAGGTCAGAAACATATTTGTTTGATGTAGATGATGTTTAGCTTTGTAGATAGAAGGAAGAAAAATTAGTACTAAAACATTCTTTGAGTGTTACATTCAGCATTTATATCGCCTTGTATAAAGAAAAAAAGGAAGATGTTAAGACAATGAGACAAATGATAATCCTAATTTTCTTCCTTGGATCACTGTTAAGCAGCTGTCTTATTCATTGCTTCATTTCCACTGGGGACCAATGAATTGGAATTACACTGCTTTTATAGCTGCATCTGCCTGAGCCCACTTTGGCAATTTTAGCTCATTAGCAGGAAGCCACTCTTAATAATGCTCCACCTTGCTTGTCTCTGGCTCAGCACAACCAGTATGCAGAGAAAGCACAGATTTTTCTCCTGGATAAACTGGAAAAAAGTAAGGACTGCTGTTGAGTTTCGTGCATGTGGGTCACGCAGTGTGGACTCAGGACCTCATGGCATGTGCTGGGTTGCAGCTTGGTTGCAAGCAGTCCTGGAGGGTGGGTATTGTCTGTGTGTGGGAAGACCCACACAGCTCAACTGGAAACTTAAGATCAAGCCGTCTCATAAGGTTTCTGTTGTTTGCTTTTTCCAGCTGGGCTGTTTACACTAGGATCTCTTCTTTAGTATTGCAACGTGTGTGTTTTTCCCCCATTACTTTCCTCCTCCACTGCTATGAATCAGCAAAGTCTTGGATAAAAATGAAAAGAGAATTAACTTGGCAAGTACTCAAAGGCTCTTACGGTTGAAGAAGGGGTGGAAGTGCATGTTCAAAAGTGAGTAATCCTGCTTTTTGTCCTTTGTCAGCGATGGATGTTCTCAGCATGTTGTTGCATTGGAAGCACAGGAAATAAGCATAGTGTAGGCAAAAAACATACCAGCCAGGGAAATTGCTGGCTGAAATGCAGGCCCTTGGGGGTTTCCAGGTCCAAAGTTCAAGGTGATTTCAATTGCCACTGGAAATTTCAAGACATGCTCTTGGCTTCTGGATCAAGAAGTTACATTATTGCACATAAACAAAGCACGCAAAATTCCAGGTGTTCTCAGGCTCACTGAAAACAGTAGTTTATACAGAAGACTATGGGAATAGCATGTCAGATGTCAGGGAGGCTTAGCCAGTTAGTTGTGTTGAAGATCTTTCCAACTGCTCCCTGCCATTCTTTGGAGGAAAGTAAATTATCCAAAATACCTCAAGGACAATCAATGAACGTCAGTCATAGTACAGCATACTTGCTAACCCAGCCATCTTGTGCCATTGGCCCAATGTGACATTTGCACATCTGCTGGACATAGATGATCATGCCAAGTGCTCGCAGAAATGAGAACTCACTTTCCTGAGCTAGTGCATGTTCATAGGCTCAAATCACAGATCATACTGGAAAGCATCTCTGCTCTCCTGGTACCTGGGAGTCCTGGTGGGCAGCAAGATAACCATGAGCCAGCAATGCACCCTCATGGCAAAGGCAGTCAACGGCATCCTGGGCTGCATTCAGAGGAGTGTTGCCAGCAGGCTGAGGGAGGTGATCCTTACCCTCTACTCAATGCTGGCAAGGTTGTATCTGGAGTGATGTGTCCAGTGCTGGGCTTCCCTGTACGAGACAGACATGGACATACTGGAGAGAGTCCATAAAAGGGCACCAGAGGTGACTAAGGGACCAGAGTATTTTTCATATGAGGAAGGGCTGAGAGCGCTTTGACTCATCAGCCAGGGGAAGAGAAAGCTTGGGAGGATCTCATCAATGTGTATAATATCTGATGGGGTTAGTAAAGAAGACAGAGCCAAACTCTTCTCAGTGCTGCCTAGTACCAGGACAAGAGGCAGTGGGCACAAATGGAAACACCGAAAATTTCATCCAATTCCATAAGAAAACACTTTTTCACTATGTGAGTGGCTGAGCACAGGTGGCCCAGAGAGGTAGTGAAGTCACCATTCTTGGACATATTCAAAGCGTGACTGGACGTGGCCCTTTGCAACCTGCTCTAGCTGACCCTGCTTACATAGAGGTTGAACTAGATGATCTCCAGAATCTCCTTCCCACCTCGACACTTCTGTGAAAACAGAGTTGGTTTGTGTCTGAGATGGAAGCTTGAAAGAGGACAACTTCATTCTAGTAGAATTTGGATTAAGGTGAATAGGTTTAACTCAAAACAGAGCAACTGTTCTGATTTTGTGAATATGTGTAACAGCAGAGGATCTCCATACAATCTTCAGTCTTTTACAAGGTGCACTCTGTGTGGTGCTTGGCATAATGAGGATGTAGCACTGCAGACCCTGCTGGGCATAGAAGGGTATGTTCTTCAATGGCTTTCTTCGTTCCTTGAAGGTCTCAAAAGATAGCCGTAGGCAATTACTTGCTTCCATAAATTGAGCTTTTCTAGATTGCACCAAATATTCCACTGTGCAGGCTCTTCAATATGTATTAAGGGGCTATTTTGCCTGAAAACATGGCTCACTTTCTCTGCCAGAAGGTGGTAACATCTGCTTCTCTAAATTACATTATACTTGGAAAAAAAAGCCTATTTCATTTGGTTTATGCTGTCAGGACTTGACTGACTTTTTCACAGCCTAGTAGATTAAGATCCACTATATTTAGTCTCTGTGAAAGCCAGTTAGTCTAGGCAAAAGAGAGAAAAATCTACAAGTACTTTCCAGACTGACTTCAGATATTGACCATGAAGCATTGTATTCAGAATAAGAAAGTGTACCAGCAGCTTCCCCTCCCAGTCATACTCGGAGATGGATGTTGAGGGGATGCTTGAAAAGAGGCATAGGCTTGTTTTGTGCTCTGCTAAAGCTGCAGGTCATTTCTTTTCATGGCGTATTTCAGCAGAACTGATGACAATTTTGACTGAAATTTGGCTGCGAACTTTTGTAAAGTGAGGCCGTAACACAGTGATAAAACTTACGTAGATGAAACTTTGTCATAATGAGCACAAATAATAATAGATAAACTTTCAAGATCTTGAATCCAGCCATCAGCAGAAAAAACCCCACATAATTGGCTGACTAACAAGTGTAATAGGTGCGTAGCCAGGGGTAGCATATGTTTGACTGACTTGGACTTGGCGTTTCTAGAACAAACACTTTTGAGGAGTTGAGCAATTTCCCAATTTCCATCTGCCAAACTCACCATCTCCATCACTTTCAATCTGATCTGTGTTTGTAGAAACAAAAACAAACCCAATGATTCTCTGGAGCAAATTTTGCTAATTAAAGAACCTGGTGCGTTCACATCTGTTTATAGCTGGATCTGGGGTGATTGGGTTTTTTTCCTAAATCATCTTTTAATTATCTCCCGAGAATTTGCTTCGCCTACGAAGGGGCGTAATTGGCCTTATGGGACTGGAAGCAACCTAGAGGAGTGCACGCTACTTTTCAGTGGCTGCAATAGTGCACAAAGCTTGAGGACACTGAGACTTGAGTTTTGATGCCTTGGGAAGAGTGTGTCTCCTGGTCATTATAGCCCTGTATCCTGCTTGCTTTGTAAGCTTAATCACTTTGTAAGGCCTCGGGACTGATTCTTATTAGGCTTTGCCTGATTTTGTCTTAGCCGGCCTAGAGCTTTAGTTTCGTTTGCTTAGCTGCAACAACAGGGTTTTTTTTTAGTGACGAGGAGGCTATTGCCTAGTTTGTTTTTCTCTTGCCTCATTTTGTACAAGCATGTGGAATTATCATAATTTCATATAGGCGACGGTAACAAGTAGTTATTAGAATGAAACATTTATGGCCATAGCGTAACATAACATGGGGTCATGTAGGCTTGGTATGACAGCATAATAGGCCATCAAAGAAGTCATGGGATGTGGCGTAGAGGGGTAGAGGCACAGGATGGTAATGGAAGGGGCAAAGGGTAATACTGGAGGCCTTAGGGCTGTTGATAACTCAACCATGCTCAGTTAAAGAACTGCAGAGCTGAACAAAACCAGTTTTAGTGATAACAAAGAGAAAAGGAACAGGTGTCTGACTTACGGAGAGAGTGAGTTTCTTACCTATAGCAAATCTGGATGTAATATCAAGTCGCACGTCAGTGAAGAAAGATTTAAGCATAAAATTGTGCTAGAAAATGTATAAAAATACTCAAGTGTAGGCCCTGGAGCGAGAAGGAAGAAACCATTAACAGCATACTCCTCAGCAAAGGAGAGGAAGAAACCATCATGAACACAATGCTCCTTCTAGCAAAGGACTGGGTATGCTAACAACTTGTTGCAACCCCAGCCCCCCATCCTTCCCCCTCTGCTGATTCCTGAGGCTGACTTACCGTCAGACCTGAGACCCAGAGGGGCAGGGTAAGGGAGAGCATAACACCAGAGCACACTTTTGTATAGCAGTCGTTGACAGTATTACTGAGCTGTGCATTGTATTATTTAGATAATTTGGACTCTAAAGGTTAGTAACATTGTAACTGCCCCGTAATAACAGTTAATTGTATTTTAGTTAGGCTGTTCAGATTTTAATTAGTCTAACAATAAATTCTTGGCTTCTCAAATGAAGCATTTCCTCTTTTGCCTGTAATAAGGCTTTGAGTGTAATAACTTGTCACACAGGTACTACAAGGATCGAAGAATGACAAGTGTGTTTGCAGAGAACAAATAAAGGGCTGTGCTGATGCACCAAAAGAAATAACAGAGAGAAGTAGACAAAGCCAGAATGATCTTCATCCCGATGACTAATGACAGAATACTTGCACTGTATTACTTATGTTGTTTTAGCAATCTCCTGAGAAACCCAGTGGGAGGTGTTCCTGGTAATGTATGAAAGAAGCCAAAAAAAAAAAACCAGCTCTCTGAAAGAATTTTCCTGGGCTAGGTAAAGCAGGGATATGATGAGGGGAGAAAAATGATCAGTTGAGATAGCTTGCATAATTCATGCCAATTTCTTCACTTAGTTTAGTTCACAGTTGATTTGCTTCATATCATTTGCAGGGAGGGTAAGCACTAAAGGTCTGATTCCTTAATGTTCCCAGTATATTCTTGGTAAGTTTTTTTCCAGCTGGGTAGTTTCAGCAATGTGATGGAATTGGGAAATTGCCATGAAGTTGGCATCAACTAGAGCCAGCTACAAATTTAATCAAAGCCTACTGACAGATTAGGTAGAACACTGTAATAAGACAGAAAGAGATGTGAAGGGGACTCAGTCCAGCACAGTCCATGCTGGTTTTGACCACCTTGAGAAGTACTCCAACTCCAGACCATGCATCTTTTCCGTGAAAGCACTATTGTAAACAGCTTCCACTAGCAATGATATTTGAGGATGGTGTAGGTCATACACATTTGTCTTCACCTGGTGCTGGCAGTGGACGATTATGTAAAACAATTTATAACTACGTATTGTAACGATTCCTAAGCAGCAATCAAAGCTTGTTGTGTTACTGGGATGAAATGTCATGCCTTTAGCTTCTCAGAGAAGCTAGTTTTGTGCTTTAAAGCTTTACTGGCTTTCGCTAAGACACTGAAGATTGTTACTTAAGGCCATAGGGGATGAAAGGTTGCTTGTTTACTTTGCAAATATTTGGAAACTAATTATTCCTTATATTCTCAATATCTGACTTTGAATTTGGGGAGTGTTCTATCCATAGGATATAAACTTAAAAAAAAAAAAAAGACAAACAAAAACAAAACTAAAAACAACAAGGAAAAAACCCCAAACAGGGCAAAACTGAACAACTTGAGACTAATGAGAATGTATTTGCTGGTAAGTGAAAAAGGTAATTTTGGGACTGTAACTTGCATAAACATTTGGACACTTTCTTGCTGCTTGTACTCAAAAGAAATGTGTTTCATATTGTCTCTCTAAAAAAATCCTAGCATTTTAAAAAAATGTCAAGCTATAAAATTGAGATTCTTTTTTTTTCTTCCTTCTTGGTAACGTGAAGGAAGAAAGCTTTGTGTGTGTGTGTGTGTAATAACTTTAGTTTCTTTTGAAAANGTATTTGCTGGTAAGTGAAAAAGGTAATTTTGGGACTGTAACTTGCATAAACATTTGGACACTTTCTTGCTGCTTGTACTCAAAAGAAATGTGTTTCATATTGTCTCTCTAAAAAAATCCTAGCATTTTAAAAAAATGTCAAGCTATAAAATTGAGATTCTTTTTTTTTCTTCCTTCTTGGTAACGTGAAGGAAGAAAGCTTTTTGTGTGTGTGTAATAACTTTAGTTTCTTTTGAAAAAAATTTTAGGAAAAACATTGTTAAATGATTTGATTTGTTCAAATCTGCATTTTCTATTTTAACCTCCAGGAAAATATTGTCCTTGTTACCAGCGACAGGAACCACACAGCAGTGCAGTAGCGTTCACAGCTTCAAGCTTTCAGTAAAGGTTAGCAACACTAGAGGCATAACAGTGAGCTGTGACCTAGCGAGAAGAGAAATGAGGTTGGAAATAGTACAAAAAACTCCCGTACCTCTCCCACAGCATACCAGCGTGGAGGGAACAAGTTTGGATCATGTCCTTCTAGAGCATTGTTTCAGACCTCACCTTGGTGCTGGCCTGGGAGGCTCACGCTCAGAACGCTGGCGGTCACTTCTCGAGCAGTGCCACGGGGCAGGGTATGAAGTGCCCGACGGCCGCTCTTGGACAAGCGATGTGTGCAGCTGGGAGCGACCTGGAGGGCAGTGCTCAGCAGTCCTGCGATGCAAAGTGGCTCGTTTTCAGGATGTGTGGCAGGCTGAGGTTGTGAGGTGCTGCAGGCAGTGTCCCTGGGCCTTTGCCGTGGTATTGTCTTGAACCAGGAGCCCTTAGCGCAGGGGAAGGAGGCGATGTGGGAGGAGGGACTGGTGCGGCAGCTCCAGCTGCTGAACTAGGCCTGTCTCTTTTTGGGAAGCTGGGGGGAACAGGGCTGAGAGCCCCTCCTGGCTGTGGTGGCAACCCCTGAGCTTGGGGCAGGGCAGGGCAGGGAGACCCCAGGAGCTTCACTTCCCCCAGGACTGGGGGGTAGCGGGGTGCCAGCGTCCCCCCAGGAGGAGAGGGGTGGGGGCATCCCAGTGTGCTTCTGAACGCTGAGCCTGCAAAAGGGAGAAACTCTGGATCAAATATGTTTGCATTGCTGGGGCGTACAGAAATAACGGTGATTCGTACAAAAACCTGGCAAAGACCCTTGTGCTGTGATAGAGTTCTGCACCACGCAGCACCCCGCATGCCAGAGTGACCTGGGCTCCACAGCCACAACGGAGACAACAGTTCAGGCTCCCTTCTTGGAGCAGGAGGGCGGCTAGGATGTAAAATTTTCCTCTTTGCCTACAAAACAGGCGTTTACCTGAGGCACGAAGGAATTGATCTGATCTAGCAGCAGGCGCTGGTACTTTCTCGTGCTGCACAAAAATCTCTGTTCAGTGTGTGTAGAACAGGGTCAGACAGGCCTGCTTCACCAACTGGTAACACCACAGAAAATCCTGATCTCCTTTTACCTTATACTGAGCTCCATGACATGGGGGGGTTGTATTTTTTTATTAGTTTGTTTGTTTGGTTTTTTCCCCTAAGCAGAAATAGACTCTCGGGTTGAAGCTGTGAGGTAAGTGCATCCTGCTCTTCTCCTGTGAAATGAGGCGGCGACCTCAGAGTCCGGGGCGAGGTGATCTACAGAGCGGTTTCCTCATGAATTTTCTTTAATCTAGAAAGGAACTTTTGCCTTCCAGTGATGCATCTGTTTCGCTTTCCAAAGTTGACAGCCATGCTGATCAAGTGCGCTATTTGGTGCTACGGGAATGCAGCTTAAGAGAAAAGGGAGCTTATAAATGATTATTAATCCCTTGGCATCCACAGGTGCAGGTAGGTGGTAATTTGGTCTCCTCCACTGCATGAATTATTCAAAGATTTGTTAGAATTTATAGGTAGACATTGAGTGATTCTTCTGTACTCAGATGAGATAAATGATTGAAACAAACGTAAAAACCAAGAAACAAAAGAACATGCCTCTGTTTTGAAGTGAAAAGTCAGTACATTTTCTCGTAATGATTTGGGGTTTTATATCTTAAATCTTTGGGTCATGATAATCTGTCTAGTGAATTTGAGCAAGAAGGTTAACATGATAGAGAAACACTTATGAAAAATATAAAGGAAAATTTAACAGGAATAAACAAACTCGGTACTACTGGAGGCTGGTCTGACGTAGGTATGTATGCCTCCTGCAGAGAGTTTCTTGGAGGCAGTCTGTTTTAGAGGGAGACGGTTAGGCATAAAGTATAGTATTGAGTCCTCAGCCTTGGAGGTAGCATTGATTTATTTGGAAATGATGACTGATTATTTTCTAACGATGTTTTGGAAGACATGAAATTAAGTGTATTCCACTACGGGGATGACTTTTTTGGCTTTAAGTTCCAGGAGATGACAGTTACTGGGCTCACTGGTGAGGGGACAGAGGGAAACTGGCATACTGTGCCAGCGTAATCGCTGTGAAGCTGTGTCATCTGAGTTCAGTAGCAGATTCTGCAAGAAGCAGGGGAAGCTGTAACTAAGGAGGGGGTGGGAACAGATTAAACAGAAATGCCTTCATCGTTCTTTATAGAAGTAGCTTTGATATTTTTAAACCTTCTGGTCTTTTGCTGAGAAGCTGCATCATGTGAGGTATGATACTTCACATGAGGTCTCTGTTCTGCTCTTTGTCCATTTTTTTGTGATTCATTTCTCCTGGTCTCTGATACATGGGTAGTTTAGTTATGCGCAGTTCGATTGCTGCACCTCCTGCTAATACTGTTGTGTTGCAAGAGAATCCGCTTTGCTTAGCAGCTCTGTTGCTGCTCCTCTTTCCCACCTCAGTTTCTGAAGGTAAAGATGCCAAATAAGGAGTAGTCATGATTCTGAGAGACCTCTGGGGATGTGTTAAGTCAGAGATATGCTTGAAGACATGGATTTCCTTCCAAAATAGTTGCTGAACACGCTATTAAAACATCAGATGTGCATCTTATAACTCCATCCCAATAGTGTGACAACGAGTGAGAACAAAATTTGGGAAGTCTTTGCTGTTGGAAGTGTTCTCTCTGCAGCAACAAAGAGCTACTGTTAATGAATCATCTTCTTGAAATACTGAGTCCTTTTAAAGTGTGAGGATAAGAGCTATTTAGTCTACCTCTTCATAGTGTGAGATCTGCTTTCAGGTTGCGCAGATCTGTAGCGTCTTCGCTTGCGCTAATTGCAACAAAGGTGCGATGCGATAGTAGTGTAACCAGAAATATTATCTATAAAGTTGTTTGATGTTAACTCATCTCTCTGCTTACTCTGCAACAAGAGTACTGTATCCAGATTTGAAGACCACGCTTTCAGAAAGACAAGGGTCAATCAGAAGGAGCCTTGAGGAGGAAAATGAGAGGACAAGGTCTGGAAAACTTGTGGTCACCCACAAGCAACTCAAAGAATAGACCGACGGGGAATGTAATAGTAGCCTTCAAATATGATGTAAAATGATATCGCTGTATAAAGGAATATTTATTTTTTCTTTGTGTCCTTGGTGGGTAAGTGAGAGCATATACTGCAACACAGGAGATTCAGAACTTACTCGAGTAAAGCTTGCTAATGATAAAAACAGTGAAAGTGGCATGCAGTGGCACAACTGTGGAGTCTACATTAATGAAAGTTAAAAAACAAGCCAGGAAGGAGTCTGTCTGGAACAGCTATAATTAATAGGTGCTATTAACTCTGCCTTGCTGCCTTCAGGCCTTTCTTAAAATTTGATATGATACTTCTGTGTTACATATAATGTATTTTTCTGTTAGGACATTGTTAGAAGATTGTATGTGTTCAATTACAGTCATTTGTCAGCAAATTACCCTTCCATGTTCTGTTAGTAATAGTATTATGCAGCTCTAATATGTGCTGGCCATAATGCATACTGGGAGTTTTAGCAGGCTGCAAAAAGCCTGTAGGAGGTCCTCGTGCTAACAAGCCTACAGCCTGAATAATAACCAGGTGAAAAGCGTGAGATGGAGTATAATAATTTTTACAGAAGGCCATGTTTTCCTTAGAAAGGTGTAACCTGAAAGGTGTCTTTTGAGTCCAGATATCAATTTGCTGTTTATGAGTGGAAGAAACTTCTAGTAAGACTGGAGATGGCAGGTTTTACAGGATTTCTTTCTGTTTTGTAATGGATTACAGCTGAAATATCTCAGCAAATTTGAGCTCAGAAATTATCTGTCGAGAGAGATGGGAGAAAGGAGGTTTTGCTTGCAGCGTATGAGAAAGAGAACAATGCAACTCAGCCATATGGGCTTTGTGCTTACACGTGGTTTGGCTCTGTGGGGGACATCATTCTCCAACCTGTCAAAGCTCAGCATACAGCAAAAGTTCTGATGTAACTGCTATTCTTTTTATGAGCAATCAATTTGTCTGGAGCCTGAGCCTTTAAACCTGGCCGACAGGAAAATTCTCTATTGAGAGTTGACTAGCAGACAAAGAGCACTGGAGTTTTAAATATTTCTGATATCTCTGAAGGATTTAGGTTTCCTTTATAATACCTTAATTATAAAAGCTATGCTTTTAGGATTGCTCTTAAATACACTTGTTTGGTTTCTTCCTGGCGTGTGGCTTTCCCGACTCCAGCCAACATGCGCTACCCAGAGGAGTTTCCTGCAGACTGGAAATCATTTCTATAGTCTATTTTACTGTGTGCTTAACTCTTTGTATACAGATGCATGTATCAGTTGATTGATTTGAATCTATCAAAAGTAGTTAGATTTGATGATCCTTGTGGGTCTCTTCCAACTCGAGATATTCTATGATTCTATCTTCTATGTAGAAAAAGGAATAACAAGGATGACACTTAAAAGCTGGGATCCCAGCTCCTCCTCTTAAACACTCTTTCACTGCTTGAGATTCCAACTCAGAAAGATGGGGATGAAAATTAAGACAACATTTAGCAGGAAGTATTTGCCTAATTTGCAAGCCCTTAAAGTGCTGCCGAAACAGCACTTACAGGACAGTAAAGAAATGCAGCCTAGAATCAAATGCTCATGGTGTCTTCCCTTGGCACAGCTACGTCTGTGCTGGCACAAACATCTGATGCACAAATGTCTCTAGTCCCAGGGGGGAAATTTCCATCCCATCTGGTGCAGCTCCACAGCCTTAACTGTGAAACGGGAGAGTAAAGATTGCCAAGTAGGGATGACCTTGCCCATGGAGCTCTCTTGTTTACTTGGTTGACTTGTCTTGCTGCATCTTCAGCAAAGACTAACCTCTGAAACACATTTTTATTAAGTCCTCTATGGAGGAAGAAAAAAATGTGGTTTTGAACAAATGTAGTTGGGGATTAATGATTTGTAGTAAGATGGAGAGTCCTGTCTGCTACTTCTTTTGATCCCACTTCCTCACCAGTTTGGAGGTTATATGCAGTTGTGATGGAAATACTGCTTGAAGTCCATCTTAGAAGGAGAAATATAATAATAATTGTAATACATTACTGATGAAAGGACTATTAGTCTTTCATGGTTGGGCATGCATGCCGAAGCCTTGGCTGAAAGCCTTTTGTTCTTGCTTTAAACATGGCAAAGGGAACAGAAGATGGGAAAAATAAAGTGGATTTGATTGCAGCAGAGTTGTGGTTTTTTATTGCTTTGATTTTTGCCGACAAATTGACCAAAATGGAAATGAAAACTGTTGTTTTCTAATATGATCAATAAATCTGCAAGGAGTTTTTTGAAGTTTCAGATTTTGGGTAATGAATGCACTCGGAAGCTTTGGAGTCTGTCATTCTTGTGTGATATTTCCTCTCTCCAATTCTGCAATGAAAAACAGTAATTCAAAAAAAATCTGGAATTCGGTGCTCCGTTAGAGGCTTTTCCTTTAGCTCTGCGTGGGGTACTAATTGCAAGGATTTGACAGTTCTTAGGCATTCATCACTTTTACTTGCTCTTACTTTAGATGTTTAATTTAGTTGCAAAATAATTTTTTTCAAATTTGTCATTGTAATAATTGCCATTAATGACTCAGCAAGGTAGTTGTCCTTTGAATTATGTCAGGGCAAAAATGACAGTAAGATAGCTCTTGTCTGAAAACTTAGAATTCTAGAGAACATCAAGGGGGTCAGGGGCTGGTGAGGAAGAGTAATACCAGAAACAACACCTCATGACAGGTATCTTGAGGTGTATGCTGTTGGGATTTATGCAATTTGGCTGTAATTCTTTATAGAGGAAGAAGATAAGGTGTCAGACACAACAGAAATAATAGGAAAGATGAGGAAGATGAAGGCAGAAGAGTGTGAAATGACAGGTGGTTGGGAATATTTTGGAAGCAGAACAAAGCGATGTGCTGAGAGTTGTATCAGTTGTGGCGGATGGGACAGCAGAACAAAAAGGTTTTTTCAATAGTTAGGCCGCCCATTTCGTCTAGATGATAAGTTATCTCCATTAAGGTGTGTGATGCTCCAGGCAGTGAAACAGGCTTCCTGGAGCAGTAAGTCTAACGGTAGCTGTCTCCCTCTCCACTGATGGTCCGCTCTTGATGCGGTGACCTGGTGGAAGGCACAGAGAGCACGAGTGATCTTGCTCTGAGGGGGTGCAGCAGAAGCAGGGCTCCCCCAGTGCAAGGGGGGCACCCTGAGCTGGTAGTGGTGAAGTCCTTCAGTGGCCTCAAAGAGATGCCCAGGGAGCCTGTTCAGGGCAGCAACATCCACATGGCACTGTTTGGGGCAGGAATGGGGGCCTGGCCAAGCAAAAATAATGTCCCTGGGCCTGAAAAGAGCAGGGCTTGGGGGTAGGAAGGAAAGGCAGGTCACAGAAATTAATGCTTGTCAGTGATCCTGGGGCCTGATGGGATTGACCCTACCTTAGGAAGAGTTGAAAAGGAGTGAAACTTCTATCAATAGGTGTGACCCACAGCTACGTAGTGAGTTGTCTTCCTTTTTTTCTGAGGCTAGCTCTTCCTCTGCTTTTTCCCTGATGCTGCCTAAATTGCAAATTATTTTGAGAAGCCAACTCCAGGACGTGGTTATGAACAACAAAGTACAGGGAGAGCGTGTGTGCCGACGTCAGGCACTGCTGCGCCAGGCAACCGCGGCTGCAGCACGGGGGCTTATGCTGCAGCTGGAGGTGAACGTGACTGAGCAATAGAGCGGGGAGCTGTAGGTCAGCGAATCACCGCGCCACCGAGCTCTCAGGAGTTCCTTACTCATGCTTGTGTCTCTGCCAACCTTCAGCCTTCTCGGGCACGGATTGACTGCCATCAGCAGATACCGTTTCCAGCTTGGGACGCTTGTGGTTTTGTTTTAAACAGAAATCAAGATTGTTTCCCTCTCCCGCCGCTCCTGCTTCTCTTGTGCGATGGTTAACACAGCAGCCTCAGTACGGACGGGAGGGGCAGAAGGGTCCGTCACAGGCGCTCACGGCTCTGGTCTTTACAACAGAATTAGTGTGTGTGAGGCGAGTAGAGGACAGTCTGGGCAGGCTGGCACTGCGAGTTAAACCTTACCTACGGGTACGCCTTTGCCCACCCGCGGCCAGCAGCATGGCAGCCGGGAAGGCGGAGCCCTGCCCCTCGCCACTGGCCCCACCCATCGCCCCGCTCCCTCGCCTCACCCCACCCCACCCCCAACCTGGTTCTGGCTCCTAAAGCTTGTGCCTAAATTCGTGCAGGCCGTGGTTAATCTGGACGCGGCCGGTGAACTCTCAATGTAATTTCTGTCCCCTCGTTAGACCTGAGAAGCGCCTTTCCTCTCTCTTTGGTGGAATCAGCAAAGTATTGCCAGGAATCATGTATTTTTCTTCTTCTTCCCGAAACAGGAATTTAAATTCTACTCTGTTCTTTAAAACGCAAGTTTGCACGTCATTCATAGAAATTAAAACCGCCCTTACTCACTTAATGAGGAAAAAATTCAACTCTGCCTCTCCCAAGCTGTCAAAGCACGCAAGAGCGGTACACGGAGAACTGTAAGCGCTATTAGAAAGCTAATTGCTTCAGCTTGGACCGCAAGGGAAGATAAAAGTTATCTATTCCTGGTGCTGCCGTTGTAGCATTTGTCAAAATCAGCATTTGTCAAAATCAGCCTCGTTTGGGTGTGAAGGCACTCATTTTGGCTGTGAAGGAGTAGGATTGATTAATAAATGTGTGTTGCTTTGCAGACCGCTGCAGGATTTTGGAGTGTTTTTGTAGCAAGTTCTTATTGGAGAATCTCAGAAACCTTTTTTTCTCCTCACTCGTATGACTAGAATAAAAATATATTTCTACACTCCTCCTCTCCAGTACCTGGGCTGTCAGAGCCTCTGTGTATCTTTTTTCACTTGCAGCGCAGTCATTAGAATATGTGATCTCCAAGATCTATGCAGAAGTTGTAGCTTAAGAGGAACGATAGCGATGAAAGCGAATGGGAAGACTGGGCTATGTACAGTTAGCAGAAACAAGTCACTGGCTTTTCAATCCAAACTGGCCACTAATGCCTTCATTTGGCTGGTGAGTTTGTGAACAATGGGAAGTCAATGGTTTTGATTCAAAAAGGATGTGTTACCTTGATAAAACATGGTAGTGCATCACTCCTCGATGTTCTGGAACACGGTAACTTTTTAGTATCGTTTTCTGCCACCTGAACAAATACTGCTAACTTGTTCTTGGACATGTGTAATTTGCTTCTGCCTAATTTCTCTTTCTTTGCTTCTATCCCACTCTACTACATGTCAAGCATCCCTTGATGCAAAGGGGTACTTTTTGAAACAAAAATCTGATCGGGAACGTAACTCCTTAAAGAATAAGACTTTATGCTGTGGGAGAAAGTTTGCAGCAGATCAAAGCAATGGCCTGTGTGATTGCCAAGTCAATCAAGCCATGAAGCAGAAAGCAAAGGCTTTGATTTCTACTGCTTCCATTTCCAACTACACGATGGGCGGTCATTGCCTCGGCTGCTTCAGCTCCTATCCTTAAAACCTCTTGAGCTGCCTTGCTGCTGGTGATTCGTATGTTTCGAAATGAACTTGCAGTTAGTGCATTAATACATATTTTGAAATCACAGTCATCGAACCGCTATTCAGATAAGGAAATGAGGTTTTAAAGGAACAAAATTTTCTCTCCTGGACATGTGACAAGTAGGCTTTGATATTTAATCATTAGGAGAGGTACGTTTTGTTTTCTTTTCATTATTTTTTTCCCCACTGAGACAGTCAATCTTATCAGTTGATTTCTCTAGATTATCAGGGGCGTGTTTAGATAGAGGGCAGTTTTTGAAGGAAATCTAGGTACAAAATGTGCTACTAGCGGCTGATCTTCAACATTCAGGTAAACATAGTTTACAGGATCTATCTTCACCTATAGGGTGATTCCTTTCACTCCATAGTCTTTTTTTCTTTTTTAGTTCTTGTGAAAGGAAGGCGTGACAAGTTGGTCAGTGATCCAAAACTGGCTCAAGTCAGCAGGGAAAAGACAGTAATTACTGCTTGACTCCTGTGATCTGTTTTATCCCCAGCTAATTTTTTAAGGAGTGGTGTGAAACGTCTTAAAATGTGGTCATGTTTTGTGGTAGTAAATCTGTTCCAGAGTAGACAAAGACTTTTTAGCGACTAGTGAAGCAAACCATAGCATTGATGACTTGATAGCTTATTGCCCCAGACAAGGGAAAGGGGTAATGTTACAAATCTGGTCAATTCTGAGAAGAAATTGAGGGGTTTGGCTGTCAGTCTGGGATCTTACTAAACAATGCGAGAGAAAAAAGTTACTTTCTTTTGCTGCTTTTTCAGGGAATGAGGAGGTAGTCGCTGCAGTTGAAATGAGCTTTGGAAGCTGTAAATGTCCATTGTTTGGACTAGAGTCACTGGAGTAAGGCAGGAAGCCTGCAACAGTGCTGCCACATGGATATTATTTTACTCATTGCACAAAATCACACAGAGAAATGTTGAGGTTGGATGGGTCCTTTGGAGACCATTTTGTCCACTCTCCTGCTCGAGCAAGGCCATCTAGAGCAGGTTGCCCGGGACGGTGACTCCGAGGATGGAGGCTCCGTAACTTCTCTGGACAACGTACTCCAGTGTTTGATCACCCTCACAGTAAAGCAATTTCATTTAGTCTGCCAAGTGTATTTCCGTTTGCACTCGTTGCCTCTTGATGATAAATCTTGACAAACTTTGTATGTTCTGATGCACCTGCTGAGGTTCATTTTTTTAAATGGGTCTTCATTTTTTTTTAAGTATTTTTTCTTTTTTTTTTTTTTCCTACTTGCACGCCTAACTTTTTATTTGGTTCCTGGGCATGCTGATTCCACTTCTTCTTTGAGGCTGCAGTCTTACAGCTATAAATTTCGTTTGCTGTGCTGGGAATTTCTTGCCTATGAGATAAAGGCCATAGGGTAACAGAAACTGTAGAACACACTTTTTCCGTGTATGACCAGTAGAACTTGAAGGCCTTGGGGGCTGCAAATCCTTTGGTAGCATATAGGAAATTGTTGTCTTGGTTAAACTCATTAAAGCTGCTTCTTTACCACTGTGTTGCTGATTGCAGCATGTTTTTAATTTTATTTTCTTTAGTGTTTGTCCCTCTGTGTTCCCTATGGTTTGATCTTTGTGTATGACTATTCTATTTTTTTCTTCAGACTAGAGGAGATTTTTATTCTCACTAGCACTGTGGGGTGCATTTTTAAATTTTCTGTATGTGCCCATATATGTTTTGAGAAGACTTCTAATAATGCAAAGATCACCTTGAAGACTAAGAATTCCAGGGAACTTACTTTCATGTAAAAAAAAAAAAAGAAAAAATTCAGTTTAAAAATTTTCCTGGAAAAATCCTGCTTTTGCTCTTGAGAGCTTTTGGAAAATAGTTGTCCTCTCTTGGAACAAGTGAAAAAAAATAATTCCTATTTAGATTTTTAGATTTCATCAGAGTGATTCTGCAATGTGCTGAATATTTCTAGAAAAACGGGAACAGATTCAGCACTTATTCTAGGAATTACGTCAGATTTGGTGAAGGTAAAATTATATATTGGGTTTTTTTAAAAAAAAAGTAATTATCCTTGCAGATGCCAGGAGGATTGCTACCTTGACTTTGCATCCTTTCAAATCCTAATTGTAAATTTGATCCACCACTCCATTTGAATTAAAAAAAAAAAAAATACTGACCACTTAGCTTGGAACTACATTTATGTTTTCCAGAAATGCTGTTCCTTTTTGTAGAAAAAAAAGCAATTACTTTTTTTTATGTGGTTGAACTAATATTTCCCCATCTGTGCTTTGCTTACGCGCCCCCTTTGTGGGAAAACTGAAGTCACAATCTGAATGCCTGGCAACAGAAGCAATGGGCTTGATATTTATGTTAGAACTGTAACACATGGACATCTGTTCCCTTACCCTTTAAAAGATTTTGCTTGCAAAGACTAATATTTGACTATTTTATCTGTGGGCCGTTGCTGTTAGATGAGGTTGGCAGGAGCCTGGGAAATGACCCCAGTTTCGCCCATGGGGTGTCCCCTGCCCGGAGGATGCCCCAGGGCGGGAGGGCAGGCGGGCAGGCAGAGGGGTTTCCATCCATCCCCGGGGCTGAGGCAGTGCTGGGCTGGCCTCCTGGTTAGTGCCAACGTAGAGCTGAGTGACCCAGAGCCCTCTTCTAAGTTTGCTGCGGATTTGCTGAGAGGTCTCCCTGCCTTCTGTCTCTGTTTCCTTACGCATAAAATGAGAATATTGAAACCAATCTATTTTGATCAAATATTTTGAGCTCTACTGAAGGAAACATGCTGATGGCAGAGCTATTCATTGGTAATACGTGCACATATGAAAGATGGAGGACCAAAGTAATTTTGGTAGTACAGAACAGCAATACAACAATAGCTTGTACTTATTCCTTCCCTGCTACCTTACAGCACTGTACATTTCCACCACCTCTGCATTACTCCCTGCCTAAAAATGGGAAGCCGTCAGTGTTGAATGAGCTGTATGTTAATGCAGTAAGCATGAGGATGAGGGGAGGCAGAATTATTTCTATGTACTGAGAAGTGGCAAAGTTAAATTGTTCCTGTGCTGCAAAGTTTGCCTGCAATGCTCAGGCAACAATACAAACAAGACGAGGAAAGGAAAATGCTGCATGAGCCGTGAGACAAGGCATTTAACAATGGCTATGATTCAATGATAACCTCGACCCGAAATGTTTGAGAACTGACTCATGGATCCGTGACTCTTAAATCAATGGACAAACAAACGCAAAGAAAGAATTAGAGATCCAGGGTGTTCTGTGAGAAGTGTTTGAAAGCCTTGGTGTGCTGCTTTTCACCTTGGAAAATCTTCCTCTCCTCCCCCATACACACCTATGCCAGCTGGTAATAACTGCCTGAGCTGGAGGTGTGCCATAGACCGTCACCTTGCAGTCCGTCATCCAGTTCAGAGGTTATTGATCCCTAACTCAGTGTCCTAGAAACGAGAGCAGGCAGTGCAACGAACCGCTGGGGCAGCAAAACGGTCCCTTCCCATCTCAGAGCCTTGGGGGAAAAGGAGGCAGGGCAGATGAATCAGGGTGCTGTAATCATCTGCCGGGACTGAGTGACAGCTCTAGCTATGGCTCCCTTAGCAAGGGGAGACCTCAATTCATATCCTTTTCAGCATGCAGCAAAAGGGCTCCCATGTTTTCCACTGAGTCCACTAAAACCTGACTGGAGAGGAGAGAAAGGCCATCAGGCATCAACCTCTTCCCCTTCATTTCTTTAGTGAATAATTGCTCCTGGCATTTTAATTGCATTGTATGGGTTAAAATCATCAACATGGAAGCAGAGCAGTTTATTTTAGTGCAAACAAAACTAACTTGTTTGTCTTTTAACTTACTATTTTTTTAAAAGACAAAACAATAATCATTCTAATTAGGGCAAAAAAGTCTTTTTTCTTAAATAAGTTAGCAACAAAGCTGAGAAATTGATTATTTATATAGCCCTATTTCATACCATTGCTACAGTTAGTGCCAAGCTGGTTTAGTTCAATTTCTTTAGCACAGAGTGTCATCTTAGCTGTGTTAGTCTTGAGTTTGATTCCTGATTTTTAAGCCTTTTTTGTAATTGGCAAAAGTATGAGGAAAAAAACTGACAGAAGCTTGCGATAAATTTAACTGGTTGCAGACAGCTAAACAAGTCCCTGCCTGTAACAGGTAAAGCTTGTGATTGATAGTAAATGAATTTAAAATGGTGGGTGGGAACTGTAGATTGGCTAGTTCGGCAGCTAAATGATTTAATGAAACAGTTAAGTTAGAAGTCTGTTTGCATAGGCTTGGACAAAAACTGTTATACTAAATCTGCATGTATTAATGGTTTTTGTGATATTCATTTCAACTCTTTGTAGGATTACGTATCTGATGGACCAAAGAATTTGAACTTACACAGTTTGCTTGGGTTTCTCGGAGACATTTGGCCATGAATGGCATATAACATGTGAATTTTTTTTTTTTTCAAACAAAAATTCCAAAACAAAAATAAGCATATAAGATGTTACCAGAAAATGGATAAATTCAGAATTGGTCTGCTTACTGGCATACCTCAACGCACTTGTCAACGGGAGGATGTTTGTGAGTTCTTAGCTGAATATTTCTGACATTTTTCCAATGATTTGAAATCTGAGGCAATATATAACTTGCAAATGACAGACTGAGTAGCAAACATTAAAGATGAGGTTCCTGAGACACTAATCGAGATTGTCTACTTGTATGGCTGTGATCTGGTGGTGTGCCTCTTGATTTAGCCAAAAGCAAGGTCTTACGTATGTGTGGGAACTGAGAGCAAGGGTTTGCCTAACAGTTTAAGTGCCTTGGAAAGCTGTTGACGAAAAGATAAAGGAGACTTGGAGAGTACTGTGCTAGCTGGAGCTCTCAAGGAACATCTGTGGCAGCTAGAGGCCAGCAGGATTTATAAAAAGAAAGAGAATCACCAAGGAAAATTGTTCTGCCTTCTGAAAAAAATAAAGACTTTTTGCCCAGTTACCCAGCTTGTGGTTCAGTGTTTTGGTTGTATTGGACAGCCCCACAGTGCTGCTCTAGGTAACTTAGGGTGGCATGACAAGCTTTCCAATGAAACTTGACAAGTCATTCGGTGCTGTCATTGGAAGAAGGTGAGAGGTCTGATGTCAGAGTGCAACGAAATCCGGTGGCCGGCAATCCCTTCTCTTCATGGCTGCAAGTGGAGCAGGCTTTTATGTATTGCAATTTGGTATGCTTTTACCTATTGGATCACTTCATTAAGGTAAGGGCCAGGTCTCTCAGGCTCAGGGTTATGAATAGTTATGTTCAGGAGCTAATTCACCAGCGCAGATCTTCCTCTGAAACACTATGCATTGGCTGTGGCTGGAGATGGGATACTGTAGAGAAAAATAGTGACTTCAAATGGCAGAGCATCCCTGCCCTACAGTTCTGTAGCTGTATGCAGAACAAGCTACAGCTCAGAGACTCTGCATCAGACCGAGAGACCAGGGCTACGATGGGATTTCCTGCTAGGATGGTCTGACAGTGATCTTTCGGGTTATTGATTTCTTCTGCAGCGTGGTATGTATCCTGCATTGGGATCAGAAGGACATGTCTGATCTGCTTAGCTTTTTGCCATTGTTGGCCCTATGCCACGTCCTGCCTTTGCTCCTGACCTCCACCAATTCAGTCTTAGGGACTGACCAATGATTTTGGTCCTCTCTTTCCTTCTTCACACAGAAAAACGTTCTGGAAACCTTACCTGTGTTTGCTCATCAAGTGTCACTATTGCGTGGGTGTCCCTTGGGGGCGTGTAGAGGGCAAATAAAAGGGGTTTTTTACAGATTTCACTTCTAGGCAACCTTTTGGAGTATTTTGGCATTGTTCTTCCAGCACTTGCTTGGTTTACAAATATTGTATCTGCTTTGTGGAAAGAATTCCTTGTGTATTCTGCTTGTGACATCCAAGATCAGAACTCTACTCTTCTCATCTCCAAAACCCCTGCAAATGCCTAAGTTGAAGGAAAAGTCTTTGTCCTGGTTTGACCCCAATGCAGTACTCCATCTGATACACATCATCATATATCTCCTTCTCTGGAGATATTCAAAACCCGCCTGGATGCATTCCTGTGCAACCTGCTCTAGGCTA
>VZSC01018226.1:979374-1045861 GCA_013398225.1 Steatornis caripensis | reverse complement strand
GTGTAGCATCCAAGGAGGACTCTACCTGATTATTCTGCTTTTGATCCTGAATCTAGCTCCTGCCTGCTGCTCAGTACGGTCTGGCACTTTCCTGGAGTGTGTCTCACAGCGTCCGGGTGACGTATTTGTCGTGGGTGGCAGAGGGAGCTTGATATTGGATTTGTGCGTATTTTCCCATTATTATAATACACAGTTCTTGTAGCTAGATTAAAGCTGGTTTTAACTTTTCCAACCCATAAGTCTCTTTCCCCTCCATTTTCAGAAGGGAGGGAGTTAACAAAGAGCATCTGTTGTTCATTTAATAGCCAGGCCAGCTTTAAACCGTGACAATCTTACATTTTCTGCAAGTAGGAGACTTTGTAGGCAGACGAGAGACAGAAGCAAAGATGATGCAGCTTTGTTTAAAAAGGTGTGATAAGTTTGGGGACTTTTTTCATTGCTCTCTTGTCTCCTCTTCCCTTCCAGTGATCAGAAACAAATGTTTCATGAAATAGGCTGGTGACAGATGGCTGAAAAGAGATCACACATATCTAAGACTGTGTTTCTTTTGCGAAGCAGACTTCTAACTACTAGAACACTGATTTGAAGTTGTGACTGCACACTTTCTACTTCTTTCTTTCAGCAGCTGGTGTAGTTAGGTTATTTTAGTGAATCGCTTCATAATTTTCTGCAGTGCAATTATGACTTCCTTGACAGAAAGTATTGTTTAGAGGGATATGACCTCCGTGAAGCTGGTGACTGCAGCTTAGGACGAGTCTGTTGCTGTGACACGTGAAATACGTCATAGTCCATTAAGATCAAATGAATTGGGCACTTGGTTGCAGAGGCTACAGCCAAAAGTATTTATACTGATTAACTGATTTTTTAGAATCTTCTGCTTGAATTGCTAACCTTCAAATAAGTCACCCCTTGGGAGATCATTGATGACACAGCCGCTTGTCTCAAAATTCAGCTGCTTGATCTTTATTGAACTCAATGAGCAAACATTTAAATGATAATTAAGACACTAATTAAATGCTGTGCCTGGACTCCTGGTTCAGGATTGAATGGAAAGACTAAATAATTTAATGGTGATCTGGGGAATTACACATCCAGAACTTCAGCAGACTTGTAAGAAAGAGGGATTTGTTCGGAAGTTTGAACTCTGCCTGCTGCTGCTGCCTACTTCTCTGAATACCTCAGCTGATCCTCTGGCTTTACAAGGGCATCGCTAGGGTTCTACTCACCAGAGTTTCCTAGAGAGTGTCAGGACATTATATTTGCTCTGGTGAGCAAAAATGGAAGCGTGAGACCTTGGGTTTGTGCTGCGCTTTCTTGTCATTCTCATCTTGCAAGCTTGACACTATTAATCTGCATCTGCATTTGTAAGTTCACCTACCTTCGAAAAACATGACCTGGCTCCTGACTACAGCTGAGTTGTTTCTGTATTTCAAATTCTTCCCTATTTCCTTCATTTCCATTCCTAACAAATTAGTTGCTTCTTCCTACATTTCCCACCCTGCCCTTTATCGCTGTTCGTGTACATCCCTACATTTCTACTCTTTTTCCCTACAGACATACTTAGGGCATCTGTTAAGGTAGTTAGCGTATTAGACCTTATCAAAATGTCTCATGCTCTTTAGTAAGTCACACATAACTGTAGTCTCAAATGACAGTAGATGACTGTTCCTCCCAACTTAGTCACGTATCATTGCTACCCTGTCCAGCAACCAGAGAAGCGAGAATCATGCTTGGTACTTCCACAGGGACCTCAGAAGCAAGCAAAAACTTCATCATTGCCAGTGATTTGTGCCCTGTGCGGAACAGATTTGTTCAACAGGGCTTGTGCAATACTTAAGAGCTTGATACAGTGCCAGTTTTGCTTCCTCCTTTCCTATCCCTTCAGCACCAACAGTGTGACGCAGATCAATTTCCTTCACTGGGGGAGTCAGGAACTGCTACAGGAACAGATGCTAGGCAAGCAGATGGGGCAAGAGTTGGTTTGGAGCAATGACAACTCCGTAACCTTTCAGTGTGAGCCTGAGATTGCAGCTTTCCCTCGTATTCCCTAGCAGAAGGCAAGTCCGGGCGCAGGCGAAAGTACAGGCTTAGCGCTGTGCTCGAGCAGTGGTACGTGGCAGCTGGGCTTCTTGAGCGCACCATGCTGGCCCCGAAAAGGCAGTTCGTGATGGAGCGGGGCTTTTTCTGTCGTGTGTTATGTATCAGCTCATATTCCAGCGAGTACCTCAGGCGCTTTAAAGAGTTTAGCCGCCAGGGCTTATCGGCCAGGCAGTCAAGAGGCAGCTCCCAGGGTCGAATATAACTGGGCTCTCCTCCATTTCCAAAGGTGAAAAAGCATCCAGCACTTTTATTCCTGTTTCTCTTGTGTTTGGGGGCAGGCAAATGTGTGGTGTGTTTGCACATTTTGGATAAAAAAAGAAAAGGTAAAACCCCCACAAACCAATGCCCCCTCCCCCCCCAAAAAAAAAAAAAATTATCTGGTTTTCCACAGAAGATTATCTGTCTGGATGGTTCATAGTATAGTGGAGAACTTCTGAAGTCTAACCTGCCTGAAAAAATATTCAACCTGATGCAGCATTTTAGAAGTGTTCTTGAAACCTCCATTGCCATAATTTGCAAACGAACACTGTACGTGGTGCAGAGGAGTCATGAAACCGGTGTAGTAAGGTAAGTCTTCAGTAGCCAATTTAAATTCACTCTTTCAACTGAGTAAAATCCCATTTAAATATACTCAATTGAAAATGACATTTTACAACATATAATAAGGCTACAGGGAGTTTCTTATTCCAAAGTACGGATCCCAAATTCCCTGGGTGGTTTCTTCAGGATGCTTTACAGAAGCTTAATTGTGGCAAAAGGCTGAATAAGTGCTTTTTGGATCATATATTTATTCTTTCTGGTGATTGATAAGCAACAAGATTGTGAGGATTGAGAGGTCCCCTGCCTTTTCTCTAAAAATGTGCTGCAGACCTGGCTAAGTGACCATCAAATTAATTAACAGTTTTTCAACTTAAGCTTTACCTTGAATAATGGAATTTCCTCTTCTGAAGTTCAGTGACTGTTGACGTGGAATACAACTCAAAAACTGCCTTCTTACGCGTGATTTATTTAGCAGGGGGCCAGTGATAACATACTAACACATGCCTGAAATGCCTGGTCTCATGGTGATGAGAAGCCTTGAGAACAATGGCATGGATGTGATGGGACTGGAAATAAAATGAAACATAATTTTATGTTTACTGCACTTATTCACAGAGCTCCCAGAGATTTTCTTTATTAAGTGACTGTCACTTGAGAAGCAGCAGAAGAGTAAAAATAGATGACTTTGTACAGCAGATCTTGGTTTGCTATATTACTTTGCAGCATAAGATTTTTACCTCGTGTCTCAGAACCACGTGGAGGGAAGCTGATAGCTATTTCTCTGGAGTTAGTGGATTCCTAACGCTCTTTTTATCTGTGCCTGTCTGTCCCCTCTTCCCTCAATTCATCAAAAAACCCAAAGCTAAACAAAAACCTAATCAGGTACTTGACTGAAATAAGTACTGACACTCAAACCAGGGACTTTCTATAGGGTGCTGTGTGTTTGGGTAACTTGGAATAAAAATGTTGTCCAGGCGATGGCTTGTGCTGGTGGTACCTTTAGTCTGTATCAAAATTCAGGTTTTTCATGGTGCTAAGTGGAAGATGAATGCAAAATGTGCCTGCGTGTGTTACCAGCTGCTCAGCTGAACTTGAGAAGCGTGATTAAGGTACCTCACTGCGGGGAACTGTTCTGTCAGCTGCGCCACAGGGCGAGGATGCTGTGTTTTTCTGCAGTGGGCAGAGGCCAGGTTCCTGTGAGGAGATGTGGCCAGAGAAGACGTGTGCAGCCCACTGCAGTGGTTGAGCTCCCTAATGTGACACTCGTCACCAGAAACAGTCTCCAAGATGGGAGAGCAGTCTGGAGAATTATTGCAATATGACGATATCTGGCACTGTCACATATTGTGCACTGTTGATTCACAGCTTTAAAAAAAAAAACTTAATATGTTGCTTGAGAGAAGGCTGATATCAGCTGATAAAGCTCACCTGTGTTATTCTGAGAAGCCAGGTCTTAACAAAAAAAAATTGTGGAGGAGCGGAGATGGGTTGGTACTTGGCTGTTTGGAGAAGAAGTGTCACAACCTCTGAATATGTTGTCTTACATCATAAGTGCCAGGAGACAAAGGTGAAAAGCAGCTGACAGGTTAGAGGCAACCTTTACAGAGGAAATGCTGGTTGTCAGAAGAGGGGAGGGAAGCAACGCCAAGGTCCAGGACACCTTTGGGTACTGCAACCACTTGAAACTTCCTGAAACCACTCACCCAGCTCAAACTGCTTTTAATAAGCAGGTAACTAAAATTTAAGCACTCCCTTGATAAAGACTTTTGATTTCAGAACAATAGATATCTGTCCGAAAGCTCACTGGGAGTGTCTTCTTCCCAGATTGCTTCACTCCTTTGCAAAGATGCTTGGTGAGCATCCCGACACACCGGCAGGGTATAGCAGCCAGGTATTTACTCCTACAAGAGCCACCTGCTCTGTTACAATCCTTGCCTCGCTGAAGCCACCGGCGTCTTTCTGCTTGATCTTCAGGGTTAGCTCCCTTGCGCTGAAGTTGGCTGCTCCCTTACGAGAGTGACATTTTGCTGAGCTGTTTGGCAAAGCAGTACTTGCCAACCTCGGGGAAGCAAATGCGTTCAGCCGGGTAGTGGACATGAGTATGTTCAAGGGATGTTGCTGCGTGCCCTACCCTGCACCGTTACTTCACACCGCACGTGTGCCTCTGGAGCACTCGCTGTGCAGTTCACGCAGCCCTCAGGCATTAAGCAGTTGGAGCAATTGCCGCAGAAGGTTTAGCAAGGAAACATGTAATAGCCGAAGTCACAGGCTGAATTGAGATATTGCGGGGGAGGCAGCTATTATGTTCCAGCTTTTTTTTAAAAGCCAGTCTGATACTTGTAAGGTATTGTGCTATGCTAGTTGCTGGATTTAAGACTGCTGACTGCCAGGCAGTGAAGGTCAGTTTGTGCTGTCCTCTTTAAGGCAAGTTGCTGCTGTTTATATTAACAAGGGAGTAGCAGTGCTGGTTAACTCCTGGCATGTTAACCCACGTCTCTCCTGGGAGCACGTCTCCGATGAACTCCCCCAGGACCTGTGTATGCAAGTTGGAGAGTTGTATATCATGTAGGTGTCAAACCCAATCAGAGCTTCCTTGTCAGGATGTGTTAGGGCAGCTGTCTGCAATTTGTGTGACAGTGTGTGTCTCTGCCAATAAACTACTTTTACTCCCTGTTGCGCCGTGTCTGCCGTCTGCAGTGCTCCTGGGAAAGCTGCCAGTGAGAGAGAGAGAGCAACTGTGTGCACAAAGGTGGCTGGGTGGCACCTCTTGTGATCTGTGTTCTGCACCGTGTATTGATTGGCTTTGTGGATTGAACCCAGGGGGTGAACACGAACACCACGTACCAAAGCATGGCAATTTAATCAGAGACAGGTTTAACTATTGGGAGCAGTTGGGGTAATGTCTGCTTAAAAAAAAAAAAAAAGAGAATTGCACCCAAAAAAGCCCCATATGCTGGTTATTGCTTAGGAGCTGTATGTAGTTAAATATAGGATACAATTGAGTAGCGTGTTGAGAGGACTGAGAGCACTTTGAAGTAAAGCTCCAGTAAGTGCAAAGTAGTGACACAAGTTAGGCACTGAAGTAAGCTTTTTGCAAACACGCGCATGCACTGTGGCTAAACAGAGCAGCCTGCTCAGTGCAGCGCCATTCCCACCTGGAGCATCACTCCTGCCAGCTGTTAAATCACTTGGCTCACAGGATAGAAAGGTGTTCACGCTGCAGCAGGTGGGGCTGACAAGGAGCAAGAAGGGTTTAAAAGGAGAAGGTGGCTGGAGTTTTCTCTGTATTTGCAATGATACAGAGTCGTGAGAAAGATGGAGGTGTTCTGGGGTTGTCCTGGTTTGAGATAGGACAGAACCAATTTTCCTTTTAGTAGTTTTACTTTCCAGTTACGTCTCTTCTAAGAGACTGCACTCTCTGAAATGAACAGCATGTTTTTCAGACAGCGTCTGCTTCTAGGAATGACAACGCTCGATGTTTATAGTCAGTGCTGGAACAACAGTAGGAATGGTATGCAGAAAGCCTCTTGCTTGTACTTATTCCTATGGAAACCAAGGTAACTGCTTAGTTCTGCTGAACTTTCTTATGTGCCAGAAATGAAAGGGTGAAGAAGGGGTCAGACCTGCGCCCCTGCGGTGGGGAGGAGCGGGTCGGACAGGTGACCCAAACCTGACCAAAGGGAGTATTCCATCCCATACGCGTCATACTCGGTATAAAGCTGAGGGAGCATGAGGGTCAAGCTCTCTTCTTCTATGGCCGTCGTCCGAGGAGGATTCTGTCCGATTCTTCTGCCTTTGATCCAGATCTGTGCGTTCCTAAATCCAGTTCCTGTCTGCTGCTGAGTCCAGCCTGGGACTTTCCTAGGGCCTGCTCTGCAGCATCCAGGTGACGTGATCGTCATCGGGTGCAGCTCGATACTGGGTTTGTATATATATCTGTATATATTTAGTTATTTCTTCTATTATTATTATTATACATTTTTATTATTGTTACATTAAAGCTGTTTTAACTTTTCCAACACATAAGTCTCTCTCCTTTTTCTCTTTCATTCCCCTTCTTGCGGGGGAAAGGGTTAACAGAGAGCATTTGTCCAGCCCAGCCTTAAACCATGACAGGGGTTGATGTCTCAGCTCGCCCCACCAACATCTTGAGTAAAGGTTGAAAAAAGACCACCCCAGAAACACCAGGGAAGGTTATCCTCCTGCTCAGTGGAGTTTAGCCTTCTGTAGTAAAATTTCAGGGTCCCAGAAGAGCTCTGTTAACCTTGAAAGTCTGTGTAGTAGGTTACTTTCTCCCTGCAAAGTAGAAAGCACCGCTTCTTCACAGGCATGAATGATGCTGAGTCTGGTCCAGAGGTAGACTTGAAAGGATGCTCGTCTGCTGTTTGTGGGATTTTAACTGAGCAGAAGCTTCTGAAATGCCAAAACAGAGAGAATCACGAGATTAGTCCCAAAGCACTGCCTGCCTTCTAATTGCTGGCCGTCTCCTTTCATGAAAACAAGTAAGAGAAGCAGTTTGCACAAGCGCTTGCAGATTTCTCTTCTGGGGAAAACAGTCGTCTGTCTTCTCTTGCTTTCGGGTGCTTAAAATGTGAAGAAAGCGATATATTGGTGTTGAGAGAGATGAAAACCAGTCAATGTTACCTTGGTATCTGATGATCAAAGGTATGGCCTGCCTCTGCTGTGCCCTGTGGCAGGCACCATCTGTTTCCCAAGGGAACAGCACTTAGTTCAGAGCTGGAAATGCACCTTCACTCCCTGTGTGGCCACACAGTCCAGGGGCTGCCTGCCTGCCTGCCTTTGGAGAGTAAGGGATTTAGCTTTTCCCAGTAGAAACACAGCAGCTTAACCAGTTAGTTATTCTCTGCCAATAAAAAGAAGCAAGGAGCTGAGTCTCAGAATGATTATTCCCTGGGTAGCGACATGGCTGATGTACTTTCTTGTGAAGAACCAAAGTGGGATTCAGCTAAGTAGCAGTAGCTTATGAAATTCATGGCCGGCTTTACCATTCAGCTTCCTTTTGTCAATTTAAAAGTCCGTGATTTTGTTCTGACTACTATACTTTAAATGCAGAAACCAATAAAAACTAATAGAAAAACTGTTCTTTACGTTCAGTTACCATTTTACGGTATGCATTTTAACACTAAAAATGTACTGACTGCTGGCATTTCCGTCATGTTGAAGCGCTTGTATTCCTCTCGTGTTTCTAATGAGTCACGAAGTATATAGAACATAAATGACAGGAAAAAGGCTACAGTTTTCTTTAATGACCAAAATAATATATATTTTAAAGCTCTAGCCTAAGGTTACAGCACAACAAAGCAGGTAAAGTCTCTTTCATCTGCAGTTTACTTGGAAACTAGGACCAAATTTCTGGCTCCCTGGGTGACAGAGAACAGCAGAGAGTCTCCAATACAAAAGCAAAGACCCAGTCATGTAGCACCCGGCACTGTAGAGTTAATGACGTGAGTTATTTTGCAAGAATCCAGTGATACTTTCCTTTGTAGGAGTAAAACAGATAAGGGCAGGACAGTCGGAGAGCCAACGAGACGAAAGAAAATTAAAATGAAGGAAAAAATAAAATAAGCCAATACCATGAAGTTATTAGACGAGAGTGTCACAATACCTGATGTGAGAGAACTTAATTGGGACACACCTAGCATTTTCCCCCACCTCACTAGTCAAAGGGTTGCACTGACTTTGCCATCAGAAATTATGAGCAGCATCGGCTCTTCTGAGTTCTTAATATACATCACACCTTTTGTATGAATTTTTGCCGGAACTCTAGGGTGATTTTCTGAGATGAGAATTATTTTTTCGCCACCTGCAAATTACTCTTTCGTGAGGAGCTGTAGTGAGCAAAAGATAGGCGAGATGTTGGTGAGGCGAGCCGGTGCACCAAGCCGGTGCAGCTGAAAAATGAGATTTCTGACAAGGAGAGATGTAGACAAAAAATGAAAAGAACAAAGCTCCATTCCTGGTAATTCTAACAGACCGGTGAAATTGCAGGCTATCGTCAGGAAATTCCTCTCTCCCAGGTACAAATGGACAGGGGACACTGACGTGAAAATGCCAGCAAGGGTCAGTCTTAATTATGTTGTTAGATGTAGATAGGCTTCACTTGGGCTTTGGCAAAGGGTTGGGAATAGGGTTTTTAGCAAGCTTGCTGTTGCTGTTTGCATTATGGTGGTGTTCAGAGGCATGTTCAGGATGCATTGTGTCAACTGCAGTTTTCACAAGCAGTACGTGTCAAAGGTATTGTGTATGTATGCATATAGATGTGGTAAGACACTCTGTGAGAACCATAAAATCAGTTTGGAGAGACGAAGGGCGAGAAAGGGAATTAAAAGAAATGTCTCATTTTCCATCCAGGCGCTTGCGCTTGAGAAAAATGAAACAGTTACCTAAAGCTCCAGAGAAAGCATGACAAAAGCTGGGGAAGGTTTCTTGTCCCTTGCCCTTGTGTCCTGCATGTTTTACCAGCAGGTGTTATTGGAAACCTTCTGTGGCAAAGAGTTCATGCAGTTTTCAGGGCTTCTCTTGCACTTTCTGTGCATGGCAGAGTTTCTGTATGATGATGGAGCAGGAGCGGCCTGAAGGCTTTTCGTATTATCTGGACGCAGGCAGTCAGTGCATGAGTTTCTTCCCTGGGCCCGAACTTCCCTTAAGTTGACTCACGCTGGAGTACTAAAAATGTAACAAAACTGAATTTCGGGAAGGCAAAACTGGTAAGAGATCTGCTGCTACTGGGAATGTGAATCAGACCTTTTCTGCAGCAAAGTTGCAAATGTTACCCGAATGTTGAGTGCACTGAAAGCACTGATCACCGAGACAGTGAACTTCTCTGCTTTGTTGCAGCTCTGATTTGATAGTGGGGGGTTCCTATTTATTTTGATACTTAACCAATTGTCTTCAAACTAGCAACAAAACGAACTATCCAAGATGCTTTTGATAGCTTTCATGCAGGCCAGTGTAATGAGCATTGCAGCTATAGATGTATGCTCTGATATTAAGCGGTGCTTATTTGAGATAGTGTGGTGGATTTAGTTTGTATTTCAGTAATGCCTTAGACTATCTTTTCTTAGATATTTTCATGTCTACCTTTGATCTGAAATGAGTTAATCTAATGAGCATGTGGAGGAAATGAGTTACTATGGGAACCACGTCTTTCTCCGACTTAGTGCCCCAGTTGGCTGCTCTGGCAATCGAAGCACGCCGCAAAATGGAGCGAGGCCACCAGAGACAAACATGGCTCTCGATCTTAGAGGGAGCTTTTGAGGTCAGCCTTGGGGTACAGAGGATAACAGCAGACCTTTGGGAGCCGTATCATGTGTTTAAAGCAGAACAAGAGGAGGAGAGGGGAGCCGTGATCCAACAACGATAAGGAAAACCCCTAACAAAGTGCGAGTCATCTGGCGGGAAGGAGACAAAGGTTCTGCTGCTGCATTTCTTGGGGTGTAATTGATAAATTATTAAAGACAGCTGTTAAAAATTGAAGCTTTTAAATCTGTTCTGGTGATCATTAATAAGGTACTTCATCATTAAACAGGTCTTTGAGATGCATTTTCTTCCTGCTTTCTGCTGTAGACTCAAAGAAGCAGCCATCAGTACCGATAACATGGCTGTGTCTTGCTCTGACCTGGAGAGCAGCTGTACCTGCAGTGATGGCTTGTGACCTCTGGGGACGTGCTGTTGGCTGGGAAGCAGCGTCCCGTATTGGTACTAAGTTTCCTTTGTTCTCACCTCCCTAAAAACTACTGCACAATACGACGCACATGGGGAGGAAAAAGCTAAATTCATTATTATTGCTCATGTAATTAAGGGGAGAACTTTTCTCCCAGTGGAAATGTCTTACTCCTCTCTTATTTCGTTCCTCTCTTTGGTCTGTTGCCTGGTCTAGGCAAAGTGAAAAACATGTGGTCGTCCTACCCCGCTTTGGCTCACTAGCTCTCACCAGCGCGTGAGCATTGAGTGGGTGCTCTCTTCAACGTCTACATCTGCAGGTGAGCAGGTAGTATTCCCTTTGGGCAATTTGTTTCTCTGATACCTTAATTCCTCACTACATAATGTGTGTAATTTGCTTTGTGTACTCTCTCAGGAAAAAAGCTGTACTATTTACATGTTTAAATCGAATCAGAATCCAAGTAGTTTGATTCACATTTTGGTTTAAAATGAAAAGTAATTAAAGCGCAATCAGTGAAATACACGTTCAGGATCAATACCACCAACGTAAACCACAATATTAGACATTAACAAAACATTAACAAACACCTATGACTTTCTGAAATTCTGACTGGGTTTTGGCTACCGCTCTCCTACTCCAATGTCCCTCTCTATAGTCACAAATTTTCATACCTTTTTATTTCTTCTCAAGTGGACTTTTGTTCTCAAAGTCTTTTGGCAGTTCCTTGCTTACTGTGTAATCCAGCCTTTGGTCAACCTAAGGAATGTTCGTCATTGCTAATTTCCTCCCTGCACCATCGGGTTTTGGGCGGACACCCTCTGAGACAGCTGCAGGTCTTACGCTGACACCGAGGTTTCCCTGAGGTTGCCCTCCCCTTAGCTGCTGTTGTGCAGGCAGCATCACCGCGGGGCTGTGCTGATCCCCCATGCCTGCCCTCAGACCGGTGTCTGCCCCACTTTTGTCACCGAGACCCTGCTGTTCAGCCTGCCGCCCGTGGCCACGGCACTCAGATTACTCCAATTTCCAGGTCTTTATTCAGTGCCCCTACAACTTGACCTTCATCTCTCTGGTGCCGTTTCTGAAGTTTAATGTTCTGCTTATCACTTGAGTCATTTGTTTGCTAATTATTCTGTGGGTATGCCTCTCTATTGGAAACCTCAGAGACTCGCTTATCTTTCAGCTCACCTGCCCAAGAGCACCTAGCTGAGATGGGCTAAATAGCTTCTTCACGTGTGCGGCAAGGGGAGATCTCTCTGTGTCTTTTGTGCCACGGTCACAACTCAAAGCTAGGTAGGGTCATGCTGTGCCATTTTGAAGCGAGGATTTAAAACAACTGAGGCTGACTTTCTTCCATTTTGAGCCTTGCTAATGAAAAGAGTAGCGATACCTAAAGCACCGTGTGCTCGGCGTGTTGCAACATCTGCTTTCTCAATCTGCAGAGGTGTAACAGCAGCATCTCCCGACCTGCCTTCAGCAGCGGTGCCTCTCCACCTCTGGCGTGTTCCCAAGCTCTTTCCTAGAGAGCTTCCAATAGTGCAAAGATGACAATAATACAAAAAATTAATGTCAAGTGGCTGTCAATAACGTCCAAGTCTGAAAACATAGCACGTGTAAACCTGTATTAATTACTTCCCACTCTGAAATTTGAACAGTAAGCAAATCAGGAGGGATAATATGGTGATAATGATCAATGCTTTTTTTTTCCAGGGAAATGTTGACAAGCAGATCAGCTTTAGCACAGGCAAGTCCTTCCTGGAGTTTCTTTATCTCCCACCGTTGTGGTTTAACCCCAGCCAGCAACTAAGCACCACCCAGCCGCTTGCTCCCTTACCCCCACTGCAGGATAGGGGAGAGTCGAAAGAGTAAAAGTGAGAAAGCTCATGGGTTGAGATAAAGACAGTTTAATAGGTAAAGCAAAAGCCATGCACACAAGTAGAGGAAAACAAGGAATTCATTCACTGCTTCCCATGGGCAGGCAGGTGCTCAGCCACCTCCAGGAAAGCAGGGATCCATCACGCCTGACAGTGACTTGGGAAGACAAATGCCATCGCTCTGAACATCTCCCGCTTCTATCTTCCACCCCCAGCCGTATATGCTGAGCATGATGCCATATGTTGTGGGACATCCCTTTGGTCAGCTGGGGTCAGCTGGGGTCAGCTGTCCCGGCTGTGTCCCCTCCCAACTCCTTGTGCATCCCCATCCCCCTCACTGGTGGGGCAGTGTCAGGAGCAGAAAAGGCCTTGGCTCTGTGTAAGTGCTGTGTAGCAATAATGAAAACATCTCTGCATTATCAACACTGTTTCCAGTACAAATCCAAAACATAGTCCCATAGAAGCTGCTATGGAGAAAATTAACTCTATCCCAGCCAAAAGCAGCACACTCACCTTCTTCTGAAAATTGACTTTTAAAATTTTTGGTAGTTAAGGTGTAACACTTTACAGAAAATAGAGGTACACAATCGCAATATAAAAAATTCTTTTAATGTATGTGCGTTAAATATAAAAAGAACTATGTAGAAAAGCAGCAAATGAGAAATTATGTTGTATCTCTATACAGAGACAGGTTTTTCCTTTCACCTGATCCACATTCTTGCTATTTATCATTCATCCTAGTCCTTGCATCTGATGTGCTTAGTACAATCCAGTCCTCTGCTCTCGGAAGAATTTCGGCATCTTCTGAACAAGGTGGAAGGGCAGGGACCTCATCCTGGCACACAGGGACCTTGAAAAGGGTTACAGCAAACAAGGTGTGCCAGACCAAGTCTCCAACACCACCGTGCCAAAAAGAGCCTGTGTGAAAGATCTCTTTCGTATAACCATGATGATATATGTGATGTGGGAGCTGTTGTTGGTTTGGTTTGGTTTGGTTTTTTTCCTCTGGTGTTTGTAAGGTGGATATCCGATAGCGTCAAGTTTTTTGTCTTCTGTGTTTCAGAAAGATTTTTGCAAATAGAAGGGTGGAGGCAAGAGCGACAAGAATAAATACAAAAGCTTTAGAAAGGCCTTGATATGTAAAATAACCTCACTAGAATGAGCAAGGAAGAGACAAATAGGGGAACACGTTAACATTTTTTACCTTTGGAATAACAGAGGACTGTTTAGTCTGGTGTGGAAAGTTTTCAATACAACTTTTTTTTTTTTAACTTGCACACTCAGTCTGCCCCAAATCCGGGCTGTTGCCAACGCCAGTCGTTGTCTCTCTTCCTCACACCTTCCCTGCAAGTAGGTCTGGGATCAGATGAGAGTGCAGTGAAAACAACCTCCTTTCTGAGGGCAGTTTTTCAGAGCGGTAGGTGACCGTGAGTGTCAGTGCAGTTACAGGGGTGCGGGGCTGCCGTGGTGCGAGGAGGCTGGAAGGGAGTGGGCTGGCAAAGGCAAGGGCAGGGAGAGCCTGGGCTTGTGCCACCCAGTGACCACCCTGTGCTGGATCCGGGGGTGCACGACCTGAAACTCGTCCCTTGTCTAACAGCGAGCATCGCTTTTTAAGAGCAGGAACAGGGTAGGTGGATGGGAAAAGCTGTCTTTTTGCCTCGGGGACCTCTCAGAGTCAGGCATGTGAGCTCCACCCTGGAGGACCCCCCCCACCCCCAGCCAGAAGCTGTCTGAGCTCGGCAGCTAAGGAGAGAGGAGCTGGTGAGCGGTGGGATCCTGCCCGGCCATGAACCCGAGGGAGAGTGTGAAATACCACGTTCAAGCATGCAGGTCCTATTGTAAGGTACGGGGCTTTGCAAGAGGAGGGGCTGGGAATCCCCTCAGGTTTTCCCACGCGTCTTCCTCCCATTCTTCCCTTGAACTTTCTGGCTTCCACAGAGGAGGGGGGACATGGCAGACGTCCAGGAACGACCTTCTCTTGGCTAGCATCACTGTGGGAAGCTGATAGCTGCAATCCTCTTATCTGGGAGAGGAAAAACACAAAGGAAGACCAACAAGAGGAAACTAAACAAAATGTCTGTAAGTGGTTAAGAGTTAAGGAGCCTGTTAGTTGTCACTGAACTGAAATCAGCTCTGTTGATGTGAAAATAAGAAAAGCCCTCTGAAGCAAGATTCTTAATTTTGGTCGTGCTGGATATTCTTCCAGCCAAGCAACACAATTTGTCAGGCACAATGATTGCTCGCAGATTACTCTGTGGAGTTCCTTCGGATACTGAGAAACTGAGCAGTTGTTCTTCAGTCTCCGGTGGAGTAGCCAGTGTTATCAAAACATGGTAAGATGCAGCAATTCCTACAATTACTCATGACTGATTAATCACTTAATTGTAGGAATTCAGTTTAAATTGATTTTTTTCCATCTCCCTTGCTCCCTAATTGATTTTTTTTTGAATGCTGAATCTTTGACTTCCTCTCATAAAACAGATTAGAGTCATTGTGGCTACGTGCTTTTTAATCATTCTGCCGCATAATTACTGTTGCTGCTGTTGTCTTCTGTTTTGCAGTGTTTCTTTATTAGTGGCTCTTATTGCCAGAAGCTTTAAGCGTTTAATAATCTGTCAAGGTGGTAATTTGGTTTTTTAACTTGAAGACATTTTCAGAGATGTCTTTAAGCACCTGGCTTGGCCAGACGCTTTAATATTCACTTATCTCTGTCTGATTGGCCTCATGTTATTTTTAATTACCTTTCTTCTGGATAACCAAAGTTACCCATTCATCATGTAGAAAATGTAAGCATACAACTGTACCAGGCAGCAGCAAAATAGCCCTTCCAGAAACAGTAATGAGGCCAATGGCCAAAGATGAACTATAGGCAAGCTTTCGTCTGTTGGCACTAGCAAAAGCGCCTTATTGCAGCCTGACCTAGCACTCACAGTAAATGCAGGTGTAGTGGTTTCCATAGCACAGAAGGATTATATCACCATTTCTTCTTTTTAATGTTTTTCAGGGGTTTTCATTCAGGGTCCCTGCAGAAATACAGCCGTCCTTGTCCCCAAGCTCCTGTAGGCATTTCCTTATCCAGCATGCCAGTTCTGGAGCAGCTTGCCTTTCTCAAATGCCAGATAAAGCAGGACAGTTTATGGGCAGTATTTTGTCTCTGTAAAAGGCTCTTGGATCTCAGTTCTTGCCGACTTGAGCATAAGCTGCAGGGCTGTGGCTCACTGAGGAGTCCTGCAAGGCTGTTCCCCGGCACCTGGGGTGTCCATCAGCCTTTGGTCGTCACTGATGGGTAGGACTGCTGACTGACAGCATTCGCAACAGTGACGGACAGTGGTCTGCTCTGGGGCCGGAGCCATGACCTGTGGCACTGCCCAGCTCACATGGAGCGCAGAGCCAGGACACCCTTTCTCTCACCGGGAGAAGATGCTGGTGGCGCTGCCGCAGAGGCTGCTTCTTGCCCTCAGTGCCCACTGGAGCCAGCAGCCTGGCTTCTGCATGTGCCCCCGGGCCACCGCTATGGGCACGGGGTCTCAGAGGTGGGGCAGCGCTGTGCAAGGCGTCTTGTCCTGAGTCCACGAGGTGATCAGGGACCAGAAAGCATTGGGAAGGGCTGGAAGAAGTGAATAGTTCAGCACAGACTACTGAAACTGGAGCCACTGCAGCCTGTTGGTAGGGAAACGACTGCGGCAGGGAGAAGTTGCTCAATTCCCCCTATCTTTGAGGAAGAGGACAAAATGTAACGGGTTTCTCTGGTTAGAAGCAAGAAAAAAAAACTTCTCAGTGCTGAAAGTCAGTGAAGCCTGCAAATAGGCTGCCTGGGGACCTGGTGGAATTTCAGCTGCTGGCGGTTACCAAAGAGTGTGCGAGTCACAAGTCTGTCGATCGTGGCACCGATATAACGGGGAGCTCCCGTCTAGCAGGGCAGCGGGTCAGGCTGCCTCTTGATTCTCTGCCCACCTGCTTTCTGTGAGTGGAAGTGCAGGCCAGAGGGAAGAGAAATGCTGGGATTTGCACATGCTAGTCTCCCCAAAAGCTGGAAACAAAAACACAGAGTAAAAGTTGGGTCGTGGTGTTGACGTACGCAGGAAAGAATGAAATCCAAAGGAAGATAGCAATCATTTATGACTGAAAAGAACAAAGAGTCAAGAATTACTTGCAAAAAAGAAGACATTTAATTATATTTTAAATAACATCTTAGAAATTTATATCATCTTTACTTTATAGTTGCATATTGGGGAATTGGTTACTTTTTTTTCTAGTGTTCCTTCAGCCATCTTGGGGTAAGCTTTTTCATTAATGGGTATGACTGCATTTCTTTTAGCACCTAGACTATGCCTTATTTTATCTTGCCAGAGGAAACTGTCAGATATTAATTCTTGGGGTTTTTCTTGTCTGTATGATAATCCAGACAAGATTTTGACAATTTAAGTACAATAGCCTCCTCTCAGGAAAGCTTTGGTTGCACTAAAACATGCCCTGAAGAGCTGATCTCCTAACCTTCTATGGTTCATTGGTTGGACAGATAAAAATTGAGTTTAAAGTGACCTATAAGGTCTTATTGCCAAGATATAATCCAGTTAAAATTTTCTCAAATTAAATTATAGGGACTGCATACCATGTATTTATTAAAAAAAAAATCTTCTTCATGGAGTCATGTAATAGGACTTTTGCTATGGTGTTTTTTTTCTCCTTTGATGGAGTTGGTTTTTAACAGAAACTTCAGCACTTTGTTTTGTAAAGCTGTCACCAGTTTGATAGCTTCTCAGTCACGTAAAGCTTCGACCTCTGGGCCACTTCCTCGTTTGAGGAAAACACAGCTGCAAAATTAACTAGTCCTGTGCCACTTATGAAAAGGTTTCTCGTATTACATCAGTATGAAGAAGCTGAAGGCTGCTTTGAATTATCTTCTGAAGGACTGGTGCTGTGGCCTTAATTCAACATGCATTCTTTGCTCTTTGAGATAGAAATTTTGGTAAGTGCTGCTTTCCTTGCTGCTTTCATGTCCTTGCTGCCATGATTTATAATTCTTAATTCGGTTCTTTTTCAGACCGGAACAAAACCAAAGGAGCATTTAAATACATTTAGGAGACACCTTCAGCTATGACCCTTGGTTTGTGGAAGGCGGACGAGGAGCCAGGCAAGTTACAGTCAAGAACTTCTCTGTGATGTTAGACAAGGAGGAGGGTCCCAAATTTATCACTGCCTTCTCTCGTCCCATCTATGGCTTTACTCTGCAAAATCTTTGTTTTGTGGCCCTACAGCCGTAGCCTTCTATAGGCCTTTGAGTTCCTGGGCTGTTCAGTGACCTCTGCTGGAAGAGTAGGAAGAAGTCTGGTGCCTCATCATTGATTAATTGCAAAACATGTGGTAAAAGGGATGATACAAAGGAGAAGTGGAATATGGATGCCTCTGCAGGGACGGTGTTTTAAGTCTTACTGTGGACCTTAGAGGGAAATTTGAACGTGCCCAGGAACGATGAGCCTTTGAACTCTGTCTGCCCGTCTTTGGTGGATTTGATTTTAAAGAAGGTAGTTTCAACAGTGATATTGGTTTTCTGATGCTCTGTGGCTCATCTGCAAAAACTGCTCATCTGTGTCGATTGAGGAGGAAGGGAATAGGTTGTTCTGTGTAAAAAAAAAAAAATGTATATATCAGTTTGGGTTTATTTTTTAAGTGTTGAAAATCATACAGAAAGCTTTTGTAGTAGGCAGATCGTAGTTACTTGAGACAGCAACGTGGTTTCAGTAAAAACAAAAAATTAAAAAAACATTTGTCCTTTTCTTTAAGATATTTTGCAGCAAATCTGAAGTTGACAGTATTTGTTCCATTCACTGTAATTACTAGAAATGCTTCATCCATTCAGAAGCCTTCACGATACCCTCAGAGATTGCTAAGCTTTAATATAAACTGCTTTTCTCTGTATCTCTGATTTTTCTCTCACATGATTTCCCCTCTTCTTTTCTCTACATATCTAGTTTTTGTTGCTATAGCATTAATTTTATCATTTGAAAAGGTAACAGCAAGGCAACGGTGTTTCAAATCTATTATCTGAATTTTTAGTGTCCAATTCTTACATAGAACTAAGCTATTTCTTGCTAAAATTATGTTGCGGGTTTGCTACTGAACAATCTTAATCAATCAATAGTTTCTGTTTGATAGAGTAAATAAATGATGTTGTGGTATGCGATAATCTCTGAGTTTTTCCGCCACCTAACAGAAGGCCCATACCGAGGTGGGAGTGTGGAAACAAAGGAACTGACAGGCCCAGACAAATGAACAATTAAGTTGGTGTACTGAGGTCTGTAGCAAAGCAATAGAATAAGGCAGAAAACATGCCTGGAATATGAAAATCTTACATGCTAGTTTAAACTGTCCCAGGAGAGCTGCTGGATGGGTACCGTGTGGAAAGTGAGCAATACTTTCATTAGAGAAGATTAGGTAGCTTATCAGTGGCCTAAAACTTGGAAATACGGGACAATTAGCTGAGAACTGTTTGAAAACAGTAGCATATGTATGTATATTTCTAAAGCAAAATTCTGTTTGTTTTCAGGCAACGTATTTTGAAGCAACCTCTGATCAAAGAGGAAGAGGCCTGACACGTTGCAAGGAGCAAACTGGGGGAGTTTTCAGCAGCAGATCCTTCGATCCCAGGTTGCAGCCTGGCTGGTGGTGTAAGCAAGTACAAGTACAAGTAAGTTGTACAAGTTGTACAAGTCACAGGTTTCAAGTGTCACCATTATCCATCCATATCTGCAGTGTCACGAGTGGCAAAATGACGACGAGAAGACAATATACTCACGATATCTCTTGCTTGTTTTACAGCCGTCATGTAAAATGTTTGCTTCTATTAGTTCTTATTTAAGTAGTTTCCCACTTCAGTAAAAGCAAACACATGTAGTCTACATAGTACACTGCCCTGCATCTCCAGTTTGGACAGAAGAGCTGCATCAGCAAATGCTTAGGCAGATGTATAAGAATTGCTAAAGAAATGGACCCGAATGAGGATCTGATTTCAGTTTGGGGGTAAGTTAACATGTTTGTTTTGGGATTACTTTTTTTTCTTCTGGATTTATTTTTTCCCTTAACGCTAATAAACTGCAAACTGGATGATAGAAAAGAAACTGGATTGTGAGTCATAAATAGGATTATTGAGTAAATATCAGTTGTAGGATTTGCACTGCTGATGCATTAGCCAGAAAGCACATCTTGACTGTACGATTTTATTTCTATTTTCATAGAAGCAGCGGTTAAAAAAATCATTATCACTTGCATCTGAACTGATCGTGTTTGATTTGGAAGTCACTGGGATGCAATAAACAGGAAACCCCAGGGTGCCATTTTACTAAGATAGTTTTCAGAGAGGAACCACAGTTTCTGCTGCAAAGCACTGTTGATTTACATGGATTTTCTTGTCACATGTTTTGGCAAAATGTATCAGCTTGTGCTTCTTAGCATCAACAAATAATACTTGACTTGCAAACGAGCTCCTTGGCAAGTACCCAGCCACAGGAGGCTTGGAGACTTGACTGAATAAGAAGGAGTTTCATTTCACCAGTTTGTGAACTGGTGCTATCCCTGCCATGGTCGTCGGCAGCCGCTCTCTGATCCTTGCTCTTGGTTCTTGGATACTGAAGCTATTCAGACTGTTAGCTTTTACCAAATTCCAAGCAATGAAAATTAAACATTTATTCTTTTGATTTCCATGTAAATGACTTAAAGGACTCTCAAGCTCATTTGTGCCTTCCTGTTTGAAATACATCTTTTCTACTGCGTAACACAAGTATCTTTTCCCTCACTACGTAGGTCTTTCAAAATGTTCACCTTTAAAAGAAAGAAAGAAAAAAAAAAAAAAAGCAGCTTACTTTGTATTTTTCATGTGCAGCCTTCTTGTTCATAATGAGCTTAAATATAAGGAACATAAACCCATCTGGAAATAAAATTATGCGCTAGGTTCACGAAAAAAAGTAATTACATTATAATCAAACTGTCACTCTATGAGATAGTGGGAGATGAAATACACCATAAGCTGACAAAAGAAGAGGACAGCTTGCTCTTTTAAATATCATCCATGGCACAAAGCAGTAAAGTTACTCTGAATTACATACGGCGTAGCCGGGAATGCTCTTGGAGCTGCGGAGGTGGGCCACGGCACTAGGACCAGCAAGACAGAGATACTTTCTTCTGGTGGGATGGGGGAACCTTCAGCCACATGTAGCCCAAAGCATGCGCAGGGTACTACTGACAGTAGACTGACAGCCCAAGGGTGTTTGGACACAGGGTGGGAAACACTGACCCTTGATTAGGAAATACACTGAGTTTGTGCACTGTGTTTTGCACAGACCTCCAGTCTCTGCAGCTGTGGCAGTTCTTGAATTATTGTCCTCGTTTGCTTCACCCGAAGTGTTTGTGCCCCACCAAGACATCAGCCTGTATTCAGCAGAGGCTGACTCGCATCTTGTTAAACATGCAAGTGAATTAAGAAAATCTGAAAATGCGAGGGGGTGTCTCTGTTCGTCTCTTGCTGTTTCCTGTGGCCCCTTCACCTGCATTGCCTTAGCGTGAATGGAAATGCCTTCGTTTGAGGGGAAGTTCATGGTCCTGTGTAGCCACTGAGTAGGTGGTAGCATTCAGGTGGGAGTGATTTTCTTTAGTCCTTCAGGCCAGGCCTTTGTCCTGTGAGCTGTTGTGAAGTCCTTTTTCCCTCCTGACATAATTTCTTTGAGATTTGAGTCTGTTCCCTGCTTTCATTTCTCTGTCAGCAATGAACCCTTCACACGGGAGGTCCTGGCGGTGATCCTTGCTCCGACACTTGAGAGCAGGCTGGTGGCAACTGGTGGGCGCGAATGCAGTGTGTGGAGAGAGGGAGAGGAGCTGATGTGATGTGGATGTCAGCCCTGCCTTTCCAGCAGGGGCCAGGGAGTGGGCAGGGAAGTGCCTGCAAGTTTGTTCTCGTGGATGGGCCGAAGCTGATGGAAGACTGGCACCCAGGAGGACCACTCTTGCTGCCAGTAATTCATCTAATGAAAGAGAAATTTGTTTTCATATAGGGTCTTTCTTCTGGTAACTGAAGAAAGCTTCAGGAATATGAATAGGTTGAACTTTGTGGTTTTGTAGTCTGATTTTGTTTCTATTCTAGAGATAGAAATGGTGACATACCGGGAGGTCCATGCTGTGGAAGTGACACAGCTGATACCTTTATTCAGTGTCTTGCTTTTCTTTTTTCATGCTATGAATACAGCAATAGAGCAGCGCAGCACGCGGTGCTGGCCATGCACGGTGTTATTTTCTATGCACAGTGGATAAGACCCGCTTTGTGTATTCATGCCACATATCTATCTGGCAGGGTACTGTGAGCCTCAGAAAACAGAAGCTGGGGGAGCTCACTGGAGGCTTCCCAGCACTACAGCTTGCTTTTTCAAATTTTAGTCTTTAATTTATCTAAGTACGATTGTTTTATTTTTCGAAGAAACCTGAAAAGATTTCAGTTCCAAGAACATGAACAAGAAATGAAGCTTCATCAAAAAGAAATAATAATAAAACCATGTCCAGATGCCTATGTCACTGTGTAGTCTCTGTTTGACAGAAATATCTTGTCAGAAGCAGCTTTTGACAGTAGCTCTTTCCCCAGATAAAAGTAATAGTTTTAAAGCTACCATTTTTAGCTTCTGTCACCAAATCTCAGCACAAGCAACCCCACTCATGGACTGCCAACAGCGGAGTACTGATGAGCTGAAAGTTGTGTATTGAAGGCCTCATGGGCTTAAATTTAGCATCACCCTCATTTCATGTTACGCTGCTGTTGCTGGCAATAAACTTGGTTAAAATGCCATAGTTTTCTTCTTGTTAGATTCATGCTCCTATAGCTACCTTCATTATGCAAGATGTGTAAGATGCGTCTTGAATTACACAGAAAGAAAAAACCTCAGACCATAACAAAACAAATTATTCTCGTGACAGAAGATGCAAGTAAGGTTTTCTTGACTTTGGTTGTACAGATACTATCATGAGGCCACTGTGGCCTGTTGGGCATTACAAGGCCATTTGAAATAGAAACTGCACCGATCCCAGTGTCTTGAGTAGTCTCACTTTCCACACTGTTGTTCTGATGCAAGGATGAGGGCAAGGATGCTGGTTTATCTCCGTGCCCATCTCGCTGCACACAGCAAGACTCACTGTTGAAGCCCCGAAGTTGCAGCAGAGCCATGGGTGGAATTTGTGTTCCCTGGTGGATTTGAATCCTTAAGAAAAGTGGAGGATTAGCATGCACCACTTGTATTCACTCCCTTTGGGACCCACTGCCTTTCTGGCTCTTTCCAGCCATCTTCAAATTGACCTCGAGTTGCAACAGATGCTGCAAAAAAGGCTTCTAAGTAGATCAGATGGTGATCTCTTTTTTAAAAACAATCTGTTTAAACAGCTGGACCTTGAGTTAAGTTGTAAGGGTCTGTTTGTGGTGTAGGCAAGCTTCATTGCTTCCACAGTGAAAGCTGAATTGAAGAAGGGGTATAATAACCTTGTTTCAGAAAACAAACAAAGCCCTTGACTCTAGTATTGCTTAACTCTAGCGCAGAAAAATGTAAGAGTTTTACTCCTCCTGCTCCTAACCAAAGTGCATACACAGAAGGTATTTTTTTACAAAGCTAGCAAGCAGCTTTGGAGATGATGTCAAAGAACTGGCAATACAATATATTCTCTGGCTTTTGACTTAGCCTAAACTAATAATCTTTAGAGTCCCATAAACAGCTGCATCTTTCTGCTATTGAATTCTCTTTGCCCTGTGAAGATCATAGCAATGCAATAATTTAGCTCAGACAGATATGACACTGTAATGCTAAATACTGTGTTTCACCTGCCTGTAGCAGCTGCTGCCTAGTTACCAAAACACTATGCATGATAAAGAGGAAAACACAAATTTTACCTTAAAAGTGATGGACTTGGGTTTTTTTGTTTTTGTTTTTGTTTTTTTTTTTTGTAAGTGCACTCATGGAGGTGTGTAAAGACAAAATGACCCAGCTGGGTCTGGAGCAATGTTCTCTAGATGTATCACAGTTACGGATGACAGTAGGTGACGTAGTTGACTCATCTTGGCATGAAAATAAGGGTGGCTAAATGACCCTAGTAGGTTCATGACATTGCATATATCTAGGGAGTCTATACACAAGTTATGAATTCTGGCCTGACCCAGTGAACTCGGTTTTAGATCTTGGCAAGTTTTTTAGTTGCTTTTCTCTTCATTTTTTTCCCTCCTGCTTGTGTTGCTTCCTTCAGCTACTGTGCTGAGTGGAAAACAGACACTTACTTAGGAGCTGGTCTGTTAAGAACTGTTCAGGGCCTGATGATTTTTCCTGATTCTGAAAGGGAGAGAGATATTAGAGCTTTGTATTTCTTCTCTGCAGGGCCCAGGGCTCAAAGTCTCTGGCACAGCTTGACACTGAGGTATAAAGGCTAGACTTGCTCAAAATGTACTAACGGAGCAGGATTATTTTCTAGTCGCTGCATTTGCTCCATACCTTTGCTGGAGGTGCTATAGGTCCCTCAGCTGTCACTAAAGGTCTACGCTTTTCCTAGTGACCAGGCCTGCATGCGCTAGATTTTTTGAAAGTTGAAACTTGCATCCTCGTTTCTGAACCGGCTGAGCATCTCTGTGTCTTTGGATCGTGTTGCTCTCCCTTTGTCTCTCCGCCCCAATGCCGAGATGCGTTGTAGGACAGTATGACTCTGAAACTGTTTTACTGTCCGTTCTCCTTACGAGAACCCACAGGAAGCATGGTGAGGCTGATTGATAACTCACGTAGCTTCTTTCTTCTTTTTTGTTCTTCAAGCCTGCTGTGACTGAGGAAAATTAATATCACACTTCTTGTGAATCTGTCCTTGTGGCTGATGTAAACCCTCCTAAAAGCATGTCAAAACAACTTGCTTAAGCATGGCAATTTGCTATAAAGTAATGATGTTGGAAAACAGGAGAAACACGTATGAAGACTAGTAGGAAAAGAGCTTTGACTATTTGTTATCTCAAGTTTTTAAACAGAGTATCAGCTCAGAGGTGTGTGATGAGTCTTGACTGTGGATAAATCAAAGATGGAGGTTTTAAGAATCAATCTCTGATGTACACCTGTGATGTATTTAAAAAAAGCCATCTGCGCAGTGTCTTTTCTCTGCCTGCAAGAGAGAAGCCTTTCACATGATCCCTGCTCTTCAAGCAAAGGCAGCAAGGCTTGTTGACCTGGATTAAATAAATCACTGGTCTTAATACAATATTGGAATGAAATATGCTCTAAAATCTTACCTGTGGGGGTCTAAGACAGTTGGCAGCTTTCACACGAACAAAAGAGGAGCTGCTGATCTTCTTGCTTATTTTTCTGCTGTAATTATCCTCACCTTTGTAAAAACATATTATTCCATTTTTTGGTGTGTAGATTCAAGCCAGAATTGCTAATAATCAGGATTTTTGCTGTCTGATTGTAAAGTGCTCGTGGCTTCATAAGAAGCAATGTGAGCTCTTCACACTCCTGACCTAACTTAAAACGGACGTGTAATGCAAAACAAGTACAATGGGAAGCACTCTCTCATTCTCGCTCAATGTGTTTGATGAAGAAGGAAAAGCTCTTCCATTATGATACTTAAGAAGTTCAGCTAAAAACCAGAGAATTAGGAAAATCCAACTCTTTTTTCAGATGGCTCCAAACTTTCTTAGTCCTGTTGGCCGGCATTGACTCAGAGTTCTCTGGAGTGTAAATCCCATTACACGTCACTTGAGTTCTGGCCTTAGAAATAAGTGGATACCTGTCCACAATAACATTTGATCTAACTGCTTATTTTGTTAGGACTAAACCTATTTTTCCAGCAAACTCATTGCACTGCATGCAGGCACATCAACACTGGACCTAAATTTCCTAGCAGAAAGTGGCACTCCCCTAGAGTTCAGCATGTGTCTGCAGCTCCGTTCAGAAGCCTGTGCTTACCCTGTCCTTACTGTTATTCTGATGCAAACTTAAGTTCTTTGTCTCCGCATCCACAACTGGCCAAGGTGTGGGCACTTGCCTTTAGTTATCTGTATCAATGCAAAGGCAAGAAATAAGCTCAAAACCTGAGGCATATATGTAATTGCTATGCGGGTTTGGGTCTTTTTAGATTTCCACTCCCTTCAGTGCTATTAATGTATTTGACGAACCTCATCATGCAGTCTTTCCAAACTGACTGCTTACCTCAGTGCATGACGCCTGCTTGTTGCAAGCATGATTTGCTCTTGCGTACGCCAACAGATCATGTCAAGCACAACCGTTTCAAAAGGGGAGATGCGATAAATAGAAACTTAGAGAAAATTCAGGCATCAAAAATAAAGCAGAACTTACTCAGAGGCACAGAGTCCCAAGGGACCTTTTTATGTACAGAATATAAATCTAGCAAGTTGTAGTCGCTAAGACACATGGATGTCAAGGCTCAGGAGGATTGACTTGCTAGACCATTAATAACATAAGCAAATTACGCCCAGATATGAAACTGCAAGTAGAGTCAGAGCTCTGCCCTTAAAAAGGTTTTGCACATTAGCACCATAACCTTGAAATTAATCTTTATTCCTTTAGCATTCTCATATATATTGCAAGTAAAGTTGCTATGATACCGGTTGTACTACCTTTCACGCCAATGCTCTTTGGCAACCGTACTGCGAAGATGCTGATGAAAGAAGAGAGGTCATTTTATATGGGACTGGTGTACCAGATGAGTGTTGCTCTGATCATGTCCGAAGGAAAAGTGTGTGGCTTGGTTTTATGGAAGCTGCCAACAGACCTGGTTGAAAAAATAAAATATTCTGAAAGGTAGCCTCATCTTTCTCATGGTCTGCCTAATTAAAAGCTAATTGAAAATCAGCTCAGAATGAACTTTCTCCCTGCAGACATGATCTTTGCTCAGGTTTCAAGTGATGCTTTTGAAGCATCAAAATATGTAGGCAGTGGTCACGGACTGAGGCTGAAAAGAGACAGCACACGTTTTAAGCCTCTCCAGGATGTATTTAAGAATGAAAGCCTGGACTGATTCAGCCTTTATTTGTCCTGCAGGCAACTGGGAAACTTAGAGCGGTTTATGGGCTTTCCATCACTAAGACAGATCTGAGAGTCCCTGGCATGGAAATGAAATTTCAGGTTACAATAATGAAGAATACATCACAAGGACATGATAAGCACCCAGTAAAATGCACAAGCTTTTTAATGGGCCACTGTAAGAAAGAAGCTGTCTTAGGCGAGCCGTAATGTCCTTAAGGCTCTGCACCAGTGAAGGTTCAGGTAGCAGCCAGAGACAGGTAAGCGAGGTTGGATGGTATAGCCAAGTCTTATTATGAAAAAACAGTGGCAGAAGACAACCAGTAACAGAAGCACAGTGTTACTGCTGTTGTGCACATTCCCAAATGAGTAACTGTGGTGAAAACCAACCAAAGCCATGTCAGGCCACTTCCTCAGAATCTCTCCAAGTTAGGAGGCTGAAGTCCCCCAGTATTTCCTGGTAGCAGCGCACCTCTTCATCCCCAGCTGCCCCTACATGCAGGTGAAAGCTTGTTTCGGAGCTGAAAAAGGGGTTGGGTGAAGGATGGTGTTGAGCAAAACATCGTTCTCTGTTAGTATTTATTGCCTTTGCAGTAGGTCCATGTATTTTATCTCCCTTACCTGTTAGTCTCATGAATTGGTTTATTTGTACCAGCCCCAAAATGATGCTCCCATTGTTATTAATTTCCTGTTCCACTGAAGCCAGTCAACAGTTTTCAGACCAGTCTGTGTCCCCAGCTGTGGGCATCAGGCTTGCTCCGCGGCTGCTCTTGCCTCTTCCCAGCCTGGCCTGACACATCCTCGGTGACGTGGTGACGCAGCGGCGCTGCAGCCTCTCCCTCCCTTTGGTTCAGGCTCTGAGCCCTCTGTGACTGACCAGAGGCTGGCCCAGAGAACCCCGGAGTCCCATCCAGCCTGAATTATCCTGTGGCTCTGTGCCAGACCCCGCAGGTGCAATGTTGGCTTGAAGCCAGGCTGGCTTTGAAATTGGCACTTATGCTTGGCGTAGCTGAAACGCGCCGACTTTCTGGGATATCACTGGCTGGAATAACCAGCTCTGTCAGTCTCGGTAGGTAAGCTGAGGGGATGGCGTCCTGAAGGAAAGTAGAGGGGAAAGAGGAGCTCTAATTTGTATGTATGTGGGGAGCTGAAGGATAGGGAGGTGAAGCCAGTTCCCCAGGTTTACAAAGCCTGTGGGAGCTGAGAACAGTCGGGGTATTTGGAGTCTGAAAAGTATCTCTGTGTTTCTTTTCATAGCTACATAGAAAAGTAGGGGCTTTCTTCAGGAATGCCAGCTGCCCTGGCTTACTTGTGACAGGGCAAACTGTCTTATGAAGCATAGAAGATAAGACCACGATTTGCGGCTGAACTTGTTAATGATTGAGCTTGTTATTTGTTAGTTACCTTACTCAACGTTTTTAAGAGGTACTGCCATAATGTCTGCGGAGAGGACAGATGCGTAACAGTCAATCTGATTTATGCAAATTAGAAGTGGGAAAATGGTCTTAGGTAATGGGGATGTCATAAATATCTCTGAGTTATGAAGTGATGTGTTATCAGAAAGGTCAGGAGCAGGACACAGTGATTGCTCACGACCTCGTATTCACGACGAGTCCCTTCTCTAATCCCTTTGCGTTGGTCCTTTTGTACCTTTGAAAAATATACTGATATGCAGACAGCTGGAAATGGAGTCTAGAGAGCATCACGAGCTAAATTAACTCTACCAGAGGTGGATAACTCTGGTGGTAATTCTTCCCTGTGTACTGGTGTTACAGTGTCAGATATGGTGTATATTCAGATGCATTTCTCCAGGGAGAAATGAGGCCGATGAGTGACCGCTGCATCGTGTAATCAAATAATTGTTTTTCAGCCTGCTGTAGGTTACTATTGACGGTAAGAATTGCCAGGAGGCGCTCGCACAGGGAAAGGATCAGTCTGCGCATGAAAGCCACCACAGCAAAGCTGAGATCTTACCCCTGAGTGGGATATAAATAGAGCAAGTGCGAGGGGGGGCAGCGCGAGCAGTACAGCAATAGCTCCAAGTTGTCTTAATGCTGAAGCTTTCTTTACTGGATTTTTGGGTTAGCTTTCCTGGGCTCCTGATCTGAGATCGCTCCCTGCCTCTCTCAGGAAAGCACGCGGCGATGGTTGTGTTCTCTCCACGTACGGACTGTGTGTTCAGGTTTGCTAACGTGGGCTGGGTAATGGTGATGGCTGTAAGGTCCCATTTATTATAGGAGTAACTCTCACTTAAGGTGTCCCTGTAAGAAAGGGGTTCAGATGGGGGAGGTAAAGGGCAGAGATTCTGTCTGCAATTCACAAAAAAGAAGCTGGGTCAGTAGAGCTCACTGGTATGTACGCTTACACATATTTGTGTTTCGGGAATGCATCCGGCCTGTGAGTGCATTAGATTTGGGTGCCCCTAATGCCTATCAATCACAGATATCCAGTCCTGGATGGTTTTCAGACAAGTATCTCAGGATAAGTATGCATTTCTGATGTTTATGCCACAGACAAGACTGAGGAAAAAATACAATGATTACACACATTTAGAAATAGAAAAAGTATATGGCAATTAATGGGCAATTGCATTGCATATTTTGCTGCAGTGTGCTAATTAGTAGAATCTTTGTAAGCCTCTGGAAACCCTTAGATGTAACAATATCTGTTTGTTTCTCTTGAATTTTCCTTCATTGGCTTTTCCCAATTATTTTACAGCGGGGAGTACTCAGAGCACATCAATTAAACAAAAAAAATGTTAAAACTGCAGGAGGATGGGCACACATACGAATAGATCTGTATTTGAAAAATTGTTTTTCGGACAAAATTGTTTAACTAATTAACTGTAATTGCTGAATAACTTTGTTGCGTTTATGTTTTACAGTCTATCTTGCTCAGTTAAACATCATAATCAATAAGTTGTCTCTCAGGTCTCACTGAGGGGTACAACATCGGAAATTATTGACTTTGTCTCCATGGGAACAAAATTGCTTCAGGAACCTTGAAGTTTATTTTAGGGTTAAGAAAGGTAACAGTATTCAGCTCTACAGGGATCATCTCGTTCCATGTCAGTTATTAAACAATTAGGAAATTGTGGACTGCCTTTCAAAGGAGCTATTCTGTGGGCTTCTAGATAAGAAGCTGATTATGGAGATCTGGTGCCTAACATTTAGCAGCTGATTCAATGTCAGAGTGATTGATTTTAGGCTACAGAGGTGTTATTTATAAGTTTAAAATAATACAAAAGGGTAGCATTAGAGGAAAGTTTCTATTTGTGATTTTTGTCATTACCTTGCTGATGGTGGCTAGCTATTGAGTGTGATTTATTATTCATAGATGTTGATGATACGGAGGATATGAAATAGAGTACCCTTCTGTGAAGCTCTGGTTCAACAAACTTGTCACTTTACATTTCTCAGTTCTGTTTTGCTATAAAACTGTGATGCCACTTTCACAATCAGTCCAACTTGCCTGACTAATAGAATACCCTGCTTAGCGTAAGACTTGTAACATATGCACTGTCTTTACCCGAACCAGAGGGAAAACCATCTAGATGAGTGTAGTATGTACAATCCTATTGTACTCAGTTGTTGCAGACATGGACAGAGTGCTTAAAAACCAAAATCAAAACAAAACCAAAAACCTCCTATTGTATTGTGGAATATTTGTGTAAGGGTAGTGGTTGTGTGGGGACTCAGATCTCTCGAACAGGATGATTGTTTGCAATCTGGATGGCAACAGGACTCTCCATTGCAAGGGCCTTTATAACAGCATTGTATCCATTGTTGTTGATTACCTTAAACTACACAAAAAAGAAGCTAACTCATGAGATGGTCACAATTTCTGCATCTGCAGCAACTATTTCTACTAATTTCCAAATGTCCCACCTATGCAGAACTTGGCAAATTCTGCAGCAGGAACTGCCTGAGGAGCGCCTGGGGCAGCCAGATCCCCACCTAGGATGCTCATCAGCACATTGAAGTATAGAGGTTGCTCTACCCATAGCAGAGATCTGCCATGGGGAATCTAGCATTTTCCAAAATTCCCTCCTAACAGCTCCTTAGAAAGTTAGTTGCCTGTTTTGCTGTGACAGTGACTAGGAGTTTGGGCAAGACCATGCCTCACATCCATCTTTTGTCTTACCAGTCCACTGATTCTTCTGTGCAGAGACTAACAAGGGATCTGCTAAAAACCTGGAACCCAAGGAACTAAGGACGTAAATGCACTGGAACTACAAGCAGGCACAGACTTGATTACAGCACAAATATAATTATAGAGCATACTTGAGTTTTTTCCTCATATCTCACAAATAAATTAAATGCAATAGATCTTGCCACACAATACACATAACAGTAATTTACAAGGTGTATTTCCATTCTTGCCTGTGCTGCAGGAAATGGTAGATGCTTGCCTCCGAGCTCACACACCAGGAACTCCTTCATTTCTGTCATCACTAGCTAAAGTAAGTCATTTACATCACAAGACCGAAGCTCAGCCTATCTACATGCAAAATATTGTTGCCTGCTCAAAGCACTGCTCTGATGCCCTCTGTAAATTGAGAAGGCAGTTCCTTCTTAAGCTGTGGGTTGAACTTCAATATGAATTAAATAAAAGCAGCAACATTTTCCAGGATATTAGCTTATAAACTTAACACTGTCTACTTCACCTTTCATTTCTTGTTACTTGTGACACTTACGCTTCTGTAACATTAGCAGTTGTTTACAATGGTTATGTTGCTGAATAAAACCAAAATTAATAGAGCTTTTTTCTGACAAGAAAATACCTGAAGAAATTATTAGAAATGTCTTGACAGTCAAAGCATCCAACTTAAGATGCCTCATAAAATGATAGTAATCATTCAGTATTTTTCATCTGCAACTTCATGTGGCAGAGGAGTAAAAAGCCAAGCTAATGTTAAGCAGCCTTTGGCAAACATAAATGAATGTGTAGAAGCCACACAATTCAAATTGACATTTTCTACAAACAAAGGCAACTCTACACTGTTCAATAATTGAAAAATCCCTGTGGCATGAACGTACATAATGATGGGCAGCGAAAATACTTCATCTTCCTTGCAGTGCCTGTTGTGGGTTTCATGACTGGAGCTTGCTGAATTATTCATTGGAAACAGTTTTTATTGTGGATGTCTCTCCTTTTTGCATTCAGAAGTCAAGAGATGCTGCAGTTCAGTTAGAAGAGGCTGTGATATGATACTCGCTGGGTTGTCTCCAGTGCCCAGATACATAGCATTGGGATGAGAGAATCAAAATACCCCTTTGTAGAATCACAACAGTAGCTTTAAACAATGTATTTTTCTCCCTAATTGTATTTAGTCAGTAGATTATCATGCAATTAAGTGCCATACAGCATTCTTTTCATCCTATGCGCTGCTCAGCTTGCTATATGAACCTATTGCTCCCTAGTCCCACATCACATCTGGATACGCATCTCTGTTCGCGGATCTTCACGCATGTTTAGTGATGCGAGTGCACAAAAAGGACTGAATGCATGCCGTGAAGCTTCACAGTGATAGTGTTTTCCCAGCTAGCCTCCTAACCAGTTTGAGCCTTTCTTCGATAACTTGAAAGACAAATAGTTCTGGCAAGCGTGCATGAAACTTGGTTTCAAGTAACCAGTTCACTGCCATGCCTGTTCAAACTAGTCATTGAGAGTTTTGTTTTAGCAGGCCACAAACAGTTTTGCTCAGGTCTCCAGCTTTGGAGCACAAGCTCCTCGTGGCAAGGAAAAAGTTGTAGAAACTTCTTTAAAAAGTATTGACAGTGTTTTGCTGGGCATCAAGCAAACTCTCCAGGTCAACTCCTGCACAGTTAGTCTCCAAAGAAGTGAATCATCCAAAAACCTATTTCCTTGTGACTGTCACCATCTTTGATGAAATACAACTAGATTGTGACCATCTCATATAGATACAGCACATTCAGTCAGTCAGCATTGTTGCAGGAAAGAGGAGGAAGTCTCATGCTTCTGGTTATGATGCCAGGAAACGGCTTAGGTATGTTCACCTTTTCCATTTGAATTTGTAAATAAATGGGCTACAAAAGCCAGATTCTTGCTTTGGGTAGAGTCGTATAAATCATAAGCAAACCACTGACTTGAGAGAGAGAAGCCTATCCACTGGGGTTTAATAATTTTTGTGTGTAACTATTTTTTTTCCTAAAAAACATTTCTAAAAGGGTGTAAAAACTACTACTGTTAAATTTCACCAATCTCTCTCTGCAGCATGTCATCCTTAAATGAAAAATACTTATTTACTTTGGCACATTATTGAAAGCAGAATTTATTTTTTTTTAGTACATGCTAGAGTGTCTTGAGAACTGCATGTTAAATTACATCAATCCGCAATGTACGTGAACTTCCAGAAGAGTTTTTATGTTATTCTCATGCAGAGTCAATGAATGTTATGTGGGGTTTTTTTAATTCTTTGGAGATGGAGAGAGAGAATTCTCCATTTATCCCAATACTTTTTTAGAATTTGTGAGTCTTTTGAGGATTGCTTTGTACCATAAGCGACAAAGTTTAGTAGCTAAGAATGGAAAGGAAAGGTAAGGACTAATAAATCTACATGCTATAAATTTGAAAGAAAATTATAAAAAATTATTTGTGTTCTCTAGAGATGGAGAAGAGCAAGTGCCAGAAAAAAAAGTCCCCAATCCCAGATATCTCTTTTTAGACTCTAAACATTCAAATACGTTTCTTCCAGGTCGTGTATTCCCCTCCGGTCATCCTATAATTTTCTGTGCTCAGTTTTATGGTGCACTAAATGTGTTTTGTCATATTATTTTCCCTGAGACAAAAATTCACAGATAGCGGCTCATGTACACATTTGTCAAAGAAGCATGTACAAGATGTAAGGATTCAAAAGAAAAAATCAAATCAAGGATAGGAAAGGGAAAGAGACTTCAGCACTTGGTAAGTAGAAAAACTTTTTTTTTTAATGTCATTAAATGTTAGCAAAAGATTAATAAGAAGTTTAAAATGAATGTTTGAATAGTCCAAGTAATTTAAAGATGACCAAAGTAATTGAGAAATTCAGCTTTTAGTTTAATCTGACAAAGGAAAATATTTGTACAACAGAATGTTACTTTTCAATATGTGAAAAAGGAAATTACCATATACCCCTTCAAGATCCAGTTTCTTCTAATTTTTAAAACCATCCTAAATGTAGAGTTTTCTTTACATAAAGCAAAATTAGTTCCTTTTCTCCCCCATTTGTCGGTGAGCTGGGTGAACAGGGGTACCATTATTTTCCAGACTTCTTTAGCTAGCAAAAAAACGAGCTGGCCCAACCTCAGTTCTGACTGCTCATAGGCCAAATCCAAATGCAGTATGACCTCACTCACCATGGACCAAACCTATAGCTCCTCACATGTGCTGGTGACACCTTGCCACTGTGAGATGAACCACCAGGGCACAGCTATACCCCTGAAAAACGCCCCCTGACACGTTTTTGATTTCCTCATCTCGCCGTCCTTCCAGCTCCCTCTGTCGTAAACGCTATGGCCAAGGGATGTGGGGTGGCTCCTTGCCAGGGCTGCTTTCAGAGCATCTTTTTCTTGAGATTTTGTTGTCTTAGGACTTTCCATTCTTGGCATCAAGCTCTCAGAAGGCCTGGGGGCCTTCCCTGTCATCAGAGCATCGCTGCTGGCACGGAGGGGAGGCCCTGACACCAGCTTCCTGAAGTCAAACACGACAAAAAAACCCAACAGGTAACCCCAAGAGAGGGACTTGGTACCTGAAAACTGTAGTGTGGTACCCTTCTGTATCGATCAGTCCCCCTTGTACGCCCTAAATCTTTCGTTCAATGGCAAGAAATCAAAAGTAAATAAGCAAGTAGCATAGTCCATGTACACTTGTGAGCGTAGCAGCTGAAGCTGCCTCATAGGGGACCATAAATCCGATAGCCAGCTACATTTAAAATAGCAAAAACAGTAATGTCCATTTGAAATAGCACTGTGTGCCAATACCAATGACTCTATATATGTCAGGAATGGATTCTGAACACCATAAATCAATCCTCTAGATTGCTAGGAGAGGTGGTTTGGTCAGAAGATGTCAAGAGATACCAGGCTGCAATAACTCATGAAGGCACCTGCCTCACATTCATAGGTGGGAACACTTCTAGGGAAAAATATCAGAATAACGGAGTCGTTATCTTGGCTGCCATGTTGAAGAGGAAATCTTAAAGAACTGGTTTTTTTCCTTTTTGTCCCCAAGAAACACTGAAGGAGAGATCCTGCCTCTAGCGCTGCAAACAGTCTGCTGTGAAGGTGCGCGTTTGTGTACAATGCTTCAGTCCATGCTTTTGAAAAGTGAGTTTAGTTGCTATGGAGAGGGAAGACTCCTCTCCCCTCACTGCCGCCTCTCCTCCCGGCAAGAAACATGGACAAGCAGTGAATAGCATGACTTTCTTCATCCTACCCTTGCAGCACGTTTCAGCGCTGTTTCTAGGCACCAAAGGTATTAATTCCCGTTTTTGTCATTTATCGAGAAGCAGAATACGTTGGAAGCTGTGGTTGCAGAGCCCAAGGTGAGGACACAGTGCGGGGGATTGCCAAGCCTAAATGCTGGCCTGAGACATCTTCAAAAGAGGTCCAGTTGCAGCCATGGAACAAAATGCAGTAAATTGGTTGGCTTTTCTACCACAGAGTAAAGCCTATTGAAACCTTCATATGGTAGGTAAATCCAGGCTCTGGTGCAGTAAAATGCCACATTTCTGAAAACAGGGCTTGAAATGTACTCAGTACAATCCAGAGGTAAATTATAGCGATAGCCTTTCAGTGACTCAGATTCGGCCAGTTTGAAATAAATTTTTTGGAGACAGGCTCATCCCTTATAGAAAGGGACATGTTATTAAATTCTCATTGTGCAGGAAATTCTATTGATCCTTCCAAGCACTCCCAGAGAGGTGTCATGAACCGGAGCAGGGCCTCGAGACTCTGTTTACTCTGACCAGTCTTCAGAACCGGTTCATTCAGTGTCAGGATAAAGGCATGTTATTGCTTTTCTCCTTCTTCCATGTAGGGTAAATGAAAATTTCTTTGCTCCAAAACTGTCAGTTTGATGACCCTCACCTGAATTAATACAGCTTTTATGGAAAATACGATTTTGTTTAATTGCACTGCGAGGAAAAGGGGAAAATAAAGGGGAAAACAGGATTGTAAAATGATGTTTTCAGAGATAAAAATATAGCCCACAGCATCTGTAAAAAAGAGGGGAAATGAAAAAAAGATGCATGTGGTTTTTTTCCTGACAGTAGGATTAAAACACCTGATTAAATTTGTGCAAGAAGCAGTTACAATTTTTTTGAGTGAGTCTTCAGTGTTTTCTTTAAACAAATGCTAGTTAAAAAAAATCCTCACAGGAGATGTCTCAGAAAATGACATTTTGATTGTTTTTTCCCTGATTAGGGGAAAATCAAACTTCGGGAAAGTGGCTGGATCTGCAGCTTTCCTGCTGCAGGAGAATGCAGGGTATCCAACAGGCATTTGGGTCAGCTGTTGAATTTACTCATTACTCAGATTTTTTACATATAAATGAGTGCTATTTCAATTCTTAAAATTCTTACTTTTTGCCACGACCTGGTTTTTTAACCAGTTGTGCTTTATAAGGAGATAACAGTCTACGTTAACGTTTTGAAGCAGAAGGTAATAGGAATAAACAGGTTTTGCATAGCTATACAAGTTTCATACATGTAAAGCATACACAAACCAAGAAAATGAAGGCAACACCTTTCTTTTTCCAGCACTATTGCAAATAAAATGATTGTTTATCAATAAACACATAATGCACTTTACAACCGCATTATAAATAGTGGGAGCTGAATGAATTTCAGTTATGCAGGCCAATGATATTGTGCCATCCATTATATAAATCAAACCTAGGCATAGGCCTGTAAGCTTTTTCTGCTTCACTGATTTTTATTGCCTTACAAAATGGAAAACCATATAGAACAAGGCAAATTAAGTATCTATTGGGGTGAAAATGCAATTGGAAATGAACATCCTCCTGGAAGCTACATTCACTAGCCAAATGCCTTGTGAGATTTTATCTTCCATGCACAATGTGATGATATTCCTGTGCATATATGGTTAAATTAATTTTCCCTTATCAGCATAAAAATGTAGCTGGCCAAAATAGATTAGAACTGCATAATATATTGGATCACATTTTATTTAGGCAGAGAAGAGGAAAATACTTAATTTCAGCCTGGAATGGTATTGAGCAGAATAAATGACTGAGTTCAAACAAAGAGATCGTGCTTCCCGGCTTGTTTTTTTTTTTCTTCTGTTGTGTGAATGAAATGATCTGTAAATTCATGACAAGATTATGATTTTCTCGGTTGCAGAACAGTGAAAAGAAAATAAAATGATTTCTCTGTGGTCAAAGAGAAACTTCTGATCCCACGAGAGTTCATTCTCACTCTTTGAAGGATTATTCGGTTTCTTGAGGTTCAGTCAGTCAGTTTGTACAGCTTGAGGCTAAGGTGGGAAGAGGCAGTCTCCGTCCTGCATGCTTGTCCTGTAAATGAACTCATCTTCTAAACAACCGCAAAATGCCTATGTCTGTTAAAAAAACCCCAGCTTGGTCCACAGATGATAACCAGTTGACTTCAAAGCAGCCCAGTCAGGTTGTACTATTAATCTGCCATTTGCAAGTAAGGTCACATTTGCTATTTTTAGCAATAGTTTCAGTTCACTTGTAAGTACTCTGAGCAAGTGGCATCAGGGCCACCGGCCCAGGGTTGCCGGGCTTGCCCCCTTGCAAACACATGCAGAGCCCCTGGGGCCGTGAGGACGCTGTCCCCTGTACACAGGCCCACTGAAACTCATGAAATTGAAGACAATTTTTGTTGTGAGTTAGAAAAAACAGCAGGAGAAGGGTGGTATTTTTGTTTGTTTGTTCATTTTCTATTTCTGTTGGTTTACTTCTCCTTGTCATGCACGTGTTTCTTGAGGTTGGTCGGGTTTTACTTTATTTTTTTTTCCGTAAACAAAATGCTGTGGAGAATTATTCAGCCTTCAGCTATTTTTTATGAAAACTTTTGAAGAAGACATCTAGCGTGTGCCTCGGCTTCATGTTTCAATGACAAAAACTCCTTCAAACAATACAGGCAAATATCTGCAGTAGAAGGAGATTTATTTTGATGGCTACTTCTAGTTTCAGCCATGTAGATATTTTTTAATCCAAAATTCAAATATTATTAAATTGAACTGGCGATTATTTAACCCTAACATGAGATTTAATTGCGCTTTTTCTTTTAATTTAATCGCTTATTTTTGAAGTTAGGTATTTCGCTGTGCTTCAATATAACAGATTTCATTCATACCTGTTTCTACTTGATCTTTAAGTAGACAGTATTTTGCATGCTGTGCTAAGTGTTTTGGCCGATATGCCCTTCTAATGGCCAAGACTCACTTCTTTCTATACCCTGCATGGTGGAAACCTCCCAAAGTCATGCTGCATTGCATGAGTCCGTGAGAGACTGATGGCACTGCTCTCATGCACCCGAGCTTCCCACAGACCTGAACAGAAATCTCAGCTCTTTGGGAGCTTGGGAGCTAATCTCTGTTCACAGCACCTCATTAGGAAGGAAAAGAGCTCCTTCAAACTGCGTTTAATAAGATAAGTTTATCCTGAAAGTGCCTTGAATAACTCTTATGTTACTGTTCATTACGCAGTAGTTCATGCAGTGCTATGGGTCAATGGAGCCTCCTGGAGAAATACATATCCCACTGTATATATAATGGAAAATAGATTCATTTTCTGTAAATGTTGCAATGCCATCTCCATGCAAGACCATCAAAACAATGGTAAGATGTCTTCACTGTCATGAAAGGGCTGACCTTGTTGATATTCAGGGAGATGGACATTAAATGACTTAATGAAGCGAAATGATTCCTTCATTCAGCACACGGGATTGTGCTAAAACCATAGGGGGAGTAGATACCACTTCTCTAGAAATTGTTAGACTGGACTGTTTATTACATAACAGAAAAATTTGCTTCATAAAATATGTAAGCTAAGAGTAGTGAAACTGAGGTTTATCCACAGTAATTTTGGTTTTAGAAGTTTTGAGTATCATAATTGAAACTGTTCGTAGCTTCTTACACTGCAGATCAGAAGTCTTGTGTGGACAACAGCATCCCTGGCTCTTGGTTTTTTTTACAGTTGCATCAACTGGTTTTGTGAAAGACATTCCCTTTCCTTGCAGATCTTACTTACAGCTATAGATCACCATGTTTGTAAGAAACAGTTGCACCTTCTTAACTGACGCACACCCTGTCTGGGCAACCAGATGAAATGAGAGACATTGAAATAAAGAGTAAATAACGATAATTCACTAGGTATCCATCACCTGATTTTACCAGTAATAGCAATGTCTTTGAGTATATTTAGTAAACTAAATCTGGTTGAATTAATTGTCAAAGTAAATTATTCAGTTTGAGCTCTTTGTGATACAAATCAGCTGTCTTAGGCAGTCAACACTTATGTTAACAGACTTTTGAATGTCAGTTTCAATGCATAATCCTTGTGTTTTAGGCAGGAGAAATAAGGAAGAAGGCTCTTCAAGGCACCAAAGATCTAATATATAAAAGCACAATTTATTTTAAAAAGTAATTCATAGAAAAAATTGGAAAAAATCCCTACTCTTCTCCCTCCACCCTCCCGTCCGACCCCCAGGTGGAGAGCGGAACTGGCATCTATTGTGGTAAAACATTCCTCGGGCTGTCTATGTTGGAGGAAATGGAAAACCATTAAGCAGATAATAGAATAAAAGTGCAATGAGATGTTCAGAGGATCCATCAATAAAAGAATGGTAAGCAATTGCTAAAGACAGCCCTTTCTAAATGTAGCTTTATTGCCAGAGGATGGAAAATTGAGAGAGAATTTACAAACAATTGAATTCATGGTAATGGCGTATAAGCGTATTGTACCACCAAAGCAAAGCACAGAGCAAATATAAAAGAACAAATGCACCAATGTCCCATGGAAACCCTTGTGTTTTGCCTGTTACGTCTTGGTACTGGAAACCGCAATATTCTGATATTAAAATCGAATACATTGCAAAACACATTAGCCGGCAGTGACTGGGTGATATTCTGCTCTCTGTCTGCTTTAAGGCGAATTGTTGGACTAAAAGCAATTCAAGATGCGAGCATAGAGGAGCTTGCTCCTGTGTGCTCAAGGTAGCTTTGTTTCTTATCTTCGGTGATACCTGGACAGTCTGATGGTCTTACTCTGGCAGTTTGTGGGTAAATTACCTCAGGATAATTCGAGTCAATTTGAATTTTAAACCTGTTTGAAAATGCACTGTCACTAGATCTATTGAACCAGCAGAGGCAACTGCTAAATGACAGGCAGGAACCGATGGGCTCAGAAGTGAAGCTTCCCAATAACCAGATAAACTGGAAAGAGGAAAAACAACTTCTGCCGCAGGTCACAGATGTCTGTTCTGGACAAAGCCCCAGACAAGGGCTAATAGGGCTGAAACCCTGTTGGCTGAAAAACCACAGGCACCAGGAAACCGTAGGCTCAGAGACAGCGGGCAGGCAGGGCGGCATTGAGGGAGGGATGAGGAGGGCTTTCCTGTAACGCGTGTTCTGATTTTTGTGTGCAAAGAAATTGCTGGCACGTTTCCGAAGAGGTTACTCATGCGTGGTTTGGGTTTTTTTTTTTTTACTCCATGTCCCCATCTCGCGGTGCCAGCAGCCTGCTTCGGCAGCCGTGCCTTCCCTGGTGATGGCGGGGGGCTCAGCGTGCCCCTGCTCCTGCTCCTTCTCCATCCCCGCTGCTGCCCCCATAGAACCGACCCCACTGCACCGGTGCTAGCTGGGCCAGCGAAATGCCCCAGCTAGAAAGGCAGTCTGGGATTTTTTTCTTGTTGTTTTAGTTTTTAATGCTCAGTGCCTGGTACGGCCAAGCAGAGTCAGCGACAGGGTGCTGATGGGATTCAGTAGGATGGGAGATGATGCTCGGCTCAACCCTTTTTCCCCCCCTCTGACAGACCTTGCTGACTATACATGCGGCAACGCAGGCGGTGAGGAGCAGCGCTCTGCTGCTGCCTCTCGTTTCAAGGCAGGCACGTGGCTCGCGGTGGCACAGGGCTGCGGGCGCTCTGCGGTGCTGCTGGCCTGCATCCCCTCTTGCTCCCACTGCCTTTGGGTGGATGGGCTTTCCCCAGTGACCCACCTGTCACCAGGCACCGTGTGTTTGGGTGCCTCCATGGATAGGGCAGCGGGCGCTGATGGGGTTACCTGACTGCATTGCTGCCTCTTCCTGAGCTGAGAGTGGGGAGATAATTGTCTGCGAAGCACTGAGAGGGTGGAGAGTTTGCTAGATTTATCTTCTGTAGATTTTTCGGTTTGAGAATAGTGCTTGGAAACAGAACAAACGGTAATAAAATAACCCAGGACGGCACGTGTCATGTAGGAGCATCTTCTCTCCCCGAGATGCGCATAGGCAGAGCTGAACCTAAGTTCAGCTAAGCTGATTTTTCTGTAAGTCGTCTGCAAAGATTGAACCTGCCAACAAGCTTCCCATACAAAAAATTCCTGGCTTGAAGGAACAGGAAAGCAAATCTGTCTTTGTAAAAAAAACAATAATAGGAACTACAAATCCAATTTCTACAAATTACTTTGCGGGCCTCAACAGCAAACACCAAGGATGGGAGATGGAAAGTTTTGAAAACAGGAGGAGGCTGCTCTAAGGTAACCAGCAGTGAGATACTCGCTGGCTTTCAAAGCAGTATGGGACAAGGAGAACCCAAAGAAATTAACTGGAGAGCAGAGCTTGGAGAGTGCCGCCAATGGGAACGAAAACGTGAGAGCAGCCAGCTGAGGGCCCTGCTGAGGTGGTGGGACAAGCTACTGCTGGGCAAAATATCTCCAAGCTAAGTCTCTGTTTGAAAGACAAAGTGTCAAATGCTAATGGCTTGGGCTGTGGCACAGCCTTGTGTCTTCCTGAAAATGTTTGCTAGAAACCTAATTATCATGTATTACAGCGTTGTTGTTATTAATGACTCCACCTTTCCTGAAGTACAATGCTTCTGATTTATGGGAGCTTTTTTGTTTTATGCTGTTTCACTCAAAGCACAACAACTGCTGTACCTCTGGAAAGCCCATAAATGACGGAGGCACAGCCACACAAGTTCTGTTGAAAGATTTAAGCCTGTCATTCCAAGAAGTGCAGTTGTCTTGGCAGCAAACAAGGGCTTAAGTACCTTTGAAACATTTACCTTTAATTGTGGAGTAATGGCATCACCAGCCGCAAAAAAGTTTAGCCCTCCTAAACGCTTGTCTTGCTCATTAGCATCTCGTCGGGGCGCTGATTACAAAGAGGAGGCCTGGAGATGCTGCCTTGGCTGGGAAGCAAGCAGAGCCATGTGGGTTCAGGTGAGCCTGTCCTCAGGAGGCCTATGGGGCCTCCCAAGAGTGTATTTTTCTGAGTAACTCAGAAACTAAAGGTCTGCAGTGTGGTAACGTGATGTTATGAGCAGCAGCTGTCTGTACCTTGGCTGAGAGGAGGAAAAGTTAAAGGGTAGTCACAAACCTGATAACGCTAAGGAGCAACTGTGGAGGTGTTGTGGGCTGGGATGGAGGCTGGCCACTTCCCTTCGTGCGGCACAGTGACTGAGGTCATATTCGTACCCTCATCTTTGACTTAGGTACCCAGGAGTTCGACGCATCTGGTGCTGGTGTCCCAGGAGCAGCCCTGTAAGTATAATAGAGTGCGTGGGGAGCAGGGGGGAGGTATTTTGGTTTCAGCCTGAGCGGCTCAAGGGCTGTATTCTGTTTTTCTGTACTACTAGAGCTGTTGTGATAAAAGGTATATAACTGGATTTTTTTCTTTTTAAAAATTCCGTTTTCCCAGATTACTTTTTATATTAGGAAAAAGTGGGGTGGCCCTGTCTACATTTTTTGGAAAGCCACGGTAGGAGTTAACATGGCTAAAATCTTCACAACCGTACTGCTTATCTAATTATGAATGCTTCAAACCTTGTTCATCAGAAAACTGTGCTGGACTATCCAAGCACTGATATGCAGCCATGGCTGCTGCTCTCTCCCCAGGATTCACCTCTCCCACCAGTCACTCTCAGCACGGTGGCAGTTTGATGAGCTTTGCCAAGGCTGGCTGCTTTAAATCGTCTGCTAGTGATAACGAGTGCTCAGCAGGCTGTCCTTGCCCCTTCTGCCTCTTCCTACTCCCCGGCCAGGAATCCTAATTTACTCAGCTGTCTTTAAGCACAGATCTGATTCAGTACTGTATTTGTCATCCCCAACTTTCTTTATTCAAGTCGAATGGTTGAAAAGTAGCGAACGCGACACTGCACCTGGTGGGGTCTAGCGCTGTAGAAATTCCTTTCTGAAGGCTGGAGTTGGGCTCTCCTTTTGTATAAATCAAATAAGTTATTTACAGAGGGAACTGTGCATTTCCTTGTCAATCACTGCCTTCTGCCAAGTGCTGAGCTTTCATTCCAGATCTGTTCACCACCAGCTCTGCCTTCAATTTATTCCGTATAAATTGAGATGCTGTAATTGGACTTCTCCAAGGCTGCACAGCCTTGTCTTAAAGTACCCCAAGCATCTTATCCAGGCTTCAATTACTCCTCTGACGGACTATAGGAATCCTGCTTGTTTGTTTATTAGGCAGCTTCTTATCTCAGTTGTAGTCTTAAGAAAGCCCATCATTTCATTTGCACAGCTCCAGTAATTAGGCTTCCTGCTTTTCTGGTCTGGCTGGTGCTACCTTAGCCTATATAAAGAAAGCAGAAGAAAGAGGTGTAAGAAAGAAAACATTAGCATTTGGTAGCAGTCAACAGTATAAGGGAAGAACCCTGGTCATACATGTTGAATGCTGAATCCTGTAAAGCTGGGGGGATGAGCAGACCAGAGAGGTGCTAACACAGGGCCAGAGACCGAAAAGATGAGTAAGATAAGATAGATCACCTTTTCACGAAAACTGCTTATTGCCTTTTTCCATTGTCAAGCCACACCTATTACATATTCACCAGGAAGATGAGCTTGACTTGGTGTTGCACATATACATCTGAAGATTCATTCAACAGCAGCACACGCATAACCGGCTGCTAAAGTACAAATATTCTGACTTTTCACCTGTAATAATACCTGAAGTTAGAAAAAGATTGAGGATTTATAAATGCCATTTATCCCCTGGAGAAGGGAGCCTGACTTGAATGCACGTGAAGGCGCTGCAAACTGGAAATATTTTAATCGTGTAATTCCCACTGGTGAGCACACATAACAGCAACAAACATTTATCCAGACGGATGAACGCAAGGGTCTGTTTCGGCCTTAAGCTGTCACCGCTCCTAGCCAGTCACATATTTCGCTGGTGGGTCTCGCCGACATGCCGTCTTCCTTGCTGGGGGCATCGGGGTGTCTCCAGCTGCTTGCCAGCCCCTCCTTCCCTTCACTGCGCTCTTCCCAGTCACTCGTCAGGCTGTGCCAAGTACATCGGCCCCCAGAGCTGGTCCATCTGCTAGCTGTTCGCAGGGGAACAATTTGGGGNCCAAAAAAGTATGATTTGCATGCTTGGCTTCTGTCCTCTTGAGAAGTAACTGATCTCTGTAGTAAGATGAACTCCAGCTGATACAATTTTAAGGCTAACTCCTGAAAAATTCTGGAAGAGGAAGTTAAGTTGTTAAAAACACTATGGCGTATTATGGAAGGGCTTTCTGANTTTTTTTTTTTTTTTTTTCTGGAGGTCAGCGGTGCTGCCAGAATCTTGTACGGTGTGATGCGCTACAGGAGCCTGACAAAAGGTTAAATCAGACACTCACCTTGCACCTTTTTAATTACCCAATTGGATGGTGCAGGGTACTGCCTGCCAGTGCTGCCGCTCGCTTAGCCGCCCTTAAGTGTTGTTCAGGCAGGAAGGAGCTTTGATGAATGATTGCCGAGCGAGGAGCGTGGCTATAGTGCTCTGTCGTAGAACAGGATGTTTTTAAACTAATTTCAGGCTTTCTGGGTCACAGTTCAGCTTCTTTCCTTTGAACTCCCGTAGGGAAATTCAATCTACGCTCAGTGTTAAGGGTGGGGGTATTTTTTCCCCTTTGGCAGAGCCTTGAATGCTTTCATCTTTCAAATAGAGAGGCTGATTCCCCTAACTCACGNCTTTCTGAGGATGATGATCATATTGGCAGCAAAACTGCATCAGGGCCAAGTTGTCAGAGCAATTTCAGAGCAAGTTTTTGGTGCCTGCTGTCCAGCTGCAAAAAAATGCATCTGAGCTAGCAAGCTTTTTCAGGCCCAGAAAAGTGAGTGCTTGAAATTGACTGAGAGTTACGTAGTTAGGGATTAAACTACACAGGCACAAAAAGATTCCTCCTACTGATTCTTCACGCAAAGAGTAGGGCCCGTCGGTCAGTGTTGAGCTTTCTCTCTTGAGAGGGGCAGGAGACTTTCTCTGTGAAAGGCAACACTAGAGGTGCCCTACCCAGACTTTCTCCCTGCTCCAAAGCCAGAGCGCTAGCCTTCGTGTGCAAACTAGTAGCTTCAAAAAAAAAAAAAAAATCCAACATCAGCTGCATAATTCAGAGCCCTGTCCATTACTGACACCTCTACGTACCTCACGAAGGGCTGGCAGGGCACGAGGTCTCAAATGCCTGAAAACCAAGAGGGCTGGGCACTGCTGGCTGGAGGGGATGGCTGTTTGCTTGTGGCAGCAGGACCCCTGCCAAGTTGCTCCTGCAGCAGCAGCAGCTTGTCCTCGGTGCCCCGGCAGCAGCCCTGCTTCTTAGCCTTTCTCTGGGTTTACTGCTTTGCCCATGAAATTAATAAGACTTGTCATAAAAAATATGCACCTTGACCATCTGTGTTAATAATTGACTTAACAAGGCTCTAACTGCCTCTAGCCCATCCCGGAGAAGTTAATTGAAGGGATTCTGTTTATAATCTGCCTTGAAAGTCCTAATTTTCTGTTCTGGCGCTGCCAAGCCACGGATTGATTGATTGATTTTGGTCTCTTGGAGCAAAATAACAACCTCCTGAGACAGACTTTGGCAGTTTCTCAAAGAGAAAGTACACGGCATGGGGAACCAGATAAAAAATACAGGCATCTTCACGGTCCTTGACTGCAGGCTGCTAAATCCTGCTTCCTAGAAAATGCGAACCAGTAATGTTGAGCTCTTAGGTATGCTCCAGGTCCTATGAAACAGCTGGTGTTGTTAGCAGGGAACTCGTGTCGTTGTGTATAGAGGACGGATGGTGAAGCTTTTGCTGAGAATCGGTGTGAGGCGTTTAACAAAATAAAAGAGGAGGCCATCCCTGCCTTTTGAGAGGCGACAGGAGAGGTCTTGCAGAGCTGATTTTCTCCTAGGTCTGGGGACCTCCTTGCCAGAGGAACTGCCCAACTACTTGAGCTACCACGTGAGGAGCATGCAAAGGTTGGCAAAACACGATTCTGGTAAGAGAAGGAAAATTCACCAGTAGAGAAAGACTCCTGGAAACTGCCACTGAAACTGAAAAATGGAAAAATTGAAAATTGCAGGAAAACAGACTGGAGAGCTTGTCAGGAGATCTAATTCTTCATTTCGTACCAAAGCATGATTAACTGCACCTGAGCTATTTTTTGGTTAATGTTTTTAATTATAATTCTAAGCATAAGATAGCTAATACACTTGCTCTGTTCAATATTTTTTCCCACCTTGAAAAAGCAGATTACGTCCCTGAAAAAATTCTAGTTATTTCCTGTGGGCATGTAGTGTATGATGTAGGTGCTGATCCCATGCTGGGCATGTACTTTTCCTGTTCAGGAAAAGTGTGCAATCCTCCCTAGGATTCAAATAAATGCATTTATTGCACCCAGTGTTTTCAGGCACGGGGAGCACCCGCATTGGTATAATAAAACATTTCTTCTGAGTGAATGGACCACATCCCTAGACTGCTTTTTGTTTCGTATATGGGTTGTTAAATGTTTCTACTGTTGAAACCGCTCAACTGTATCTGAATTTTCTTTGAACTTACATTTCTTTAATTATCCGCCTCACCCTCTTCAGCTTCCTGGGAACCAGAGCCAGTGCAAAGCAGGCAACCTGCCGGGGAAGTCCAATATCTGAGAGTGATAGGAGATTACAGCCCAAATCTAATAAGGATAGATTAGTTTTATTTCCCATTTAGCTACGAGCATTGCTGGTAGAACAATATATTAAATCAGACTTCTAAAATTGTACCTGTACTCTGAGCAGCTGGTCAGCTGTACTGATCTCCAGCCCTGGTACTTTCTCTTACAGCCTGAAAGACCACGGCCAAGACTTCCCAGAAGCACTGCAAGCCAAATGTGTCTCTGGCATATTCAGGTAAATCACTGAAATGAGCCTGAAGTTATTTTGATCCAACCTCCTGCAAATAGATCTATGCTGCTTCTAAACTTGTTTTTTCGTGCAACTCTGTGGTGGGCTTTTTTTCCTTCTTGACGAGCTCTTTGCTGTACGGTAGCATCTGCTAGAGAAATACACCATGTGAGTCAGTGTAATTTTAAAGGGAGAAGGGATGACTGGTAATGGCTGCGGCTGCCTTAGTTTGCATGATGTTTGCTGCTTCAGCTGCTGTGCGGCTGAGCAGGGGGTAGGGGAGGGAAGTGTCCTCTGGAGAGTCTGATTCACAACAAGCCAACTAGATTCAGTTCTGTAATGAGAGATTTTTCCTTATTTGCAATTAAAATGTCAAATAATGTTAGAAGTATTTGATTTGTGCTCAGTCACAGTGCAATTCTCCAGCCTACTGACTTTAAGGAAAGCCTTGCAAGATGCTCCTTTTTTTAAATCCAATTACAGTAACAGACTGAAATTAATTTACTGAATCATTGATTTTCCAAGGGGCAGAAGATGGCTTCAGCCTTTTGGGAAAGAAGACTCGGGGAACACAAGCGGCTTCCCTTGTCTACACATTGGTGCTCTTTTTGGGGCACACAGTCTATAAGCACCCAGGTGCTACCCATCAACTTGGGCAGTGCTCTGGTAAGACCCTTAAACCCACTGAGCCTCTGCATATTCATTTCAAAAATGGAGGTAATCATGCAAAATGGAAGTTAACTGCTCTGGTAGAGGTCTCAAGTGATTTCATTGCCATTAGCAGCATTGCTAAGCTTAATCACCTGTGGAGGAGTTAAAGCGTAACCTCATTCCAGGCAGGAGGGAGAGAGCTATTCAGCTGAGTGATGCCAGTGGGCTGGTAGGTCAGGAGCAGGCTCCTGGGAGCAGGTAGGTCACACATCAGTGACTGGGATGGAAAGACTACTTAGGGCAAGGGGTGAAACTGGGAGGAGACGACTACCAGCTTACTCTCAGTTCACAACCAAAACTCTAGGCCAGGTGACACTTGGGAATGAACATCTGTCTCACATGGGCCGTGACCCTTACAAACCAACCCAGCGCTAGAAATCATTCTTATTTTTAGTGGTGGCTGAAACTTTAGGAACTCATATTGAAAGCCAAGAGAAGTGTTAACTGTTGAAAACTGTCTTAATTCCCCATCCTTTTCTTCAGCTACTTGGCCAAGAGTGCCCTGGAAGGAGATGGATGTGCAGTGAACATTGCTGCACTAACAAGTCATCGCAGGCTCCTCAGGGCAGGTTTGTGTTATACCTTAGAGCACAGAGGGAACCTACAAGGTTCACATCTGAAGTCGCTAAATGTTATTCTACTTGTGGTCTGGAACATACCGTTATGCAGAAATATCCAAGTTTCTTATTCTCCATTTCTCCATTCATTCCAGCTACTCCTGTGCTGTATTCATCCCATCTGACTGCTGGTTGTTAACTCTATTGAGATACCCAGATTTATGAATGCCCTTGCCCTGCACTGCCGTTGTATAAAGTGCACTCGGCTCTGAGGTGCCTTCTGGAGGTGACATCCCTCTTTCCAGGTCCTTGGTGAGGTGTCCTGCTCTGCAAGGCTCCAGGCTAAAGCACTTTGGGACTACAAACATGAGCTGCACCGGCATACAGTTTCTTTTCTGCAGAGTCAGGACCGACATGAAAAACAACCCCTGCTTTGCTTTTCACATTTGTGCTTCACCACCTTTTCTGAAGAGACATGGAATTAGGATGTAGTGGACAATTTGATAGGTGATGGGTGTGACGGGAGAGATGTATCACTTCCTTGTGGCTGCTTCTGACAGCCTGATAGCATGAGAGGTATTTATAGGGCTACAAAGATACTATGTGCAAACTCACACGTTAATGTCTGATGTTTCCAAAGTACCTTGTCAAAAAAAAAAAAAAATCCCAGTTATGGTTCTCAATGTCACTGTAACTTGGCCTTTTGTTGCTGTAAATTATTTGATTTTTTTATAATGAAAAGACAGCTGTTGCCCTCAAATTGTGGTTGCTACTGTATCTGAAGCTAGGTTTCACACCTTTAATCTTTTGTTTGATGTGTTTCTTCAGTGGTAAATTCTAACCAGTCTGCTTTGTTGAGCTGTGGCCAAGAGGCTGTGTGTCTCTGAGATGATATTTGCATACAATAGTATGGAAGAATTTAAATTAATTGGGGAACAAAATCCATCAGAGACTGTCTGCACAGTAAGATGAGCTGTACCGCACATCTAGGTTTACAGCACTTTGGATGTGAACCTAAGCTTTTCGTTTCTGATCAAGTGGTCTGTTGCTTGTCCTGATAACTCCCTCTTTCATGCAGACCCTAAGATAAAGCCCCAGAAGCTGTGTTTATGAAAAGCCCTTTTTCAAGCAGAGTGCTGTTCTCTCTTGCTGGCGTGACTCAGGAAAGCTGCTCCAAGCATTGTCTCTGAAGCTCCTGCCAAAGCGACCGGGGGATGACATGGCCCTTCTGGGAAGCTTCATTGGAAACCTCAAGCTTGTAGTCTAACATGAGCAGATGTTTCCCAGCACTGGCAGTGCGTTACCCTTTCCTAACAAATGCCTTTTTAAAGCTATGGGTACCGTTGCATTTTGTTACGCAGTTATTTACCTAGTTAGAGACATTTTCTTTCAAAGTGTGGAGGATGAGATGTGCAAGAGAAAAGCCTTAGCTGGTGCTGTGCAAAACAGGGAAAAGCATTGTTTGTGCTGTAGCTGGAAAAAAGAGCAACTAAATAAAGCAGGGCTGGTCTCAGACATGCCTTACATTTCATTTTGAAAATAATGACTATGCAAAGTCTTTAATTTCTTTTTTCAATATCCAGCTGGTTTTCACACAGTGGTTTTTCACTGGTGTATAGTTGCTGTGTCAATGTGCTTTATATCTGTTTTGTTAGTTGGTTGGGCTTTTTATACTCGGCTTTCTCAGTAACTTGCACTTTGCACAAGGCAATGTTAAACAGCTTACGCTGACGGTTCATCATTGATCAGAAATGGCATTAAATGGGAGCAGAGGACTACAGGGACCTGTGGTTGGAATGGTAGAGAAGGTGAGGGATCTGATTCTCTTTAACTTATCCCCAAACATACACTCTCCTTCTCTGAGACATGACCTGTAAGTTAAGCTTTCTAATTAGAAAAACTACTGCCAGCTTTTGCAGTCCATTTCTTATACCACAGAAATGGGGAGTCAGAGATGTGCACACAGAGGAACGCAGCACTAGATCACTCTCTGTGATCCTCCCGCTTTCCCAAAAGGTGCCCTCTTGCCTTATCTGAAAGACTTTGTAAACACGGAGTGGTCACGAAGAGATTTTTCCCACAGACAGTAAGAAGAGAGGATTTAAGGGCTGCAGTTCTTGCCTATCCACTCATTTTGACTCACAGTCTTGGGCGAGGCTGCTCAAAAGCAAGTTCCCTGTTTACAAAGTGAAGAAAGCAATATTTAGTAGCGGGATGAGCAAAAGGTGTAATTAAACTGCTGTCCTCTGGTTGGATTTGGCCAAAAAAATTCTGCAGGGCTTAAAGGCAAATGAAACGTTTGTAGAAAGGGCTGTCTTGAGTTCTGCTGGTGTCAGCACCAGGAGCGTTGGTGGAGCTGGGGAAGGCGGTGGAACACCCCGGTGCCAGGGCAGGCTGGGGCTGAGCATACTCCAAGCTGTCAGTGAGGGAGAAGCAGTGAAAAATCCGTTCAGACCTTTAAAGATCTTTCAGCTGGAAAAATTGCTGTTGAGAGGGAAGCACATACACCTTGCCATGCTGCTTAAATACCCTGGCTGAAGCCAGGGTGGCGTTATGTCAAACACGGTGTGTGGACATGCACATGTAGCCGTGAGAGAAGGAGGAGGAAGCAGAGTGAGAAACCCCCTTCCCCTCTCCTCCTCGTGCAGAAGAGACAGTGCCGAGAGCAGGTGAGAGGCACAAGAGCCTAAGGGTGGGGAGATGGAGGAAGCAGGAGGTCACTGGAAAACCCCGATGGGGATCCCACTACCACCTCAGTGCTCTGTCCGCTGCCACGCTGCCCCCCTTGCCTGTGCCACCCACTCATCCGCCCCTCCACGAGGTGCCGTGGCCGAAGTTGCCCGCCAGCTACAGACTCATTAGCACAGTTCTCAAAGAAGTTCAAAACCAAAACACAATGATAAAGTGGCAGTTTCTGTGCCAAGTGCCAAGCGAACCTGAAAGGTTAGTTTACTCTTTAATGAAATTCCTGCTTCAAAGTCTCCATCGCTTTTTCACTGGGGAACAGCGCTTTCTTTAAGCAATGTTTAGAGGACACCAGTCTGCAAGGGTAATCATCATCGCCTCTGGCAGGAAGAGCTCGCACACTAGCATTTCTGAAGAGGCTGTCTTTGTGAATAATTGAATTTGTCTCTGGAGTTCAAGATTTCTTTTTCTGTGGGGCTGACTGCAGCTCTGCTTCTTCCTTAGGTGCAGCTTACTGTAATTGAGGGAGAAAATTGTATTGCAGAGAGGGTTCTGTGAGCATGACGCATAATAGGGGTGATTGCCATGGAAAGAGTCATTTGTAGTGCTCAAAATGCCTCCTCCAGTGGGGAACAGATCTGCAGAAAATAGGGGACTCCATGCTGCCACCCCCACTCCCACCCAAGGGGAAAAACATTAATGTCACTTGAGGCAGCAGAGGGCAGAGCCCTGCGCTACAGTGCACTGCCACGGCCCCCTCCCAGGGGATGCTCAGACCCGTTCTCTTCCTGCCAGCGCTGCCACTGCGTGGGACACAGGGACCCGCAGGGAACCAGTCAGGCCAAGTGCTTGTCCAGCCCAAAAGAGAACGTTGAGGTTCGTGTATCTGCTGACAACGTGTGCCTCTTGCCTGGGCAGGGCTTTTTTTTCCTTTAAAATCTCCCAGCCTTGCAGTGGTTTCTGGGTCTCTCCAGAAAGGCGCGTGGAGCGTGATGGAAAAACCTGTGCAGCCCGACTCAGAAAAACATCTCTGCAGCTGCCCCACCAAGGAAAAGCCCATTACAGATATGTCCTCCCTCCAGCTATCACTGAGGTCCGCTGCCCCGGGCATATATGTGCACACCCTCTCATCCCCACCATCCATAACCTGGTGTGTAACATCCCACCGTGGCACCTACCGAGCTGCGTGTGAGTAAATCTTCAGGAAACGGGTGGCAGGTGAGGAACCTCTCGTAATAATTTGCATTGCTGTGAGCAGGACCTGGTGGCCTGCTCCAGGGAAGAGATGGCTCCCTGCCAGCAGGCTGAGGTAAGTGGCACGTCTCAAAACTATTTTTTGATGTCATATGCATAGGCAGGTCTTAGCTGTTCATGCACATCAATGTCAGCAGCAGGGCGAATGACTATTTCAGACTTTGGGCTTGAGATAGGAACTGGGGCAAAACACAACTCTGAAGTGAACAAAAATCCATCGAGCTGGGAGGTTTCTTTCTTGTCTGTCTTTCATCACTAAGCTCAGCAACAATGCTGAGTGGCCGCGTTCAGCCAACACAATGTGGCATGGCAGCAGTATATTTTCAGGGTGTTGTTTTAGGGGGGAGAAAGCAAATTGTAAGGGCAAGATATAGAGATCTAGTAATTCAAACAAGCTGCTCGGGGATTTCTGTGACTATTGAACATACCACACAGCACTTGGGCTGCCGTGTTGGATTGTGGTGTATGTTTCGGATCAACAAAAAGACTCATTTGATATATTTTTTTCCCCCCTGTGTTATAGAAAATATATTCTCTCATGGTACAAAGCTTACATGAACTAATCAGCAGGAGAAGCTAAGGTAACTGCACTCATGAATAAAAGCACAAATTCTAGATTGAAGTCCGATTTTCTTGGACTCTAGTCTCTGAAGATAATCCCTAGGTTCTTTGTGGTCTCTGCTCTGAATTAGAAACCAGAACATACACCTTTTTAATATTTTTAACTCCCTTCCGTGACCATCAATTACAATGGCTTGAATATTCTGTTCATCCTTGACTTTAAGACTTCTTGATCCTCTGAGGGAGGTCTTTCTCTGTCAGGCTTCTGAGTGACACGCAGAGATTTCATCCCCAGAGAGTATTCCCTTAGCAGTAACCCAGGCATCCAGTTCATTTACCATGACAAATTCTAGTGCGTTTCCTCAGGTAGGGGATCAATGCAAACAAAGAAAGGAACCGTGCAACTGCACTTATCGTCCAAGGCATGTCTGGAGGCCTGACCGTAGCCTGGCCAGCAGTACTGGCTGTTCCAGCTGGACACCTTAGCCTGCTTAATTGCACTACCAAAAGATCGCACGTGCACAAATTAGGGAAGTGCTATAGATGTTGATTGCACCTGGTAGTGCATGAAATAGGGAAATGACCAGTGAGATCTTTCTTTTTTACCTTGAACTCTGTGCCTTGCATGCTGGAACTGCAGGGAGCTCCATGGTCAGCAAAAGTCAGTGGCTGGGGAGGAAAAGGAGAACAATTGGGAAGAAAATTGCAAGTGGTGGCTGGCAGCTTCCATGGGCCTTGCCTGAGCAGCAGAGAGTGGTGCCATCGTAGAAAGGGGCCGACAAAGGCACCCAGGCCCCCTGGTAATGCTTTGGGAGAGAAATGTCAGGACCCGGATCATCCAACGGTGGATCAGCCAGCCACTGGAAGACACTGCTGGTGGAGAGAGGTGCCTGTTTAAGGGACTGTCATCTAGGCCACTCGCTTTCTCTGCTCTGGTGGGGTGGGCTGTAATGGGCTCTCCCAAAAGCCAAAGGGTGGGTTGTCCTTGGGCCCCAAGGCAGGAGCTATAGGGGCAGGCAGAATTCTACCCAGCTGTGCTTCCAAACAGCCACCCCATCCCAGGAAGGGATAGCAGATGACCTGCATTCCTGTCGTGTGCATGAGGTGTCCTGCTCTGGTCTTTTAGTTTTGGGGGAAGAAGTGTGATAAGCAAGAACTCGGATCTGTTTCTTTCTGAAAAGTTGCCAGCAGTAGGGCCAGTTTGCCTAAGACCTGGCTGCAATGAGATGCTTTGCTGACAGGTGTATGCCTAGTTTATGGAAATGCAGTATGCTTCAAGGACAATTGAGAAGGATTTACAGGAGACCTGCAATAAAGTCAGGTCACTGGACTGGCAGGAGCCATGTGCCAACACCAAAGCTACCAGAACAGAGTGAGGTATGAGGGTTAACCACGCCAGGCGATGTTGTCACGTGTGATGCTGTAATTCTTCGTCCTGCAGAAAATAATTAATGGTCTCCTTCTCGATGGCGTGGGGGGAAATATTTTGGAAAACTCTCAATTCGCTCTGTTTTAATTTGGGGGGATTGATTTTGTTATTTTGCTGTTTTCTTAAAAGATAGTGTAGCGAGTCTGGAAATAGAATACTTGAGGTATTTTGGAGTAACGTCTGAAGGAAATGAAGCGGGGGGCGGGGGAAAAGGTCAGCTTTTTTGTACGCTGTGTACCAGATATTCAACTTTAAACACCTGACAAGTTTTCAAGTGAGTTTAACCCAGTAAACTGCTTGCCTGAGCTTATCTGAAAAGCCTAAGGAAAAAAAAGAAAGAATACTCAAGGACTTAAAATATAGGTAGTGTTTTCAACATAAAGGTTTCACTAGATGTGCTAATTGTATCTCTCTGACAGGAAGCTGAGGCTTTTGCATTTAATGAAGCATTTCTTTGAAGTCACGGTAAAACGACGAGCGTGACCGTGTTGCACATCTGCCTGTCTGCACAGGGCAGGCCATTTCGACTTCCTTTTCTGAGACGCTGGTGGGAGCAGGCCGACAGAGCTACACATTTACCAAAACTTTGTCAAGCGAAGATGGAAAGAAGGTGGCTCCTCTCCCTCTTTTGTTTGTTCTCGGTGCCCAGCATTGCAGGTAAGCATGTCAGGGGGACGCCTTGACTCAGCTTACGATGGAGGGCGGTGAGGGGCAGGGTGGCGTGCGCAGGCTGGCGTTAGGGCGTCTCATGGGGTGAGCTGTAGCTACTGGTGATGATTTTGTGTTTCCTGACCACGTTCTAATAACCCTACTTATAATGTGCAGCTAGTAAGCAGTAAATGGCTTGTGCTGACTAGCAGATGAGTTTATTCAAAATGCCTAACCTGTTTTCACCAGAATAATCACGGAGATGAGCTCACTCGTATACAGGGCAACATGTGCTCGCCTCCAGTGGCAAAAAGGAAAACTGTTTCCAAAAAGCAAATAAAAAATACATCTGTCTCTCTCTCACACACACGTACCTGTGTATGCAGAGAAAGGAAGGGTTGAACCGCTTAAAGGCAAGGATAAATTGTACAGCTGCAACCCCTTAAATAGATTCGTCCCTTCCTCTTCCCCACCCAGCCCTACGCACGGTGTTAAAGCCTTGAGAAAAGAGTTTGTCATTGGGAGTAAACTTCCAGAAAAGTTGAGTAAGAAGAACTGCATCACTTTCAGAGGGAGTTTAAACCAAAAACAGTCTGAGGAAAACCGAGAAAAGGCCTGATGCTCACAACCCCCTCCACCCAGCCCCCAACAGGCTGACCATGCTGAATGCAGGAGTACTTATTATCATCTGGGAAAAATAATTTTGTAGGAAACGTCTTTTTCTAGTTAAGAAAGGAAAAAGTTCATGTATTTGCATGTTAAGATGCATCTCAAAATCTGGCATAGGCTGTGCCCATTTCCTGTATCACAGAGGCAAACTGGATTTTAAAAGGAAGGAAAATATTTCATATGTGTATTCATAGAAAATAAAAGTTCTCAAACGCAAAGAAAGAACTAGAAGCCTCAAGACATGCACATGAAGGAAAGCAATACTATTCCGTGAAAAATAGGACTGTTGATTTTTTTTCCCCTGAGGATGAAATCCTCACTGAAGTCACTCAGAGGTGAAAGTGGACGCAACCATGCCCTTTCTGGAGACCAGGCATCTAAATGTCCTGGAGTTACTCTATTAAATTTCAAATGGAGCACAAATATGGGCTAATGGACATCATTTGATTTGGCAAAATAAAGTTGGCATAAAATGAGACTAATTATATTGAGATGCTAACAATAAAGAACAGATTTGCATGAAAGGGTTTCAGTTAAAATAACCTGAAGTGCTAGGCTACTAACAAACAACACAGATTACGACGTTGTTTCTACATATGTAATTTTTTCATCTTAATATAAAACACTCAAATAGTTCTTGGTAGGCATTTTTAACGTGGTCCTTTGACCTAATACAGCATCGTTATGAATATGAGAGATAACTTGCTAGGTGTCCTTCCTCTGATCGCAAGATTGTTAATTGCTTTTTACTTGACTTTTACTGATGCAAAACCTGTAGTGAAATCAGTGAGCATTTGCTATAATAAGCTCCTTGGACTGACAAAAATATTTTTCAGTAATTTTTCCCACAGCACTTGTCACTCAGGCTTATTTTTATTTACCCTCTTACGTCATCCCATCCCTTGGAAGTCAGTTAAAAGATTAACAGAGCATGCACAGCAATAAAAACCAGACATTAGTGTTCGCCGTGGCCGTTCATTAGCTTTGTTCTCCAAGCACCTAGTCTCTACGTGTTCACGTCACACTTTATGTCCGTACCTAAGAACATCTGCGCAAACTCATTTTTTCTGGGGACCCACACGCCCTTTTGAAAAGGAGCCTTCCTGTGTATGGTTCTGTGGGTGTGATTGATTACTTGTCTCACTAGGACTCCCTCATCCATAAACTCTTCATCTCCTGGAGTTTGTCAGTGCCTTGCATACAGGGGTTTGGGGACTGCAAGCCTCTTGTTCATAGGAGGGAGAAAGGGAAAGAAATCAATTTTACTACAGCAGCAGCAAAACCAAGCAGTACAGGCTCCTGTTGAAAGCCCCTTCATTTCACCGATCCATTACTCCTTTATATGGCACACTAAGGACTGCCAACATGCTTTATGAAATTAATTGAGGAAGAAGCCATACATGCTAGGGCAGCTCGCTCTGACACAGAAATGGATACTCATTTAGGCCATGCAGGATATGTTTAATAACATGGAGGTGAAAGAACAGCTTTCTCTGTCAAAGCAGCGAAGGCAATGGCAATGGGCAGGGGCAACAGCACAGGGCAGAATTAGCCAGCGGGGATAACGCATTTGCTCATGCAAAAAGAGCTAGGGAACAACTGGGCCCAGCTTTGTTTTATTTATCTCACTTGAAAGATCTGCATTTTCACAGAGGCTCTCAGAGCTCCCATTTCTCTCCCACAGGCACAATGAGAGCTCCCTGTCCTCTTCCAGGCAAGTGCTTCCTTGCTCTCCCACTTCTCTCCCCAGAGCCTGTACTGGCAGAGATCTGCTGGAAAGCTCCTCGCTGGGAAGCCTGTTGTTACAGTTCTAGGGTCTTCATAGTTGTCTGTGGCTAAGGCACCAAATCATGTCAAAGATTGCTTAGGATAAAGCTTTGTTTAAACATTACTTGCACTGAAAACAGACCCATTTGTTTTTAAGGCCAGCCAGAAGGCGTCTTTACACAAACAGAAGTGGTCCACGCTTTCCCAGGTGCTGACGTGACCCTGGTGTGCAGCTTCCCAAAACCACACACCGTCTACATAATACAAACACAGTGGTCCAAGACTGATGACAACCAGCTTACCCGAATAGCTGTTTATCACCCTGTTTATGGCACCCATTACTTCACCTTTCCTGAGGCTTCTTACAACTTTTCGGTGTCCTTCAGCACGAGGAAGTGCTGCGACAGGGATGTTACAGGCGCTTTGTGTTCCTCAGATCCAAATTCCACATCTGAATGCAATCAGTGGGCTCTGCATCTGAAAAATGTTACCGTCTCCCTTAGCGGGCAGTACGAGTGCAGTTTTGCTACCTACCCGTATGGGACAAAGGCTGCAAAAATTCAACTTATTGTGAAGGCTGAAGGTAAGTGATTATGAATGATATGTTGCTTTTTCATAACAGGGGTGGGAGGGGAAATATCAGGATAGATGAATGTTTCTTGGTTGGTGATGGTGACTTTTTTGGGGTTTGCAATGGTGCCACTGTATGCCGCTGTCTACACAGTTTCCTATTTACCAGGCACTCTTTAGCTGTTGTTATCCAGCTCGTGATTAGGAAACCTTATTTGTTTGCAGGAATACAAAGTTAGATAGGAAAGCAAAAAGGGTAGTGAGATGGGCAGTTTCCACATTTTCACTTTGGAGAAACATGCTGCTGAGAAGACTGGATGAGCAACTTAGGATACGGTGGGAGCGAGGATGATGGATCTCCAAACCATGCTGTGCTGCTGCTATGACCATGCAGCACTGGGCACCAGAAAGAGAAAACACCCTTGTCCGGTTGAGGCTGAGGGCTCACATCTGCAGGGCGTGCTGAGCGTTAGCTTGATGGAGGGATGTGTGTCCATCACCGCTGTCGAAAACAAATAGGAGCAAAGTGGGGGATTGCTTAGGACAGTCACAGGAACAGTCACAGAACACCTGCTTCTGTCAACCAAAAGGAAGCTGAAAAGCAGCATGACTGCTCTTGGTAAGTAAGCCTTAGGGGAGAGTGTGAACTCCAGGGAGGATATTTAAATTATCCTGGCAAAGGAACAAATGGGTTTAAACAGGACGTGAATGGATTTGACTACAAATTAAACAACAGTGGCAATCATTAGTGCAGCAATTTTGGGAACAGCTGTTTAATGCCAGCAGTGAGGGCAAGAGTCCAAACTGCCATGAAGATGGAGCTGGGCAGGGATGTTGGGCAAGCCTGTTGTTGTGTGCATGGAGGGGCTGGATTAGATGATCCCAGAAGCCTCTTCATGACCCAGGTTTCTGTTAACAAGCCAAGAAGGATTAAAGTAAATGCAACCTGCATGGCACAGTTTCAGTTCAGAGCTGCAAGGCCAACATGCTCAGTCTGCTTGTGCCCAGGGCTGTAGATGCAGCACACGTTCAAGGGAGCAGGGTGCGTGCAGGTGGTGTTAGGNAGCTCCCTGTCCTCTTCCAGGCAAGTGCTTCCTTGCTCTCCCACTTCTCTCCCCAGAGCCTGTACTGGCAGAGATCTGCTGGAAAGCTCCTCGCTGGGAAGCCTGTTGTTACAGTTCTAGGGTCTTCATAGTTGTCTGTGGCTAAGGCACCAAATCATGTCAAAGATTGCTTAGGATAAAGCTTTGTTTAAACATTACTTGCACTGAAAACAGACCCATTTGTTTTTAAGGCCAGCCAGAAGGCGTCTTTACACAAACAGAAGTGGTCCACGCTTTCCCAGGTGCTGACGTGACCCTGGTGTGCAGCTTCCCAAAACCACACACCATCTACATAATACAAACACAGTGGTCCAAGACTGATGACAACCAGCTTACCCGAATAGCTGTTTATCACCCTGTTTATGGCACCCATTACTTCACCTTTCCTGAGGCTTCTTACAACTTTTCGGTGTCCTTCAGCACGAGGAAGTGCTGCGACAGGGATGTTACAGGCGCTTTGTGTTCCTCAGATCCAAATTCCACATCTGAATGCAATCAGTGGGCTCTGCATCTGAAAAATGTTACCGTCTCCCTTAGCGGGCAGTACGAGTGCAGTTTTGCTACCTACCCGTATGGGACAAAGGCTGCAAAAATTCAACTTATTGTGAAGGCTGAAGGTAAGTGATTATGAATGATATGTTGCTTTTTCGTAACAGGGGTGGGAGGGGAAATATCAGGATAGATGAATGTTTCTTGGTTGGTGATGGTGACCTTTTTGGGGTTTGCAATGGTGCCACTGTATGCCGCTGTCTACACAGTTTCCTATTTACCAGGCACTCTTTAGCTGTTGTTATCCAGCTCGTGATTAGGAAACCTTATTTGTTTGCAGGAATACAAAGTTAGATAGGAAAGCAAAAAGGGTAGTGAGATGGGCAGTTTCCACATTTTCACTTTGGAGAAACATGCTGCTGAGAAGACTGGATGAGCAACTTAGGATACGGTGGGAGCGAGGATGATGGATCTCCAAACCATGCTGTGCTGCTGCTATGACCATGCAGCACTGGGCACCAGAAAGAGAAAACACCCTTGTCCGGTTGAGGCTGAGGGCTCACATCTGCAGGGCGTGCTGAGCGTTAGCTTGATGGAGGGATGTGTGTCCATCACCGCTGTCGAAAACAAATAGGAGCAAAGTGGGGGATTGCTTAGGACAGTCACAGGAACAGTCACAGAACACCTGCTTCTGTCAACCAAAAGGAAGCTGAAAAGCAGCATGACTGCTCTTGGTAAGTAAGCCTTAGGGGAGAGTGTGAACTCCAGGGAGGATATTTAAATTATCCTGGCAAAGGAACAAATGGGTTTAAACAGGACGTGAATGGATTTGACTACAAATTAAACAACAGTGGCAATCATTAGTGCAGCAATTTTGGGAACAGCTGTTTAATGCCAGCAGTGAGGGCAAGAGTCCAAACTGCCATGAAGATGGAGCTGGGCAGGGATGTTGGGCAAGCCTGTTGTTGTGTGCATGGAGGGGCTGGATTAGATGATCCCAGAAGCCTCTTCATGACCCAGGTTTCTGTTAACAAGCCAAGAAGGATTAAAGTAAATGCAACCTGCATGGCACAGTTTCAGTTCAGAGCTGCAAGGCCAACATGCTCAGTCTGCTTGTGCCCAGGGCTGTAGATGCAGCACACGTTCAAGGGAGCAGGGTGCGTGCAGGTGGTGTTAGGAGTAGCAGAGGGCAGCAGCGCTCCCACCACCTCTTTGGCCTGTGTCATGAGGCCAGACTGGTGGCAGGATCAACAACATTGGTCCCCATGCTGGATCACAATGGTCCTGCAGCAGCAGGAGGTTCTGTGCAAGCCTCATACGCAGGAATGTTTAACCCAAGGTGCTGCCTCGCTCCCCGATGGCCCCTGCATGGCAATGTCTCCAAGGGTTTTGGTGCTGTTATCCCGGAGGTACCTTCCTGCCCTGATGAACTTACAAAAGCAAAATTATAGCCAGCATCTCTGTGCGACCTGTAGAGGATGGGTGTGTTTAAACAGTATGTGCTGGACAAGTGTGTCAAGGACCAAGCTGCCGCTTTACCTGCTGTACAGGGTCTGCTGCAGTAGGCTCCCCTTTGGGAATTCACCTGCGCTTTTTTACAGGGCAGAGGGGCTGAATCAATAAGAGAGCAGTGAGGTACAAACAGTGCTGGTAACCGCGTGAAACCCTCCCATGCTTCTGTTCTTCATGCTATTTTTCTCTGTCTCTTCCTTAATACAGTAATAGTGCTAATCAGGCATTGCTCCTTTTCTTTTGCGGGTGTACTTGGTTGATACTGGCGTGTTCAACACTGTTATTACAGAATCACAGAATGGCAGGGGTTGGAAGGGCCCTCTGGAGATCATCCAGTCCAACCCCCCTGCTAAAGCAGGTGCCCCCAGAGCAGGGTGCACAGGAACATGTCCAGGCAGGGTTTGAATATCTCCAGAGAAGGAGACTCCACAGCCTCCCTGGGCAGCCTGTGCCAGTGCTCTGTCACCCTTACAGTAAAGAAGTTCTTCCTCGTGTTCGGGTGGAACTGCCTGTGCTCTGGTTTGTGCCCGGTGCCCGTTGCCCCTTGTCCTGTCGCTGGGCACCGCTGAGAAAAGTCTGGCCCCATCCTCTGGACAGCCGCCCTTTAGATATTTATAAGCATCAATCAGATCCCCTAGTTGCTGATCCCCTATTGCTGTCTACATGTTAAACGTGGGCAGTTCTTGTTCATATCAGCGTCATTGTGGCTTTTTTCAGCAACTGCATGATGTAGCAAGCTGTGCTATTGATATCTGCTTGCTAGAGAGAATTAAAAAAATCAGTTTGCAACGTACCTCTTGCAGATTTGTATTTTAAGGTAATCAGATCTTTTGCAGTGAACAGCTTCCACTCAAAAGAAGGCAAAAGACCTTAATCCAGCCTACGAGTGGTATGGAGAAGGGTGCTAGCCGTTAATGAAGTACGGCTTCCAACTACATCAAAGTGAAGTGAATCCAGATGGGTTCAACTTGTAGATACTGCAAAAAGCCCGCAGAGCAGCAGGCCTACAGAGAACTGACAACACGGAGAACCTCAGCCAATAGGCTGTTAATGGAGATGGGAATCAAAGACAGGGGGAAAATAAGCAGCTGGGACACGTGACTGTGAGAACAGGCAGAGGCTGTTTGCAGGCTGAGCTCCCAAGGCGACTGCTCATCTTTGTACTTCTCGTACGCTGCACAGCACTTTTGCATGTTAGCTTGGGCCAGCAAATTCTCCTGTGCAGTTTTCTTCCTGGGGAAGCTATAGATTTGCTTCCTTTGCCTTTTCTTAATCCTTTCCACACTACCCAGCCCCTTTAGGACTTGTGCACTGTGTGTCCAGCTGTGACAGCTGGCTCCTCAGCTGCTTCGCTCTTGTGGAGACAAGCTGCTTCTGCTGCTGGATCTCCTGGGCACTGCCTTTCTTCATGTCCTTGTGGCACTGGCTGCGTGCTGGCACTGTCACTCTGTGCTTGGGTGCCAGACATAAAGGAAGTTACAATCACCAGAAAGTCCCCACTGCCGAATAAGACAAGAGTCTGGGACTGCCAGATATATCTACTCTACCTCAATACACAAGCAAAAGCTATCAGGGGAGCAAAGTTCAGGAGCGTCTCTGCGGTGTCGGCTCACGCCTGCCTACGGGGAAGAGGGAAGGCAGGCCTGTGCAGCACAGCAGCTGCAGGCAGGCGTGGTAGAGAGGGTGGCCAGCACGGCAGGTCGGAGAGATCAGCGCTCACCAAGGCACTCATAGCATCTCCTGGCCATCACCTCTGCTCTTCCTGTTTAAATGCATATGCCCACGCAGACATGATGTTTGGACAACAGCCGTGCTCCGTTGGGTGCATCTCTCTGCCCTTCCACAGGTGGACTGGACTGGGAATGGGTAGGGTAGGAGACGCTGAAATGCTTTTTTAATTTGATGGCAAAGGAAAGAGTGACAGGCTGTCTGCTTCTGGTAGAGGGCAGGTCGCAGAATAACAAAAGGAGCACTTGCACTGAAAAACAGGGTTAATCTTAACCTGCCTGCCACGCTGAACACCTTGCTTAGTGAAAAGAAGGCCTGCAGATAACTTCAAGGGAAATAGAGGTGCACAAAATTGATGCAAAGGTTTACTTCCACAGAAAAAGAATCGTAAGAGAAAAATTGGACCTTCAAATTATTCTCAGATCCAAAATGAGACATCTTGATCCTGCAGTTAAGCAAAGGCTTTTATGAATTGTCAAAAAATTCAGGTAAAGCTGTGAATCAGAGTCATGAAACTGCATCTAGAGTCAGACGCAGGGCTTTCGCTTAACAAATGTGTCTATGGGTAATGGTGGAAAATTACAGTTCCCTTCTCATCGAAAAAGTGCCTGTTCCTTGAACAGAAGACTAGTCAGCATTGGTTTTTAAAACGCAATGAACGTCATGTTTCTGATTTTCCTTCTTGGGCTTTTTTCTGTTGTTGTTGTTGTTCAATGGTAAAAGAGGAGCAGCACTACGTGAAGGAAGTGAGGTTAAACCAGACTTTAGGAATTCCATGCCTTGAGGACACGACTTCAGAAAATTTGTCCAATTATTCTTTGAAATGGCTAGTGGTAAGTATTTTTCATCTCAGGTATAAATTTCAGAAGGAACTACAGGGTATTTTTGCAGATTGAAATAGAAATGGTAGACTTTATTGTCTCCTGCAGAATCTGCTAAACAAAAGGTATCGGTCGTGTTGGACTGTGATAATAAAGGGAAAAAGTACAAACAGAGTTTTGCAACATAGACACCACAAACAATAGCTGTTAAAGACACAAAGGGAAAATTCCATTTTAATTGCTTTTAATTTTTCTGGTGTACATGTAGAGCACGTCCATGGAAACTGGCAAAGAACTTAGCAAATGTAACAGAACTAAAACATTCCTTGCGTTGGATTTCTCAGGGATTTTTGCTGTCGTGAAGCTTTAGTATCTCTGCAAAATACATGGTTACTGCATAGGGTAGTGAGATATCCGGCCGCTTTGAAATAGGAAAATAAAAAAGAGGCTGACTGTAATGGTTCTGTTAACCTCTGTGTCACAGATGCACGCCGAAGACATGCAAACCCATTTATCTAGCTAATCGCATAAAAACTATTTTTAAGCAATTTGCTGTGAGATATAAAGCTCGTTGTATTTTTGTACTGCATCTCACTTTCTGGATAAATATTTGTGTGCGTGTTTTAATGTAATCTTTTTGCATTAATTTCAGTATGTAGAGATAAGTATCAGCCAGCAGTGTCCTTGAGCTTTGCCTGTTAATTTCCATCTATTGCCATTGAGGAGCTGTAACTGTTGAGAGTTTTCTTAAAGGTGATTTTCAAATATTTTAGGGTTTTTAGTCTTTTGTCCCAGCTCATTATCTATTTAGATCTCCCCTTTGCAGTGCCTTTTTAATATTTAAATTCTTAAAATTTTTGTAGGGAACATCCTTGTCCTTACTACTTTTTAGTGATGCTAGTCCACTCTACAACTAGTAGAGGAAGGGAGGAAAAAGCCCCCAAAGGTCAGCACGATGACATATGTGGGTAGACATGCGTCAGAGTGTAGCTTGCAAATATGTACCGAGGCACAGATGTCCAGGGTGTGCCAGCTGCACCTATATCTGAGTGGCTGGCACGCAGAGGTTGAGGACATGATTTTTAGCTAATATTATCGGGTTCTCGCTATTTAAAATCTAAAGGAGCAAGGATTTTCTTGGAATATCAGTCGTGTTTAATATGTATGGGATGTTCAACATAACTTAAAGATTGCTGCAGTGAGGAAGCAGCTCTGTTGCCCTCTCTGCAGGCCACAGAGATCAGAACTCACAAGACACAGCTATTTACTCCATATTTTATTGGTAAGATGATGACCGCTATTGGTTTTGAAGTTCTGGGAGAGAAGGTATTTGGAAAAACACACACGTTGCAAATCTCCACTTACTACTTCATAAAGCTAGGGATGCGAGGGAGGATTTGCATAGTGGGAATAGAGCTGGTCTAGAAAAATATTTAGGGGTTGTCTGGTCTTCACATGTTGCGTGGTTTGCTCTTTTCACAGGGGGAAAATGGCAAGAAAGAAGAACTTGTGACCAAGGAGCCCTGCTGTCCAGCAGTGTACAGAAACGGCAGCACGCTGTACGGGCAAAGAGTCCACCTGGGTGTGAATAACACTCTAAAGATTTCCCCCACCAAAATCACGGATGATGGCAGGGTGTTTTCCTGCCGTGTGGTGTACCACCCAGAGAGAGTCCGGAAGAGCAGCACCACCGTGAGAGTATTCGGTAAGGAGTTTATGCCAATTGCCCGATTCCTTGCAGCTGGAAAGGTAACACTCCTGTCTGGTTCTGAAGGCAATATCTTTTGAAATACACTGGAGGGTTTTGTATATACATATTTATATTGTATTTTTTTTCAGCTGCAATGAGCTAAAATGTTAGTAAATAGCCCCATAGTTCTTAGGCAGAATTTGAGGCTATTCCTTCAATTTCTGGCATTAAAAATAGTAGATCCATTGTGCATATATCAACGCCAGTGGCATGCACATTGCCACTATCTCACCCCGATGTGTAAGCTTATGTTGGCGCTTTGCAAGTTACAGGTAAGCACCTTGGTCATCAAGATCTCCGTGCCTCATTTACAAAATGACCGTGCTACCTGTGTTTAGCAAATAACGGCCAAAATTTTGTAAGAAGCTAAAGCGGTTTGGAACTACCATTGTTGCAAAGTCGCATCCTCGATGGCATGTGATGTTCAACTGCTACCACGGGCTCTGGTTCTCAATACAAAGTCCTGCCTGGGGATCTCAAACTGAGTGGCAGGTAGGGGCAAGGACCATGTACTGCAAATGTGTGGGCCGGCATTTTGTGCTGGAAGCCTTCCCCATCTTTAATTACTAGATCTGTTCCCTTTCTAGTAGCTTAGGAACCGCTCTACAATTGCCGAGGTACAACCAAATCAGAAAAAATGCTGTCCACTGAAAATTGGGCAAGTTGGAGAGGTGGGCCCGTGTGAACCGCATGAGGTTCAACAAGGCCAAGTACAAGATCCTGCACGTAGGTCAGGGGAATCCTTGGTATCGGTACAGGCTGGGGGATGAAAGGGTTGAGAGCAGCCCTGAGAAGAACTTGGGGGTACTGGTGGATGAAAAGATGGACACAAGCCAGCAATGTGTTCTTGCAGCCCAGAAGGCCAACCATATCCTGGTCTGTGTCACAAGCAGCTTGGCCAGCAGGTTAAGGGAGGTGATTCTGCCCCTGTACTCCACTCTAGTGAGACCCCACCTGCAGTGCTGCCTCCAGATCTGGGGCCCGCAACGTAAGAAGGACATGGACCTGTTGGAGTGAGTCCAGAGGAGGGCCGTGAAGACGATGAGAGGGATGGAGCACCTCTCCTATGAGGAGAGTCTGAGAGATTTGGGATTGTTCAGCCTGGAGGAGAGAAGGCTCCAGAGAGACCTTATAGCAGCCTTCAGGGGGCTTACAAGAAAGATGGGGACAGACTTCTTAGCAGCGCCTGTTGCGATAGTACGAGGGGTAATGGTTTTAAACTAAAAGAGCGTAGATTCAGACTAGATATAAAGAAGACATTTTTTATGATGAAGGTGGTTAAGCATTGGCACAGATTGCCCAGAGAGGCTGTAGATGCCCCATCCCTGGAAGTGTTCAAGGCCAGGTTGGAGGGGGCTCTAAGCAACCCAATCTAGTCGAAGATGTCCCTGCTCACTGCAGGGGGGTTGGACTAGATGACCTTTAACGATCCCTTCCAACCCAAACTATTTTATGTTTCTATGATTTTCCGCTTACAGAGCAGCGGGTCTGGAAAACGTCCTTTCCAATACTTCTAAAATGAATGACTGTTAAACAGTGGGTCTGTCAACAGTCCCTTGACTGTAGCTGCTTGCCCAAGGAAGCCTGCAGCTCAAGGACGGCACGGCCACGTGAGGCTAGTGCTCTGAATGCAAAGAAAGATTCAACAGAGAGCAGCCAGGGGAAAAAAAAAA
>VZSC01018226.1:954911-976446 GCA_013398225.1 Steatornis caripensis | reverse complement strand
AAAAAAAAAAAAAAAAGAAAAAGAAAAAGAAAAAAAGGGAATCCCACCCTAGAAGTAGCCTAAGTCCAGAAAACCTGAAGGCCATGATAATTAAGCATAGGTCACTCCCAGGCGTAATCCATCAGTAACACTAAGCAGAAAAATGGAAATTAAAAAAAAGAAGGCGGGAGAGTCCTTGGTGGATTTGCCATATAAAACATATGGAAAACTTGAGCAGTTCACCTCAGAGAGGAATGTAATGAGCTGAGGTGACCCTATATCAATTAACAGGGTTAGAAAAAAAAAAATGTATTTTAATGGCAGAGATTAAATTGAAGTTTATGTTGGAAATAATTACGGATCTCCTAAGTAATCCAGAAGCTGCACTTGTTTCCAGTCCAGTTTTAAGGCTCAGAAAGGGCCAGAAGCAAAATTTATCCAAGGCTTTTGATATTTGCTGTATATTAGCTCAGTTTCAACAGTCCTCACTTAACAAGTCAGTTAATATTACTGCAAACCAGTAATCCCAATAGCTAATTTAGAAATGCCAATTTAGAGAGGCTTACGGGCACCTCTATACAGTCAGCCATGCCTAGAACCAAAATGCTGCGAAAACAAAAGAAAACACTTTTTCCACTTCTTGTGGATGTGGCCATCAGAGACTCACTGCTCTGATGTGAAGGTGAGTTTTGGGCTTCCCGGCAAGGCAGAAGTGTCTGCGGTGTGCCACTGTCACACGTCTGCTNAGAACCAAAATGCTGCGAAAACAAAAGAAAACACTTTTTCCACTTCTTGTGGATGTGGCCATCAGAGACTCACTGCTCTGATGTGAAGGTGAGCTTTGGGCTTCCCGGCAAGGCAGAAGTGTCTGTGGTGTGGCACTGTCACACGTCTGCCCGGGCGACAGCATGCGGCTAGGTGCTACCCAAAACCAGTCAACGTTCTTGGGGATGGCTAAAGCCATCGCAGATGAGTTTGTTTGGCGAACACCCGGAGGAACCAACACCTAAGGAGTGTTTTGTTTCAGCAGGCCCAGGAAGGGTGGCTCTGCTTGCTGGAGCGGTGACTGCAGCATGGTTTCAGCTCATTTCTCCAGCAAAGCCACCCAAAAGTAGTTTAGATAGGCAGCGAAATACATCATGGATCTTGTGGTGGTAGCTGCTGATACACGCTTGTAAACCACTTCCTTGCCCTCAATTTGGAGCTGTGCAAGCTTTTATCTTGCTAGGTGTGTGGGTGGATGTAGGATTTAATTTCCACTCTTTTTACAAAACAAGACTGTTAAGTTTTATTAGAAGCTGCTACTGTGACCTTCAGTATCCATTCCACTAATACATTTCTGTGTGATTTACAGCGTACCCTGAGATCTCTGTTAGCCTGCAGGAGGGCTCAGCTGGCACCTCACAGAAGGTAAGCAATTTTGGAACAGAGTAACACCTGTGACCACCACCGTGCCACCCCAGCAGGGCCAGGCAAGCTAAGCTGAATCAGACATAGGCGGCACCTCCAAACTGACCAAACTCACAGGGCGACAAGCAAGTCAATGAGTGAATGTCAGCCGTTCGTGCCCTTTCTCCTAAGCAACTCCCATCCCCTCAGCAGTGAGTTGCTCCAGTGAGCACAAACTGGAGCTAGCTAACGGCTCCTCTGTGGTGTGGGCAAAATCTGATTTTGTGCTAGCCCTAGGAAAGGCTCCAGGACAGGATCTAGAGGCTGCGAGGAGCTCATGATTTTGCAGGGAGCTGCAATGCTCCCTTTCCCTCCCCATCTGCAGCCTGCCACACAGCAGCCTCAAGCTGCCCTCTCCACACTGCTTAACATCCCTCTCTGAAGAAGGTCATCCGCTACCTGGGATGCTGCTCCAAGGGGCCGGACAGTAGTAGCCGCTGCCTGCCACACAGCCCCCCTGGGGACAGGGAGGAACAGGCGCCGTGGGAGCGGTGCTCAAGGCATCGACGTGGCCTAGGGTGTGCATGGAAAGGTGGTGATCGTGTCAGGCGTAGTGTGCCGCGCTGCAAGCAGAACTCAGCTGGAGCAATCAAGATGCTGATGGAGCAACTGGATCTAAGCCTGAGGGCCCTTATTTAGAGCTGAGCACTTACACATGTGTTTTGGGGACTCTGTTTTATCACGTGCTTGGTGATGGCAAAACCTAAAGGCCTGCCACACCACACTGTCCATACTTGCCATAAAACATATTTGTGGCCCATATGACTGTCTGGCAAGCCACTCTGGCTACTAGCTGTGGCACTTTGCTTCCTGTTGCATCCATCCAGGTTGAAGCTTTTGATTTGTGAGCCTCCCAAATTAAGAAATTTTTCCTTGAAAACAGCATTTGTAGGCAAGGCAGAACCTTGTACTAACCATATCCACCTGCTTCAGACAAGCCATGAATCAGCTGGTTCTGCAAAACTGGTATAATTTTCCTCGTGCCTTATTTCCAGGTGTGGTGTTGGACATTGCAAGCTTTTGCCTGCACTGTCCTGTTGAGCAGAGCAAGGAGTGCTGCTATCATGTTTCTGGGCAATAGAATTTCTTCCAAGAGCCTCTGTCTATTCTTCACCTCCAAACAACACCAACAACTTCTCTTTTTCTGCCGTTTCTTGTCGGGCTTAAATCTACTTTGGATGTCAGATTTGTATGTCTTCATAGGAAGCATTTATAAAAATATTATGAACTAAAAGTGCCCCAAAGATAAGGGAATAATGAAGAGAAAAGAGGGGAAAGCAATTGCACTACAAGTTCAGAGGTTATTTACCGTGGCAAGGAAAGAGTTTCAGCTGGGTAGTTTCAGTCTTCATACTGAATGATCGACTGCAATGCATCAAGCTTGCTTTCAACACAATGTGTGAGCTGCTTTCTTCGAAAGTGGGAGCGAGAGGGCTTTGTGCTGCATGAGTAGCACATGCTCTCTTCTTTTTTTTTTCTTTGTATATATGGACAAGGCAATTTCTCTTAGTGCCATAAGCTGCTAAGTAAATGTAATTGGGAACATCCAGGCAGCATGAGGATGAGACGCCCCACCCTGCTACTGGCCAACCCTTCATCCAGCCTTGATTTTGAGGTCTTTCCCATCTATTGGTTGATAAGAAATTAAATTGAGCACAACACATATTTTTTTTGAGCAATTGGCATACAGCAAGGACTACTGCATCTAAAGCGTGTGATTCCTTATGACATCTGAAAACCTCTTACATATCGTGCCCTCTACAAAGGTATCTAATTATGTATGTTCAACATATCGTTGTGCTAGGCAGTCTTTTTGATGGGATTTGTCTCTCTATCTGCCTAACAAAGGAAGGATTTACATGGCAATCAGGAGGTGTCTCGTTCTCCCCCCCGCACACACACCGTGCCCATTACTGATTCCAGTGTTTCTCCATGTGGGTGTTTGTCACTAAGGCGCTAGGCTGGGGCCGGGGGTGGTGGTGTCACCCTACATCTCTCCAGCCACAGCACAGGACTGGAAGGTGTTGGAGCCCTGTCACCCCCAACCTGGCCCAGGGCGATGGGGGTGTCCCTGAGCTCTCGTTCAATGGTGTCTGCAAGTAGAAAAATGGGAGGGAAAGAAACACAATAAAGAGGAAGCGAGTGCTTCCTTCCCGAGCAGGATGGTAAGTAAACAAGCTCCATCCGTAAGGGATTTTGGAAGCTGGCAGCCAGGTGAGAACTGACAGAGGCTAATGACTGGCTTTTACTGCCCCATAGCCTAACGTGAGCTGCGTCGTGAGGAAGGCATTTCCCAAGCCAAGCCTCGTGTGGTACGTGGACAGAGCGAGCCTGATGGAGCAGCCTGGAGGTAACGCAACCTGTCAATAGGACAACAGCGTAGCTGTAGAAGTGGTTCCCAAGAAAAGTGATCTTTGCTCACCCACTCCTGCCACAGGAAGTCTGTAGGTGTCCGTCTCGGTGAAGGAGAGAGTATCAGGCCTCCTCAAAGGGAACAGCTGTCAAACAGCCATGACCATAGTCCCCTGCAATTACCAGTAATGGGAATGATGGCTTGGCATAACCGTGCTGCTCTTGCCAAATCTTTGATAGCGTCTCAGCAAAGAAACCCGCAGCTATATGAGCTTGCTTTTCAGTACCAATATTCTGCGCAGCTCTGATTTATAGTTTGGAGAGTAATGAAAGGGTATTGCCACTTTTCTTTTTTTTCTTTCCCCAAGAAATTTCTGTTCAACAAGAAGACTTGCAAGACCGTGAAGGTTTCTATCAGCTGAGATCAACGCTGATGTTGCAAGGGACCCACCAGACACATAAGACGTTCTCGTGTGCGTGTCTGTTTTCCTTCCTTAGGAATGAAACACGGAATATTTCATCAGAAGAAATATTTGTTTCTTTTGGTAGGTTTTTCATAGGTAGGACATACTGAAACATAAAACTTTAAGACTGAACACGTGTATTCTCTGTTATTTAAAATACTGAAGAAATGCCAAGAGTATGGAAGCTTTATTGTACAAGTTCATCACACAGCTTGAACCTTCTGGCAGAATTTTTTAGCTCAAATCTTTGCTTAAGCCTCTAAATGAGCTAAGAAACTCCTGCACAAACATAAGATGCTTGCTGTTTGTTTAGGCAGCATCTTGCTGCACTTCCCATACCCAAAAATACACTAGCTTAGCCACATGGCACCAGTGAGCTATTATAATCATGTGTTTCTCGCTGAGCACTCCTGGCAGAAAGTCTGCCTGTGTGCAGTGCAGCTCTCTCGAAAATGAAACCCTCAGAGTCGGAGCTATGTTGTACATCTTCAGAGAAACCTGCGAAAGGCCCCTAAAACAGTTGAATCATTTTGGACAATGGAGAAACTCCCCTATAACCCACACCATAAGAATTAGCTGCACAACCAGGGAAGCGTGGAGAGATACTGTCTCAAGTAGTTGGTGAAAGCAGGAGATGCAGCCGTGCAGAAGTTTATGGCATTTCTGAGGATGCACCATGGCCGTTGAGAAGTCGAGAAGGGCAGACCGATTTCCTTTAGCACCCTCTTGTGCATATGCCTCCTCTTCAGGTGCAAATGCACAGTTATGATTTTTTTTTTTTGTTTACTGTGTACGCTCCTTGCTGCACAGATAACACAACTGAACTGATGGCCCCGTAGCAGCCTCCACGGGTACATCACATACCATGGTGACTACTTGCAGCTCAGCTGTGTTCACTTGTGGCTTTGCATGCGCTTATTGGTATGTATTTCCACAAAGAAAGACTGCATCAAAAGCCATAGCTTACTCCTCTGGAAATCCAGCTTTGGAGGTAAGGGAGATAAATTATCATTTTTCTCCAAAATGACTCATTTCACCCAAATTGCAGTTTTGTAGAAATATATTCAAATCGGAGAGCTGTCAATTAAAGCGGTCTACGTTCTTGCCTGCAGGCTGTGCTAACGCTAAGATAGATCCACTCTGTATAAAAATGTTAATGTATTTAGATGTGACAGAAAGGGAAGAATGAAATTAATTCTCAGCTAAGTTCTATGAAGGTGCCATACTAATGCACAGTACGACATAAAACGCAAACCAAATTTTCAGCCTTTATAACAAAAGCCTAGCTACTTTTAAGAACTGCTTTCATCTTTCTTTTTTTTCCCCCTTCACAGACAATAAGTCTAATGAAGCCTCATCTGAAGCTTTTACCACCATGGCTTCAGAAGGTAGGGTAAATGAGAGAACGGAATAACTTGGGTTACGTTAGAGGTGCATCTGTAAATTCCTAAAGCTGCTGGAGAAAAGATTTTGCAAACTTGTTTCTGGATGGGTAGTAAGGTACCCCTTTCTACAGCTATGACTTCAGAGAAAATACAATAAGCAGATGTTTTGGTGATGTAATCTGTTGTAATTATGGCCAAGCGTAATTAAACTCCAGCCTTGAGGGGCACTTAATATTATTTCTGATGCTTCAGCTGGCATTTGAATATAGATTTTTCAGCACTGAACTGATAATTAAAAATAACAGCCCTACTCATGGTTCTACCTTCTGCTTAAGTACACAGCCAAGATCCTCAACACTTTTGCCTAATTAAAGAACTGACGGGATGTCAGGTCGAGGGAGGTGATCCTCCCCTTCTACTCTGCCCTGGTGAGGCCGCATCTGGAGTACTGTGTCCAGTTCTGGGCTCCCCAGTACAAGAGAGACAGGGAACTACTGGAGAGAGTCCAGTGGAGGGCTACAAAGATGATGAGTGGAGTGGAGCATCTCTCGTATGAGGAAAGGCTGAGAGAGCTGGGTCTGTTCAGCCTGGAAAAGAGAAGGCTGAGAGGAGATCTGATCAATGCTCACAAATATCTAAAGGGTGGATGTCAAGAGGACGGGGTCAGACTCTTCTCAGTGGTGCCCAGCGACAGGACAAGGGGCAATGGGCACAAACTGGAACACAGGAAGTTCCACCTGAACATGAGGAGGAACTTCTTTACTGTGAGGGTGACAGAGCACTGGAACAGGCTGCCCAGAGAGGTTGTGGAGTCTCCTTCTCTGGAGATATTCAAAACCCGCCTGGATGCATTCCTGTGCACCCTGCTCTAGGCTAACCTGCTTTAGCAGGGGGGTTGGACTGGATGATCTCTAGAGGTCCCTTCCAACCCCTACCATTCTATGATTCTATGATTCTATGTTTCTTAATATGTGTAAATTTGGTGAATCCATGCTCTGGCCCTGCAAGTTTGTCTTATTATCAGCTTATTGCAGACAGATAAATCGTTCCCTTCACACGTCAGCTGAAGCCCTTTGGAGAGGTGTCTCCTGGGGTGGCTTGATCTGCTCCACATGGGAGGCAGCTGCATTTCAGCAGTGGGTTACGTGAATGTGTCAGAGAAATGCTGTAGATGAATGGCATGGAAAGAAGTGTGGTTTTCCACGTAAGCTTGCTTCTGTGAGCGCAGATTGTGGCAGGCCCTGGGGTTGAGCCTATACCCTGCAAGGTACCAGAAAGCCATCCCAGGTACCAGAGAGAGAGATTTTGTCCTCTGCTGGCATTTGCAAGGTGAACTCTGAAAGCAGCCCTTGCAGCTTGCATCAGGTCACCACCCTACTTCACCTTGCACACCCTGCAGAATCGTACTGGGAGCTGGGCACACCTCGAGGTGCCCCACTGCCCTGGATTTTGGGCTTGCTGCATCTTTGGTAAGGAGTCCTTTTATGTCAGCCAGCTACTACGAAATCCCTGTTAGAGCAGGAAAGTCTAAAATGAAATGAGAATGGAAGAGCAACACTCAAAACTGTCAAAGAAGGCACAAATGCCTGCAAAGCAAAGCAGCTGGAGAGTTGATGGTTACCTACTTACGCTAAGATCCTGTCTGCAGAGGGTCGCTCCCCTCCCGATGCCCTCCCAACGTGCCTGACGAGGCAGAGGTACCTTCTGGCTGCCTTCCCAGACACGTTTTTCTAATGGGGTGTGTGAGCTCTCATAGACCACCTCCTTCATGGAGCCCCTTGGGGAGGTTGAATCCTTCTTCCTAACCTACTCAGGGGTACTTTGCCTCACCTCCTGGCCAAAAGAAAGAAAAAGTGAGATGTCTCTCAGTCAGGATGGAAATGCTTCTTGGGCAGGATGATGTCTCTGCTGTGCTTGGTTGGCTGGTTAACAGTCCTTTAATTACAAGGATTAAAACCCTCTCCTCTTCTTTGAGGACTCGGTGAGCACGTCTTAGTTCAAAGTGTCCCTGAAATTTCCTTTCAGAGTTGCAGTCTCTGAAGTGCCTCGTGGATGGAGCTGTGCAGGTCCCACCACCAGGTCATATATGTTATTTCAATATGCGTGCTAATAAGGCGCATCTGTTTGTATGGGATAAAACCATGTAACTCGCTTCTGCTTTTTGAATTGAGGTGCCAGGGGCTCCAAAACCTTTTTTCCCTAGACCTCTGTTTCCCTAGGAATTTCACAGCACATTTGCCTTGGGTGCTTCATGTTTCTCACTGGACCACTTGGCTGAGTTGTGCATTGAAAGATTATTTGGAAATTAAGCGTGATGCACTCTTGAACCTTTGAATCATTCACTTTTCTAAAGCAGAATAAACACTTTTCTCACGCTGACAAAAACTGTTTCCTTTGACTTGTTATAGGTCTTGGAAATCCGGCACTTCCATCAGCTGTCATGACTACCTCAGGTAAGGGGGAAAAAAAAGCCTTCTTTATTACTCAGTCAATATATGTATGATCTCTGCTTGACCGTTGCTTAAATGTCACGTACACAGAGCCAGAGGCGTGCCAGGCAAAGGTCAGCGTGCTCTGGTACTGACAGTACCTGTGTGCCGCTGGACGGGAATTTGTGAGCTATGAAGTTACCCAAGAAGAGATCTGACACAAATCCTGCTAAAACTGTCAGCATTTGAAATGGCATGCTGAATATCACGTATTGTTCTTACGTCTTCTTATAAAATGGAATAAAAACCCCTATACGAGTAACAATAAATTTGTCCTATTATGACGGAGAGGGGCATGTGGTAGAAAAGTTAAAACTACCACTTTGCCTTGACCCAATAGTAGCGCATTGTTCCCATTCGTTAATGATACAAGATAAATAACACTGCTTTACCAGAGCATGCATATGGATAACTGTACAAAAGTACCTTCAGCAACTGAGAGGAAAACCCGCAAGAGTGGGCCATCTCCTGGGCTTATACGGCTGCCGCATGTTGTCAGGACCATTTCTGGGAAGGCCCTGGCTGGGCAGGGGAGCACCACCATCAAGCGCACAACAGACCCCACAGCAGTTAAGCTGAACCCTGTGTATAAAAAACTAAATAAATAATGCACACAGCTAGCCCTCATGAAAGGGTCAGCATTAATGATGTCAGCTGTCTCTGAGTGCCCCTTGAATTTGTGGGATGCGTTTTGAGCGTTTAACCTTAAGTCCAACAGTGGGATTCCTGCTGCAGAGTCTGCGTTCACCCAGCAGCTACTGCAAGCTCTTTGATCCAGGTTGTTTTATGATTTATTGATATTATTTTTAAAAGACCTTATGGACTAAATGTGATGCCATGTAATCTGTTTGTCTTTAGACCCCCAGCTGACGTCTTTGGCCTCTCTGGACTTCACAAGTCAAGCAAGCTTGGCTCCTGCTTCCACGACACAAGGTAATCAATCCAGCCAAAATGCTCTCTCTGTTGCTTCAAGAATATAGGAGAAATATACATAAACACAATAACCATCTTGCATTTTTTGTAGCAAACAATTTAATGTCCACTGAAGCCCTTTTCCTAGTGCATTATACACTAGAAAGTCCACAGCTCAAAAGTAAATATATGAGAAAATGCTGTCTTGATTTTATCTCTTTTAATGTTCCATTCAGGATATATGCATTAATTTCAGCAAATGAACAGACATCAAGTATGTATTTTATAATACTTACTCTCTGTATCTCTTTAATTAAATATCATACAAAAATAGAATTACATTAAAGCTAGAAAAATTGCAACCCAAACACTGGAGTACAGGAGTACAAATACAAAGCACCGATAAAGAAAATATTTACAGGAGATGACCCAGCTCAGTGATTTCTTCTCTGGGCTGTGACACCGAAGCCGGTGGAGGGCAGGGTAACTCACTTGGAAGGGTTTAACCTCCCTTCCCCGGGGAGAGGTACCTGCACAAGCAGCCGGCACGCACTCAACTGTGCGGCAGCAGCCAGAATTGAGAGCAAGTAAAGCTGTGAACCTCCTGCCTTTGGATCCCAAAATAAAAGGCTGATGCCCAGCAGTCCCAGCAGAGCGCATTTTCTCACAGCACAGCCTGTCTGCGAACACTTTTTTCTTTAAAGTCGCTTTCCATTTTTGAAGCCCAGCTGTTGATCCCTGTAGGGCTGGCTGGTTTTAAGCAGCAGTGAGAAGGGCCTCGGGGCTGCCCTCACCGGCAGCAAGGAGTGTGCTCGCTGCCACGTAGCCTGCATAAAAACAGGCATGGCACGAGCTCCCATTTCGGAGACAAAACAGCACATGTGAACCGAAGCACAGGCAGCACAAGGAAGAGGCAACGTGGCAATTGGTTGTCAAACACCATCTTGCCCTCCGTAGCAGCACCAAATCTTCGGCTCAGAAATGATCCACCGCTGAGGCAGCAGCCGGCAAGAGTGGATTTGGCCCTTGGTATTTGCAGCAGCCTTGTTCTTCCAAACAAAAAAAAATTGATTGCAACATACTAACTTTCACAAGACTGTGAGGCATTGAACGTCCTCCTTAAGCTGTGTAATTCAATCCTGCAACCTTCACTTAAAGTAACCTACATTACCCTATAGTAGTCCCAGAGCTGAGCGAGTAATGCGATGGGCAGTGTGGGGGGTAATACTGGAGGAAGATGCCGAGCACAAGGCTTCGTCCTGCCCCAGCAGAGTGCTGTTTGGGAGCTGAATCACTCAGCGTAAAGCCCTGGGGCATGAAGAGGCTAAACCGAGATATGCCAGGGCAGGAACACAGATTGCAGTTGCACTGAAATTAAAGTTTGCTGTTTCTCACGCTGCGTTCCCCATCACCAAAGCGGAGACGCTTGCCCAGCCTCGCTGACAACGGGGCAGCAAAGCGCTTGTCCAAGTGGACTGAAAGCCCTTCCGTCTTACAAACAATTTCACGGCAAAGGCTATAAATATACAATGTGAACAGAGAGGATTCTCCTCGCTGGACTTTACGTCTTCACTGGTTGAGGAGGTACGAGGTCAAAGTTACAGTGCAAGCCAGAGCTGAGCCACTTGTCTTCTGTAAATAAGCCCAACTGCCTTTTAACCAATGCCCCTGACGTGTGGCAGTCGTGGTGTGCTGACCGTGGGTTAGTGCTTCTGCTCTCTGGCTCACTGCTCGTTCCCACACTGGTGCCACCAACAGCTTCTTGAGAAGACCGTTTGGGTCGCAGCCGAGTCAAGACATCAAGTCCATCTGCCGTTGTAAAAACGGGTTTGGTTCCTATTATTTTGCAAGTTTTTAATGAAAATCCAAGAGACAGCTGGGAATTGATATGAGCGAAGAGTGCACAGATATAGGCAGGAGAAGGAGGAGGGGAGACAAAACCAAGGTTGTTAAAACTGCAGCCTGGTCTTTGCTTAGCTTCCACAATAGCTCCGTCTCTGAGCCCAGAGATGCTCACGCTTTGAGTGCTGGGTTACAGCTGCGTTTCACCTTCTCAGGTTTGTTCAGATGGCTTAATGATACTTTTCAAAAATGAGACAGGTGTTAGGAAAGATGGACTTTTTTTAGTAAATGTGAAACAGTCCTCTTGGGAAAATAGAGGTCTACTTGCTAACCACCATCTGTCTGTGTTTAGATACCAGATAAATAGCTAGTTGAGATCTAGAATAGTTAGCACTTCAAAAAAAGATTAAAGGAAAATATTAAATAATTTGGCACTTGGCACCAGGCATCGCAGGTGTGACTCCTGTATGCTAACTTCTTCGAAACTTCTCTTCGCTGGTTGGGAAAAAAGTTTTGTCTCATTGGAGCTGGTGAAACCCTGTCTAAATTCTGATTTATGTACGTTTGTTCATCGCTCTACTGGCTTCAGGTCGAAACAAGCCAATGCACTCAGAACTACTGAGTTTCAGCTGAAACTCAGCCGAAATGCAAAAATGCATGCTTAAATGCCCCATGTGTTTTCTCAAAGCTTATTCATGCATCTCACCAAACTCCTCTTGAGTTTCTAGCTCGTGGTAGAATTTCAGACCAGACACACAGTTGTGTGGTGCTTGTCTGAGGGGAGCCAGCATCTCAAGTAGTAGGTTACAACCGTTTGACCTCGTTAGTCAGGAAACAGGGAAGAAAGAGGGGAAANCCCCATCACCAAAGCGGAGACGCTTGCCCAGCCTCGCTGACAACGGGGCAGCAAAGCGCTTGTCCAAGTGGACTGAAAGCCCTTCCGTCTTACAAACAATTTCACGGCAAAGGCTATAAATATACAATGTGAACAGAGAGGATTCTCCTCGCTGGACTTTACGTCTTCACTGGTTGAGGAGGTACGAGGTCAAAGTTACAGTGCAAGCCAGAGCTGAGCCACTTGTCTTCTGTAAATAAGCCCAACTGCCTTTTAACCAATGCCCCTGACGTGTGGCAGTCGTGGTGTGCTGACCGTGGGTTAGTGCTTCTGCTCTCTGGCTCACTGCTCGTTCCCACACTGGTGCCACCAACAGCTTCTTGAGAAGACCGTTTGGGTCGCAGCCGAGTCAAGACATCAAGTCCATCTGCCGTTGTAAAAATGGGTTTGGTTCCTATTATTTTGCAAGTTTTTAATGAAAATCCAAGAGACAGCTGGGAATTGATATGAGCGAAGAGTGCACAGATATAGGCAGGAGAAGGAGGAGGGGAGACAAAACCAAGGTTGTTAAAACTGCAGCCTGGTCTTTGCTTAGCTTCCACAATAGCTCCGTCTCTGAGCCCAGAGATGCTCACGCTTTGAGTGCTGGGTTACAGCTGCGTTTCACCTTCTCAGGTTTGTTCAGATGGCTTAATGATACTTTTCAAAAATGAGACAGGTGTTAGGAAAGATGGACTTTTTTTAGTAAATGTGAAACAGTCCTCTTGGGAAAATAGAGGTCTACTTGCTAACTGCCATCTGTCTGTGTTTAGATATCAGATAAATAGCTAGTTGAGATCTAGAATAGTTAGCACTTCAAAAAAAGATTAAAGGAAAATATTAAATAATTTGGCACTTGGCACCAGGCATCGCAGGTGTGACTCCTGTATGCTAACTTCTTCGAAACTTCTCTTCGCTGGTTGGGAAAAAAGTTTTGTCTCATTGGAGCTGGTGAAACCCTGTCTAAATTCTGATTTATGTACGTTTGTTCATCGCTCTACTGGCTTCAGGTCGAAACAAGCCAATGCACTCAGAACTACTGAGTTTCAGCTGAAACTCAGCCGAAATGCAAAAATGCATGCTTAAATGCCCCATGTGTTTTCTCAAAGCTTATTCATGCATCTCACCAAACTCCTCTTGAGTTTCTAGCTCGTGGTAGAATTTCAGACCAGACACACAGTTGTGTGGTGCTTGTCTGAGGGGAGCCAGCATCTCAAGTAGTAGGTTACAACCGTTTGACCTCGTTAGTCAGGAAACAGGGAAGAAAGAGGGGAAAATGAAAAGCAAGTGATATGGTCCTCTACAGCAATTTTTACAAGCTTTGTGCATTTTTCAGCAGGAGCGCTGATTTCTACTGCAGAGATGAAAAGCTATGCCAGCACCAAAGCATTCAATGAGAGTTTGACAAGAACACGTGAGTAGACGATGCATCTCCTTTNTTGTAAAAACGGGTTTGGTTCCTATTATTTTGCAAGTTTTTAATGAAAATCCAAGAGACAGCTGGGAATTGATATGAGCGAAGAGTGCACAGATATAGGCAGGAGAAGGAGGAGGGGAGACAAAACCAAGGTTGTTAAAACTGCAGCCTGGTCTTTGCTTAGCTTCCACAATAGCTCCGTCTCTGAGCCCAGAGATGCTCACGCTTTGAGTGCTGGGTTACAGCTGCGTTTCACCTTCTCAGGTTTGTTCAGATGGCTTAATGATACTTTTCAAAAATGAGACAGGTGTTAGGAAAGATGGACTTTTTTTAGTAAATGTGAAACAGTCCTCTTGGGAAAATAGAGGTCTACTTGCTAACTGCCATCTGTCTGTGTTTAGATATCAGATAAATAGCTAGTTGAGATCTAGAATAGTTAGCACTTCAAAAAAAGATTAAAGGAAAATATTAAATAATTTGGCACTTGGCACCAGGCATCGCAGGTGTGACTCCTGTATGCTAACTTCTTCGAAACTTCTCTTCGCTGGTTGGGAAAAAAGTTTTGTCTCATTGGAGCTGGTGAAACCCTGTCTAAATTCTGATTTATGTACGTTTGTTCATCGCTCTACTGGCTTCAGGTCGAAACAAGCCAATGCACTCAGAACTACTGAGTTTCAGCTGAAACTCAGCCGAAATGCAAAAATGCATGCTTAAATGCCCCATGTGTTTTCTCAAAGCTTATTCATGCATCTCACCAAACTCCTCTTGAGTTTCTAGCTCCTGGTAGAATTTCAGACCAGACACACAGTTGTGTGGTGCTTGTCTGAGGGGAGCCAGCATCTCAAGTAGTAGGTTACAACTGTTTGACCTCGTTAGTCAGGAAACAGGGAAGAAAGAGGGGAAAATGAAAAGCAAGTGATATGGTCCTCTACAGCAATTTTTACAAGCTTTGTGCATTTTTCAGCAGGAGCGCTGATTTCTACTGCAGAGATGAAAAGCTATGACAGCACCAAAGCATTCAATGAGAGTTTGACAAGAACACGTGAGTAGACGATGCATCTCCTTTGCTTTGCAGGACTGTTAACAGGGGAATTCTAAAGCCAGTTATGGGTGCTGCAAAGTGCAAATACGGCACCACCTTAGCAGGTCTTGGGTTGCAAATCTACGATCATCTGGAGTATCTTGCAAAAAGTACAGCACCAAGTACTCAGCTCTGCGTCGTCCTCAGTTTGTGATGCCTTTGTCAAGAGCTTTAGTTCTGAGGTGCTTATTTTCAGCTGCTAGTTGGTAGGCATCAGATCTCCATGTCAAAATTATTACTAAACGTGGAAAATATTTGTCCGAGCAGAGGCCAAAACTTGGGTGGTGTAATCTGTACCAGCTTTTCAATACTTCACAGAAGTAACTCTCCTTTGAGTTGCACTGAGTTAGAAGATAAAGGCTTAAGTCTTCTGCGCTGTCAAGGATTTGCAGCAGCAAAAGAGAAACAAAACACTTTTGAGTACCTTGGTGTTATCAGACATATTTAAATTAATAAAATTAAAATTGAGAGAGTTGCTAGCCAAATACAGTGAGTAGTGAGGGTAGTTTATAGATGAAATAAGTTACCAGAGAAGCTAAATAAAAGCACAGAGCAACAATGAAATAATGAGATAATGTGGGGCAATAAAGGCTGGCTAATAGAAAATTGATAGGTGGCCTCATTAAAGATGAATTAAAAAAAAAAAAACCTAGGGGTGGACTGTTTTTTCACAATTCTTTCCCTTTAGAAAAATCTCTACTCAGCAGCAGAAAGCCAGAAGTGACTTTCTTTTTTAACATCTTGGTTTGTCTTTGGGCTTTCAGAACAGGCAGGACCTGTCAATGCACTTTTGCATTTGTATGGCAGCCACATTTTGGCTGAAGCACAAACGTAGCAGCCGCTTTCATTTTCCTAATACATTTTTGGCAGCTCTCCAGTGCTTATTTACCCACGTATGGCCCACAACCCCATGTTTAGACCGAAACCTTGTGACAACTTCTAATGCTTCACGATGCTGCCCTGGCACAGCTTGCTGATTGCGATTTCTGCTAAAAGCGTGCTGAATTGTGTTACTATTTGCAGGAGGTACCGTGCGTTGCACCACTCACCGGCTTCCCTGCAGCCGTGCCCGCCTCACCACCAGCTGAGGCATGGCCTTGAAGGGTTCTCAGTCCAGCAGCTGTAATCGAGGGCAATTTCAGAGCGCACGGGCAGCAGTGCACCCGCTAAGGCACACCAACCTGTGTCCCTGTGCCCTCCTGGGGCCACCGGGCTCGTACCATGGGGATTACCATTACCAATTCAATCCTCGGAAGATCTAACTCAAGCCATTCTGTAAGAAATAAGTAGTGCTCGTCAGCATGCTGTATAGAGCGCAACACTATAGGATTCCTAAGTGTATGTCCTTTTCTTCATACATAAATTTTTAAAATGCCAGATCTACCATGCTTATCTCCGTAAAATTAAAGACTTAAGTAAACAAGGACGTGAGAAGAATTTAATTGAATTACTGTCCAAAACTCTCAGTGAATTTTTGGAGTGCGCTAAAATCGGACTGATTTTGGCAGGGTTTTTTAATACATACATTTATATGCATGCACATTTGAGTGCTCAATTTCAATTATAACCAGCACCTCATAAGAAAGAGATTTTTCTGGGTCTGTCTGGTTACTCATTTACATCATTTTTAAACAGTGGAATTTTTCTTCTTGGATTTGTAGATCAGCAATTATGCCAGACACTTACAGGTATCTCTGTTATTTCATTTGTTGTTTGCATCAGAGAAAAGCGAAGGGTATAAAATAGCCACGGTTGAGCCTAATGAAGCAGTCAGGTACAGGCTTGTAAGATAATTTAAGGATGCTCTTTCTTTTTGTACAGATGTGAATGATTCCAGCACCGAATCCCTGCAAAGCCTCAGGAATGCCACACACTCCTCTGATAATACAACCCTGGTGTACCGTAAGTGCCGTAGCAGCTCTGGAAATGCTGTGAGGTTGTCTAGTCGCATATTTTGGCCATTATTTTGGAAGACATGAACGCAGAGATGGCTAGAAAAAACAGGAATGTATCCTTAGGCAGCACTGATCTTAAACATAGGTAGCTTAGCTGTATCAGGAGAGGCAAAATACCTGTCTACGAACAGATGAAAGATTATTTTTTGTGATTCAGACACAGTACTTGGCAGAGCAAACTGAGGCTTCAGTCAGGCACGGCAGAGGCAGACTCTTTGTGTCGCTGCTAAGCCACTTAATATCTTTAGCTTTTTCATTACCATCAAAGAGGTAAAAAGCTTATCATTCTCCCAGACCGCTGTGCAGCTCAATGCTGGATTGCTGGAACATCTTAATAGGTGTTTTCTAATAGTCCTTCTTTCTTTCTTCTAATATTCTTTAATCTCATAGAAGCACATTTTTTTGTCTAACACTGGGTTGTAGGCCAAAAATGTAAGCACTTTGCCAAGTGAATTTTGACACCCTGATTCTGGAATTTGAATTCCAGTCTTTAACAGAGTGAATAATGGTGACTTCAAAACACAACCTTCATTTAAAAAAAAAAACCAAAAAGTTACTAAAAATGTTCCGTGCCCATATCTTTTTAGGTAACCTGTCCTTCAGCATCACAGACCAGCCAACTGCAGTTACCAGAGGGAAAGATTTCTTTACTACCAGCAGTCTGCTCAATAGTACTGGTGAGACTTCATCCTGCAAATCCTCTTCTTTCAGCGTGCTGTAGTATTAAGCAAGAAGAGGCAGAGAAGAGCGAAACATGGAGCATCGTGTACATTTATTTGACATGGGGAGTTCAAAAAAGGGAAAAGAGGGGAAAAGAGGAGTGACGGCTGCTGTGTCCCCACACCGCGAGGTGTCGCAGACTTTTGCCATTCCTGCCTTCTTCCTGCGTCTGCAAGTAATGCCCCAGTGCACGTTTTCTTCCAGCAGCAAAATTTGGCTGGTCACACTCCCGTGCCCCAGGGGTCACTCACAGCTCAGGCAGCGTGGCGGACTTGGCGCCCAGCCACAGCGCTGGATGCCACCATGGCTAAGACCCAGCCTGGGTGACGTACCAGAATGACCAACCTTGCAAAGGGTCGTGACGCCAGGCAACAGGAGGTGACGCTGAGGTGGTATCACCCAATGACTCTTGTGCTCCAGCCCTCTCTGGCACCCAGCCCACTGCTTCACCCTCTGTGGCGGCTGGAGGAGGACCGTGTTCTTCCTCTCCTTCCTCACCGTAGCTGGGACCCCGAGGGCACCTCTTTCAGCCACCAGCACCCCTAAGGGTGGCTGTGCAGAAGGTGGCAGTGGGAGGACCCTGGCAGTGGGAGGCATCCGAGGCAATGAGAGGATGCTGCACCGCCAATGAGAGCCCACCAAAAAGGCGGCTGTGCCCTCGGCCAGGCATTTCGGCAGAGTTTGGTGTCGGTGGCGTGAAAAAGAAACTGGTGGGAAGGAGGGCTGGGATGGGCAGCTGGGCACAGCTGCGCCACAATGTGCTTCCTCTTCTCAGAGAAGCTCACAGGGGAACAGAGAAAAACAATGTTTTTCAGATGAAACGCTTGTCAGGCTGTGCCTGAATAATCTCGTCATGTGAACTGATGGGTGGCTGAAATCAGCCCGCAATACCAGAGAGGCCAGAAGTGGGTTAAGTCTGTAAATTAGATCTGCAATGCTCAGAGTTTGGGATTCTCAGCCTGGGAACTTGGCAGTCCAGGGCTGATTTGGGGCTGCAGTTGTCAGCAGTACTGTGCCTGGGGCGGGGCGGGCAGCGAGCCACAGGCAGCAAGCCCAGATTTCCCACCTCTCCGAGGATGTTCGGCTGAGCTTTGTCTTGTGTGTCCCTTCCAGGTGGCGCAAGGAACACGAAAGCCAGTCGCTTCCCCTGGCCAACAGTGGTAGCCATCCTGCTCCTGTTCTGCAGTTTTCTAATAGCCTTAGGCATCAGGAAGTGGTGTCAGTACCAGAAAGAGATGTAAGTACTAGGGAGCGGAACCGCAGGGTTGGGAGGTGTGGCACGCACCAGGGCACAAACTCTAACCCAACTGTTTGGGTTTACGTATTTTCACTTGAGACTACGCATGGTGCACAAGGCCTTTAAGTACGTGGCTCGCTAATGCTGTCATTTTGCATATAGCGGTATGAAACGTGGAGTGTTCTCAGTCCTTTCATCTGTTCTGTGGGTTATCTATAAAATAAACTTCTAAAAAAGAGCTGTGGTGCAGCTTCAGGGTATGAGGGAAGAATACATGACAATTTTTTTCCCCAGAGCCCCCCACTTCTATTAGCGTCCCTGCCAGCTGCTTTTGCTCTCTCATTTTTCATGGTTACTTGAGGACATGTTTTAATGAAATTGTACTTCTAGAGCAACTTTATTTGAGTTGTGAGTAATATATGTGAAAGTAGGCTACCTGAAACTTAATCCCGGTCAAAGAAGCATTGAGTTTGTAATTATTACCAAAGTTTAATTCTCCTATAGCACTCGGAAATCTACTGATGAAAGCAGTATCTAAAAACCAATTATTTTTAATCTTACTAACAGTACCAAAATGTTTGAAAAAGCACGATGATAATAAATCATTTGCAGTTCTAGAAAACACTTCTGAAACATGACTGCAAATCCTATATATTAATGGTAAAAATGGGCACAATGATAATAAATCATTTGCAGTTCTAGAAAACCCTTTTGAAACATGACTGCAAATCCTATATATCAATGGTAAAAATGGGATTGATCTTTTTCACTGATTTGGGACGGGACCTTTCTTTATCTTGGCCTATAAACCGACAAAAAAAAAGTTATGAGCCTTTAAATATACCTTCAGAGAACAGTGTAAGCAAAAGATCTCTGCAAGGGTTTTGAATGATTCACCAGGACCGTGATCTGTTCTTTTAAAATGTGAATAAAGTAAAACTGCGAGGTGGGAGCCGAGAAAGCCAAATGAATACAAGGAGGTGTGCTGGGTCTAAAGAACAGATACAGGGAAGCCACAGCATGCGGGAGCAAACGTCAGGCGGTCTTATAATGACTTAGTGTCCATCTGCCTCCTTCTGCGAAGGTTTTATGACAGTCTTTTATACGTCTTTTGTGTGATAGCGCGTTTTTTTTTCCTCTTCTGTTTCAGTATGAACAGACCTCCATCTTTCAAGCCACCACCGCCTCCGATAAAGTACGCCTCCATGGTGGAGCCTGATGGGACTCCCCCATCCTGCCATGAACTGGAAAACCTGTAACATTGCCTACACCCCTTGTGCAGTGCACAGGAGACTGACAGAGTTAAAAGCCGCTGTCTTTAAAACAATTATTACAGGAGTTTGATGTTAATGACCCATATTAATATTCAGAGCACCTAAATGACGATAGTGTTGGAAGCTGAGCACTCCTGAGGACAGTTACTTAATCCCGTCTACATCATGTTAACACCGTTGTGAGTGTCACCGTGAGATTATGTGTGCTTAATTTGAATTGGGTGATCAAGTGGGAATTTGCTGCCTTGTTAATGGCAGCAGATTAACACATCACTCCGCCTGCCTGCCTGAAGAACGTTGAAGCTTTTTGTTTTACTGAGTGTACAGAGACGACAGCTCTGCCATACGGACACCACGATTACATGGGAAACATTGGCTTAACGCAAGCTTTTGGATAGCTGCATGAGCCGTTCCTACACTTATTATTTTTTACTATACAAATATTGACCAATATGACCCAATATATAATTTCCTATCACCGTGAAACCAAACAAAAAATAATCAGCACCTTACAGAGAAAGAAAATAGTCTGCATCTGTCATCACCGGGTTGCAGCACAGGATTGCGGGGAGGCGTTGGTGAGGTGAAACAGCACAGTGCAGGCCTGGTGGAAGGGCTTGCGAAGAAGCCACAGTTGCCGTTGGTGAAGTCACAAGACAGAGCTGACTTTGGGCTCAGGTACAAGCCACCCGTGGACCAGGGACCTAAGGACTGAAGTGAATAAGGACCCTAAAGATAATGGAAAAAGCCAGTCCTTTTGGAAGTGCTGGGCTTTTGAAACAACAATTACTCTCGAGTCTGCTTTTCTGCAATTATATTTACAGTACATGTGAAGAAAAAAAGAAATATAATAATTTTATTCTCCTTTGTTCTTAATGAGCTTCTGTCATTTGCTATCTTCACCTTTTTCAAGACCTCACGGGTAGTTTCCCAGGTGGCTTAAGCCCGTGGCAGGGAACGGTCCAGTCTTATCCCTGTCCCACCCAGGCTGCGTATTTCCTTGCATTGGCACGAATGATTAAATGATCGTGCCGAGGGTGGGACCAGCTCAGCCCGCTGCACAGCTCTCAGCCAGCTCAGCAGCTGCGTGATCACTAACGCAAGGCACAAGAGCCGCAGCAGGAGCACTGCTTTTGGCAGCACTGTGGTCTTACGTTCCCTTCAGCCAGCCAAGAAACTGCCCCTCCAAGCTTGTTTGAAAATGTGTTGTTACCACCATGGTGTTTCTGTAGTTAAAGCAAATCAACTGAAATTCAGTCGCATCAAGCTTAATATTGGTATTCCGATTTAGGAATGGGATTTGTTTTATTTACTGCTAAACACCGGTCGATGAGTATCAGAGCACAGAGCACTGTATTTCCCAGGACTTTTGATGAATGAACGACTGAGGGAAAGAAAGATCTGACAGACCTTTTTAAAGCATTTTGTTGTGTTATTCACCTTATAGCACTAGCGGTTCTAAACCTATCGCTAAGGGAATATCCACGCTGAGCAGAACACGCTTTCCTTCCTACAAAGCTATACAGGCTTTGCACGCGTGGAAGGCTCAGCACGAATTTGGGCGTTTCTCGCCTGTGTGGGTTTGCAGAAGCAAAGCAGTTAAACTTTTGTCGTACAATCGGTCACCGCTGCTGCTTCCACAAACCTGCACCTGCACTGTAAGCATCTCCAGGCGCCTCCCGCCTGGCTGGGGAGCACTTCCAGCCTCTGCAGGGGCTCTTCGCCAGCATCCCCCCGCCCCAAGCCGNTGCTGCCTGCCCGTGGCGGAGCGGGGGTGACCTGACGGGCGGGGATGAGGAGGATGGCCGCCCTCCCCTGCGAGCTCCAGAGAGGGAACAGGGCAAAGGGCAGCCATCAATGCGGGACTCGGGTGGGGAAAGGGGGAGAGAAACCCCCACCTGCCAGATCCCATCTTCCCATTTCTCTGCCGCCGAGTGTAGGAGAGTTTATATTTCCATTTGACTTCATCTGCTCCTCACCAGGATAAGCATGTGACCTATAGTTACTCAAGAATTGTGATCAGGTGCAAAACTGACCCCTGCTTTAATTAAAAAATAATTTTAAACCCCCACCCCCAACCTCCCAAGCCCTTATTTTGGGCATCG
>VZSC01018226.1:926335-946721 GCA_013398225.1 Steatornis caripensis | reverse complement strand
GGGGGGGGGGGAAGGTTTGTTTGCGTGGGATCCGGCACCTGGGTTTCGTCAGGTGGGGAGGGCTTTTGTGGCAGAATCGGCCTGTGGCTCGCCCAAGAGCAGAAGTGTGGCGTGGTTGTGAAATACTCCAACGTACCATGTTGTACCAAAGACACTAAAATACTGTAAATACTTCTACAGTGTTCCCCTTCTCCAGAAGAACTTAACACCGCCAATGCCTAGCTCCTGCACAGAGCTTCTGGGTTAAGAGATTGGTGAGCGTCATCGCTTCTGGTTTGCAGATGGATGAACTGACAAGTGAGGAGGACAGCAGATGACCCTGAAGTCACTTAGAAAGAGGCTGAATTTCAGTCTGTAAATGGCAAAAAATAATCAGCGTTGCTTGTCGATGGAGAAGATTTTAGGGGTGACTGTTGTAGCAGTTTGTTCTGATACTGGATGTTAGACTGTTCGTTAGTGGTACAGGCTTGGTTTTCCTGGTGGTCCCGTAGCTTGTCAAAATCCTTTGGGCAAGTATTGTATGGAGTACATGTGGAAGCAGAGCGACTTTCTTCTTTGTGCCAGCAGGGATAACCAAATGGCGTTTGAAGCATGTAGAGGAGGCACTGTGCACCTCCTGTGGGGGTGCCACAGCACTCGCTGCTCTATTTCCTGAATTAGAACAGTTGAAACGCCTTGTTTTAATCAAGAGTAACACCTTTCCCCCCAGCTCTGACAGCAGCAAGATTATTTTATGTAAGCCTGTTCATCTGAATAGGGAAGGGACAGAAAGGAAGTTCAGTGTTCATATAAAATTCAAGCGGTTGCAGATTTAGTAACTTCGTTCCCTGTTTTAGTGAACAGTAATAAAGCAACTTTTTGTTGCTGTAGCAGTGTAAGGACTCTAAAACTTTGTTTGCAGAAGGTTATGATGCAGAATTATGTTAGGTGCATTGTTGCTGTCCATCACTTAAAATACAGGCTGTGTGATGTTTGTAGGAGAGGAATCAAGAAAATGAGTTGTTCCAGTAATGCCACACTGTTTTTAAAACGAGTAGTGCTTTTTTGAAAAAGCTTGCAGTGTATGTTCATTTGTAGTCAAAGTTGCTGTATTTTCACATTCCTTTCCTGTGCGTACCTCATGCAGCTGTGATTGGGGAAGGACGTTTTGGGTGGATGTTTGGGGATTTTTTTAATTTGTATTTTTTACTTTAGTCCAATGAGTCTTTTGCTGAAGTGGATTTTTGGGGGCCTTTCTGGAGGGCAAGGTGATGTTAGTAGCAACGTGCAAGGAAAGGCTTGTACAAAAGAAGCTGCGGTTGAGGCATCTCTTTACAGATGCTAAACAGCAATGAGGGCTAATGCTACCTTCAAAAGAGAGATGAAAGGTAGGCTTGGGGTCAAATGAGAAGAGTTTTTGTCTGTGCTTAATACCTGTGTGTGCATATGACAGTTGTGGCCTGCTTTTGTTTTCACTACTGAACTCATGGACTGAGCTTTTTTGGATTTTTTTTTTTTCCCCTCCCTCTTCCCAATCACTCTGCGCACAGGACCAGAGATGTAACTCTGGTGAAGGTGCTGGAGCAATTGAAACCTTAAAACTTATGTTAACTTTCAACAGAGTCAGCTCTCAACACTCTGATGTTTGGTTTTGGTTTTTTACCTTATTGTACTTTGGCAAAATGCAGCATTTGAAAGTTAAAAGACTCAACTTTTTTTTTAAAAAAGGGACAAAATGTTGGCATAATGGGGCTATTTAAAGTGAAAGAAGTAATAGTATACACAGAAGAGAAACCATTTAGATTTAATTCACCGTATGGTATTGTATGGGGGAAAATCTCAGTAACCCTCTTGTGTGAAGCTAAGGATGGTCTGTATAGAGTTCTGCTTCTTTGTGTTGCAAACGGTTTTGCTTTTAGAGCTGCTTGGTTTTACTGGATTTGAAGAAGGTAGCTGTGACGTCTGGGAGTCCTTTTTAATGTGCACTATTTTACGATTCCCTCAGCTATTAAATGTGGTGTGGAACATGCTACTTGAGGGCAGAGAAAGTCATTATTTGCTCCACCTTTAGAACTGACTGGTAACAAATAATGTTTGAGATGGGTATTTCGTGAGGTATACCAGTTTGGTGTTTACACGCTGATTTAACTTTCTGCTCAAAACAGAGGAGAAACTTTGAAAAACTTGAGATTATCCTCCAAGGCTTGGGTACAGTCAGTTCCAGAGTTCAGGCTTTTCTGCTGTTTCTGTTAGAAAAACACTAGATTAAATTCTAAACCAGCATAGTCTTGTCTAAGGAAGAGAGATGAGGTTTCCTGTGTGATGTGATGAGAGAAGGAATCCTTTGCAGTGAGAAATTGCCAAGTATCAAGTAACTAAAACATCGTCAACTTGCACGTGTACAATATAGTCAACAAATTAACCACCTTCAGCAAACCATGACCTTGTGCGAAACTCTAAAGGGTTTTCTCTTAATTATGCTCCAGACTAATCCTCTTTGAACACGGGTTTAAAAATGAACTCTTAAAACATTTTGATTGTAAATACAACCCTTGGCAGGGTAATGTAATGTATATTATAGGACGTGTTTAATCTCAAGCTGTTTTACTCCAAGCAGTTTTACAAAATGGTGTACAACTGTGACATTAATTTCTTTGGTCATCTCTTAAGCTGCATCTGTTGGTTTTCTTTTTTCCCCACCTTGAGAAGTGCAACGTGAGACAAAGCTGCAGCACTGTCACTAGTCTGCTTTTGAGGTAAATCAGCTGTTTAATGAATTTGCTGGAGAAGCCCAACCTATTTCTTGCCTGTACTTGCATGCTGGTAATTCATAGCACTGTGGCACGTCCAATTTGTACTGTTGGATTTTGACTACTTGCCTAAGTAATTTTAGCAGTATCACAGTTAACTAGGTGCTAGAGTCTGAGAAGTCTCTCTGCTTCTAAAGATACAGCACCACTTTTCAGTTTCATTGAGCTTTTACGTGAATTCTTGTGTTACAACAGCTGAAATACTTTTGCTGTCTCAAGTTCTGCTTTCTGAGATCATAAGGTTGTGCCTGCTGTCTTGAGACAGCAAAGCAATCTAGCAGATGTTAACTGCCAACTATCTGTGTTTGCTTATAGCCTCATAGGTGCTGCTGAATGAATATTATAAGCAGAAGAGTAGGCAGTTTGTGTTCCGTTGGGCCTTGGTAATAATGCATTTACTGAATCCTGTTTGGGTTATTCTGTCCTTGAATAATGAAGAGCTATGACATAATAGGAAGCTGTACTTGCTGGTTTTGACTGAACTGTATTCCTGGATTGGTCACCCATTTTGGTCAGAATAGTTAGCTGTGAGTTTTTCCCCAGTGCTGATTTTCTTTCCTTACCTTCTAGAGGAAATTTATGATTACTTCAGTAAGGATCCACTACTATACGGGAGGGTAAGCAAGCTCCTTCTTGCAGAAGCACCCAGAATAGTTACAGGTGCCATTTCATAAAACGAGTAAGCTAGTCAAGTGCCTCTTCTGTCCGCTGACTTCCCTTCTCCATTCTTCCCATCTCCCATCACCTAAAAAAAAGACTCGGAATCCCATTTCCCTCCATTGGTGCTTGTTTGGTCCTACAAGTGTAAATGAGTGCATTCATCAAGCTAACCTAATGGAAAGCTGTTCTATCTATGTTGATGATAATGGTTTCGGGGGATTTTCTTGGAGAAGGGGTTCCTGCCAGAAGAGCTCCCCAAAACAACTGTTTGTGTTCTTGGAGGAACCCTAGAATGGATGCTGAAGCATGCAGCTGTCGGGAGGGAGTGTGATAGTTAACCTGCTCTGTCACGATGCTGCAGATGTAGGCAGGAAAGAGGAAGTGGTAGGATGGCTGCGTTTAGAAAACATTTTCTTTCTTTAGAAAAGATTTTCTTTCACACAGCTTTAGTGAACCTGCTGCTGAGGAAAAAATTAAGCTTACTTGGGAACCAATTAATTTGCATCTGGACTAAGCTTGATTTGAATTGAGTCTCTAGAGAACAGAGCTGAAAAACAGAAAGTTTGGGAAAAGTAAAATCTTTTGGTTCAGCACTTGAAAACGTGATATTTAACAAAGTCAGTTAACACCCATGTTCATATCCTAGATGGTAAGTTTTGTTTTTTTTAATCTTGAAATATAAACATTTGTGTTGTAGGTCAGATTTTGTATGTTTCCGTCTGATTTAAAACATTAAAGAAGTTTTTGCCACCAAAAGTATATTTTTCAGACCCTGGTATGCCTGGAGCTGTGTGTAACGCTAGGCGGGATGTCCAGCTGGTGTGGAGCATGTGGGCATGGCAGTCTGTGTCTCTGGGGAGAGGTAGGGCAGCCTCTCCAGTCATGGCTTCTGATGGTGCACAGAGCCTTTTCCGTCATCCTCTTATGCATTAGCTTGCCCTCTGAAGGTATGTGGGAGGATGGCCAGGATCTCATTTGTAAGCAATGCAGAGCAGTTGCAGCATGCTGCCGCTCCTGCCTGTGTCAGGCTGGACGCTTGGTGGAGAGTTGCCTATGGGATGCTGGGTTATACGTAGCTAAAGCTGATGGAAGAGACGAGTTTTATGTTTCAGAAGCATTTTTTTAAACACAGAAAATAATCTTAGCTCAAATATGGCCAAAATAAGACTATATTGGAGAGCTGAAATAGTTGAAATGTCTTTAATTTGTTTTCCACTAATCTCTGAGGAGAGATGTGTCCCAGGCCTTTAAAACAGTAAATGTTGGTCTTCTGCTCCAAACTACAGCACTTGGGAATCGAGCAGCTTGACTCCTACAACACACACACTTGTAAAATAAACTTTCTGAGTAAATTTCAGTTGAATTAACTTTCCATAGTTTGTTCACAGTAGTGTCATATAATACTATAGCTGAAAATTTTGATACTACAGCATGCTGCTGTTTCTGCACTTTGAGATGATCACCTCAGAAGCCTGAGGCAGAAACCTAATGGTTTTGATCTAAATGATCAAAGTCCTATGAAATGATCAGCCCTGAAAAACAGAGCTTTACAAGTATGGCTAGCAGGCAGTCTTAATGAGGAGCAGCCCTACCAGCAAAGCCTGTAGTTAAGCCTAAAGGAAGGATAGGGAGTGTGGAGAGGTGTGTTTCCTCTGATGACAAGCTGCTGTGGGTGACTGCTGGGTGCTTGCTGTGCTAGTGTGTCAGGTGGGTGGGGAACACCTGGAGCTGGTGGGGCCCTGGGCACCTCCTGGACATCTCCTCGCCCACCGGTTCCAGCCAGCTCTGCTGTCCTGATGGTGTGCCTGTTCACCAAGAGCGGTACGGGCTGCTTGCCTTTTAGTTGACCAAGCAGAACCGAAATGGTTCTTAAAAGCACAAGCAGCTCTGTCCGCTTAAGAACTGGCTACTAGGATCTTAGTGGATTTGATTTTTTTTTTTCCCCTCTTTGCCTGCATGACCCTGAGGCGAGCTGCTGAACTTGCAAATGCTGTGGTTTTCTTCTTTCTTTGTTCATGGGCTGGTGTGCGCTATGGATGTTCTTCCTGAGAGGGAAAGCGGTGGTGAGCTTGAAACTGCGTCCTCCTTCCAAACAGTACTCCTTTGGAGTCCTAATTAAAAGGATCACTGAATCGGCTAAACTTGCCATCTGTTGGGTTAAAGCTCAAAGGGAGGAAATATGTAAGGTTAATGTTCTGATTCACCAAGCTTTATTTTCCTTCCCGATTTAATTGGCATCTAACAATCAATGAGGTAGTCACCATTAGGATAAAACATCTGCACAAGTATGGTGATGTTGGATATGATTTGTAAATGCAGAATTTTCAGGATGAACTTTTTCTGAAAGGACGAGTTATTTTATTTCCTTTGTCGTCTGCCTTGTTGTAGCAGCAAATCTCAACTCTTGTTAGACAGAAGCTATTAAACTATCTGGAACAATATACCAATGAGAATATCTAGTGGAAGTTGTTCTACTATACCTAAGTAACAAAGTATTCCCTTTGTATGTCCCTGTGCGAGGAGCTGGTGTGGCAGATGCTGGGTCTGTGCAAAAGTTCTCCTGGAAAGCCAGCCTCAGATCTTAGGGTTTCTCTTTTTAAAGGACCGCTGTCATCTGTTTAGCCAGAACCACATTGTTCTCGAAATGCCACAAAATTTTTTTCAGACAACATATGAAGATCTTGATTATTTTTTTTAATCAGGAAAAACTTTTTTCCTTCTATTGAAATCTGGGCCCTAGAGAGTGACCTGACTGCCTGGTAAATGAGTGCAAAATGTGCTGAAGTTCTACTTCCAACAGAGAAAACCAATCATAATGTTGATGTAAATGGTTGTTGTTTTCCTTCTGTGTTGTGTGAAAGTTCCAGTTTGACTGCTCTTCCCGAAAAGATGTAACAAGAGGGAAAAGTACTGCGTAATGAAAACAAGAAAAAATTTCCCTAGGGAATTCGTTGCTAAATCCCCCCAAAAACTTAATGGCAATAACTCCAAGCAGTGCCAAACAGAATTCTCCTGGCTGGAACGATCACGCAGTGCCAAAGAGGTTTCTTCCGGATGAAAAGATAACGCGATGTTGTCTGAGATGGTTTTAAGCAGTCTCTTTCTTTATACCCTTTTCCGCTCTGCTCCAGTCGCTGCCCCAGCTCTTTCCCTGAAAGGGGCAGTGAGGAAAATCAGGATAATGCTTTCATAGGGAGAGGAACTTTTCCTAAGAGGATTTGGTCTGTACTAGGCTTTGTCCTCCTTAATGAGACTGCATTAAGAATACCTAAAGGATTCTTTTGGGAGTCTATTAAAATACAAATACTCATCTCAATAGTTTTCGATAATTATGAATAGGATGTTTGTTGCTCCTGCCTCTCCTCCTTTTGCTGGGCAAATTTATATGAACTATTCGATTCACTTTTCATTGGTGAAGAGCTTTTAAGATGTTAATCTTTTGATTAGAAAATCTGGATTGTTGGTGACGTGAATCCTGAGGACTTCTGGGCTTTTGAGAGGCACTTTTGTTTATCCTGTTTTTCCCTCAGTTCTGGCATACACAGGACATCTGGTTTAGAAGAACGTTTGTGGGACAGCCTTAGCTTGCTAGCACTCACGTCCTGTGTTTTTTGGAGCTTGATTGCTGTGCTTCTAGGTGTCTTGGCTATGTAGTGTTTGCTATGCTGCGTCATGTGCGGTGTTTTGTAATATATGGGGAATGTACTTTGTCTAGTGAGCAAAGCTTGCTCGAAGAAGTTTGGTGTCACTACAGCTAGGGTGATTCTTTGTCCATAAATGACCCTTTAATGCTTTTAGGCTGTTGGTATGGTGCGTTGACTTCGCTTCTTACATGTTTAATGTAAGACAAGAAGTTTTCTTGCATTTTCTTGTTCTGTTAATATCCCATTAATGTGAAGATCAAACCAAGTTATTCTGATCTAGTTAAACTTACTGACAGTGTACTCTCCTGCCCTTCTGCTTTCATTTACTGTTTCTTGGTTAGTCAGACTTTTGCAGAAAGTGTCTTTAACTGTAGCTTGTGACTAGTCCACAGCCTTGCAACCAGGGAGGGTAGCGATATGCTGGTGGATGTGCTTGTAGCTGAAAAAACAGGAGTTCTTGTCTTGTTTTCAAGTAATTGACAGTGCACAAACCTGTTCTGTGTTGGAAAATCTCCGCGCTTTGTGTGACATGTAGTCATATTTTTAACATCCCTTGAAGGTAAACTTACAAGCTTGCAAAAGGACACCAGGGTTGATGAGAAGATGCTCGTTCCTGTCCCTGCCTTGCAACTGTGTATGCGGAAAGTACTGATGTGGAAACAAAAGATAATACAAAGTGATATAGCTAGTAATTGTTGAAATTCAAGGCTTAATAACATTCTGTTGATGAGTGTCATTTGTTTGAGCTATGCTGTGGGTTAGTTTGATTATCTGTGACTAAATAGCGTGACAAATAGACACACTGGAAGGTTAGGCTTTGCTGCAGATGTGATGACAAAAGGCTGCTTTCTAACAATTAGCACAAAGGCTTCAACAAAAAAATCATCCTCAACAGTGAAATACAATCTATTTAACATACAAATTGAATTGAGAAGTGATCTTTTTAACATACAATTAACTTGAGAAATTAGTGTAAGGAGAATAAAAAGAGGTTTAAAGACGCGAATAAAAATTAATCCACAGTAGCACTTCCTGAGATGGAATTAAGAGGACTATCTATCATTTTAACAATCTGGTGCCTGGAAGATACCTCTTTAATACTATTCTAACCGTATCATAACCTTTGACAGTTAAATATCTGGGCACTTCATAGGATGAGACTGCTTTCCTTGAAGCTTCAAGTCTTAGTCAGATGAAAGAAGTGAAACCAAAAAAGAGCAGCCATTGACTGTTACTCTCTAAGAGCTGCTAGCTGATTAGAGGTCCCCTTATTTTTTTTCTTTGAACGTGCAGACTTTCATGCTTAAATTTAATGCTTGCTGCTTCACGCATAACATCCTCAGCCTGTTGGAAGCGATTGGCAAATCATCATCGCTGTGTTTTATTTCCTTTGCCTAGCTTGGTTTCGGGAAGGGCTGAGCACCAGACTGATGCCATGACACTGGAGCAGCTCAGTAAGGTTTACAATCTGAGTACTAATCTGTTCTCACGTACAGTGACTCAAGAAGCGTGCTGCACGTGCAAGAACATGCCCTTGAGGCAGTTCAGATTGGGGTTCTGGCCTCTGTTCACCTAAAGGACAGCGAAGACAAAGTTTCTTGCCTCTTCTGTGCCTTTTGATTTCTCAGTCTGTAAGATGGAGGTTATAGATACCTAGGTGCATTGGTTGCTTTGTTCACAATCAACATGTTTGAGGAATGGATTTATTGAATGAATATAGGGTGTTGTTTATATTTAAGATGTCAAGTATGATCTGAAACGTCTTGCTGACAAGACTTCTTGAGCTTTTTTCTTGTTTCCTGAGAAAAGTGGTCAGTATAATTTGGGGAGATGCATGCCATTTGGGTGGTGGGGAACATGGATGGCAAATGATGTCTTACACATGAAAAAGACTTCTCTGTGTTTTGCAATTAAAGTTTTGTGATGCTTGCTTTGTTGGGGAACTGCCAGCCCCATTACTGTTACTGTACAATGTTACAGCANAACGTCTTGCTGACAAGACTTCTTGAGCTTTTTTCTTGTTTCCTGAGAAAAGTGGTCAGTATAATTTGGGGAGATGCATGCCATTTGGGTGGTGGGGAACATGGATGGCAAATGATGTCTTACACATGAAAAAGACTTCTCTGTGTTTTGCAATTAAAGTTTTGTGATGCTTGCTTTGTTGGGGAACTGCCAGCCCCATTACTGTTACTGTACGATCTTACAGCATCTGAGTATCTTCACACATCCTTGTTACACATGAAATGATGCAACTCTAACACTGGGCAGCTGGTCTGCTCGGTGCTTCTGGTGTGGGCTCTGGTCTTTGCCTTTGAAATTGTACAGAGTTACATTGATTTAGGTTAAGATTTTTCAAGAAGAATTGATGCTGTATCAGCAACCAGCCTGGCTCCTGCCACGGCTACAGAATGGCTAGGCCTTTCATGGAGTTTAGGGATAAAGCAAAGGAGAGGAGGGGTAATTTTGACATCATGATGCGATCAGCTTAGCACATAGCTTAACATTTTTGCTAAGCTATATTAAAAGCCAGTGGCTGAGCTGGTAACGTAACACAGTGATCTTAAATTAAGGAAGGGCCTGGTGGATCATGTGCGTCCCCACCTGACTCTCACCCCTCAGCCCAACAAGTATCCAGTGCTGTTGCTTCAGGTTTTCAGTTTGCTTTTTTTTCCTCTTACCAGAGTAAAAATGTTCTGGGTCCAANAGCTTAGCACATAGCTTAACATTTTTGCTAAGCTATATTAAAAGCCAGTGGCTGAGCTGGTAACGTAACACAGTGATCTTAAATTAAGGAAGGGCCTGGTGGATGATGTGCGTCCCCACCTGACTCTCACCCCTCAGCCCAACAAGTATCGAGTGCTGTTGCTTCAGGTTTTCAGTTTGCCTTTTTTTTCTCTTACCAGAGTAAAAATGTTCTGGGTCCAAATTTGGCCTAGATATTTCTCACAGTTGGTGCCTGGCCTTCTGTAAATGACTGCGGAAAACCTAATTGAACTTCTGCTGTGTAATTGAACTTCTGCTGTGTCTTTCCAGCCTCAGTATTGCTGATGCTCCCTTGTCCTCCTTAGGAGGTGGTCTTCTACCAGTTGTGAAAAGGGGAGCTTGTTTTTTAGATGCTCCAGTTCTGCTTGGTTATATCTAGGTATACATGTTGACCTCACTGTAAATGAGAAGTTCAGTTTCCTAGGCTTTTAAGCAGAGCCACAGGGCAGGAGTTTTAAGGATCTTCTCTAACTATAGAAACATGTCACACAGTTCAGTTTCTCAAATAGCAGATGCCTTGTTAAGGAGTGTGGTTCTTTATGTGTTGAAAAAGTTGCAGTGTGCTTAGGGCTTGTTTTCTTTCTAGTTGCTTTCTAGAGCTAGAAACAGAATTTGGTTTGTGATGGTGCAAGGAGAAATTTGCTCTTTGTAGCCTTAAATGTGCCTTTTATGTGGCAATCTGCAAAAGAAAGGCTTTTGTAGCTGTAAAGTATGGGATCAGCCTTAGGAAAAGGAGCTGTTTCTTGGCTTGGATTTGCTTAGAGGACTCTGAGTTGACAACAATATGATGCCAGATAAAATTGTCATTCCTTCATAAGTCAGATTTATCAGTGACACTGTCTGAGGGAGCGTAATGGTGCGAGTGACTTCTGTAGAGAGCTCTCTAGAGGCTGATGCACAGTCTTAGTTAAAATGAAAATAAAATATTTCTTATGGCCTTAATTCTAGCATGTTAAATAATTTTCTACAGTGACCTAAATAGAGGAAGAAATTAAAATGGATGGAATTGAGAACGAAAAAGAAAAAAAGCCAAAACGAGCAAACCAACACCCACACAAAGAAAAGCAGAAACCAGTATGACTCATTCAGAGGCAGAAGACGAGTGCCTTGCAATTGAAGTCTGCTTTCCAAATATTGTAGGAGCTTGAAAGGCTCATTATGCTGTATGGGGAGGTGTATGAAACTCAAACGCTGAGTGGTAGATTGCAGTATGAGCCGGGCCTTACGGCTTCTTCTGAGATGTCTTCACTAGCTGATTGTGTTTTGTTTAGGGTTACATGTCTGGAGGTAGGGAAAAAAAATCTAGATGTCACTGCAAAACTGACAGCTATTTTTGATGTAGTTTACTGTGACAGGTACTAAATAACTTCTTAAGCTGACATCTTTTAAAAACAGCTTTTTTGTTACTTGTCACTTGTTTCTAGAAGACTGACGGGAAGGCCACATAAGAGGTATGCTTTTACAAAGACTGGGAAGAATTCATGAATCAGAATTAGTTTTAGTGTTCATCTGTAAAGCCTGAAAACTAAGCTTTGCAGTTGTTTTTCAGCACTTTTGAACTAGTTGAAATTCATGGAGAAAGAGTGCATTTACGGTTGTTGTGAACTGATGTTTGGTATGCACACAGTCTAGTCTTCCATCTGGATTGAAAGATATAATCCAGTTGAGAACATAATCTTGTTCATAGCTCTGACCTTGCATCACAGGAAGTGCATCCGTCTTCAAGTGAGCACTGGTACACAAATAAAAGGTTTGGGTAAAGGAGGCTGTGGATGCCTCAAATGTCTTAAAATTGGAAATGACAAATTAGGATTTTTTTTGTGTTGCAGACTGAGGTAGAAGAGTAAATTCTAGAAAAGTATAGTTCCAGAAGCAGGGACAAGAACCCTGGGACATGCAGGAAGGGCAAATGCAGATGCTGGCAGCATGGTGCAGGATCGGTGTACCTCCGGGGCAGCTGGAACAGGAGCAGCTTGTGGTGACTGAGGGTGAATGTGCTTTCCCTGTACTTCAGCAAAGTGGGTCTTTGGGAAGCAGGTGGGGTTTGGCTCAGTGGGCAACCTGTCGTCTGCTGTCCTGAAGAAACAAGGGAAGCAGAACTGTCAGAGCTCCTGTAGTGTTTTTCCTGGCTGGGGCTTCACAGGGGAGTCATGCCTGGAGCAGTTGCAGCTTCTTGGCCAGAATGCTGGTGCCTGGTGTAAATGGTTAGAAATCCCTGGTAAACCTCAGTCTGTGGTAGATCGGCTTCTGCCCGTCTTTGCTTTATGCGTCCCTGGAACAGTGTAAACTGAGATACACTGCCCTCTTACTCGTTGTTCCATTACTGACTTGGCTCAGCTAGGGTTGTTTCATTGACTCTGAAGTGGTTATTTTGAAGGAGTTTTGTTATTTCTTAGTTTGGTTTCCATTTACTGCTGAATTCTCAATTGCAGCTTCTGTGCCTTGGGTTACAGGAGCTTTGTCAGACGTGCATTATTTTGGCAGAGAGTGGCAGTTTTAACTGTTGGTCGTCTCTTTTGGTGACTTTTATATTCACCATACCTATGGTCACTCAAAGGTACTGCCAGGCAACAGACATGTTCGTGGACTTGCTCAATGTGAGCTTGGTATCTAACCACACAGTAACTGGTGGTGTACTCAATTGTTCCACCTCTTAAGTTCAGCCAATTGTTGCCCACTGTTCAAACTACAAATCATTTATTTACCATCTTGGGGCTGAAGTGAGATGTGGTGGTAAGGCATGTGCACGTACAGATACTTCTGTCCATCACGTGAATAAGATACCTGTTCCAAGAAGTTTTGTGTATTGGGTGACGATGGGATTTACCAGTTAGAATGAAAAGAAAGCCTCAGATTCTTTCAGTGAAGCTGGAGTCTCATCTCAAATCAGTGATGTTCCAGGCTCTAGGAAAGCTTTCGAGGCAGATTGATAGTTTGTAAATGAAGGAAGGTTAGAAGGAAGTTTCCCTTTACCACTTACATTTTGTCTTACAGTCATGGTTTTCAGAGTGTGTTGAAATGGGGAGCTGGCACAAGAAAACAGTTCAAACTGAGAACCTTAAACATAGCTCTTGTACAGTTAGGGAAAATTAAGGTGTGAAGGATAGTCTGAAAGACTCACTCTTGAGCATAACTATTCTGTGACCCTGCCATGCATGTAGGACTTCCTTCAGTTTACAGAGCACCTGGGTATATGTGTTTTGGGGGAGTCAGTTTTCTAAAATGAAATATTCTTGGCTTTTGTTTCTAGGGTCACATGATTCTTTCAGCTACTGGGTTGATGAGAAGTCTCCGGTGGGACCGGATCAAGCCACAGCCATCAAACGTTTGGCCCGAATTTCTTTAGTTAAAAAGATCATGAAGAAATGGTCAGTGACTCAAAATCTGACTTTCAAAGAGCAGCTGGAAGGTGGTATCCGCTACTTTGACCTTCGTGTATCTTCCAAACCTGAGGAAATAGGAGAAGATATTTACTTCATCCACGGCTTGTTTGGCATCAAAGTATGGGATGGGCTGAAGGAGATTAACTCCTTTCTTGAGCAGCACCCCAAGGAAGTAATCTTCTTGGATTTCAATCACTTCTACGCCATGGACGACAACCATCACTACTTCTTGATCAACAGGATCCGCTCAGCATTTGGATCCAAACTTTGTTCCGTTCAGTGTGTAGAATATGTGACATTACAGTACATGTGGGAGAAGAAACACCAGGTAGGGAAAGAATGTGTAAAATTTTGCAAACCCAAAAGGTTAAGATTTAAATAGAGAAGCTGGGCACCCACGCACAGGTGTTGTACCAAGGATGCTGCTGACAGTCATTTTAAAGCCCATTAGGGCCTCCTTGACGTAGTGTGTGTGTTTCCTTCAATTTATGTGCAGCTGTGTAGCCACTCCGTCCGTGGTGTGGCTAGACTGTGTCCTGCTCCCAAACATGTTTGTGAAATAATTACATGATGGTATCCTTGGGGCCTTGTGCTCCTTACAAATGGTCTTTTCTTCTGGAAGAGCATGCTGTGCTGACTTCATCTTTTGGCCAGTGGGAAGCATATAAGCTTTAACATAACTAAGGCATAGTACAGAATTTCTTAGCTCCTTTGCAGACATCCAAATCTGTGGTGGCAAGATGAAATGTCTCTTCTCTGTGGTAGCTGCTCCCGTGCATACACACAAACTTGAGAACAGAGTTTCAGCAACAGCATGTAATTTTTAACACTGTAAAATTTGTGAGGCTTTGAGGAATTCCTCTGAACCGATGCTGTCTGTGCTAGGGTCCAAAATGAATCTTTTGTAAGTTTGAGTGTTAATAAAGTGTGTTGCATCTTTGTGCTATCCTATTATAGAGAACCACCTTACAAGGCATAAAATACTGACTTTTGATGTAGAGAAGATTTTGCTGATAGCAAGACTGACTTTGGCATCTCATGCAGTAAGTTTGAGTGGAATGGCGTTATGCCTGTCAGCCCGGTACGCTTTAGCAACTTAATAGGAGTTATGCAGAAGATGGCAAGACTGCTGAAATCCTTAACTTAAAGGACAGATGTAGTATTCTCTGACAGTGCTCTGAAGTGCTTTTAAGCTGAATTCTTTGAATGATGTTTCAGTATACTCCTCACAACTTTTTCATTTTAAACTGTGACCCTTAAAGCCTGAAGCAGTCCTGTCCTCATAGCTAAAAAAAATGATCTCCATCTGCTTTGTTGGCAGTAGCGCAACAAATTTACTGACACTCCTGACTCAGGAGCAGCTTCTTTTTGCTTGGTCCTCTTTTAACTGCGATAGTAGCTGCAGCAGTACTGTATAAGCATAAACCAATGCAACATCCTGTTTAAATATAAATAACATAGTTGTGAGTTTTTGTTAACGTTTTTCTCCTTTTTCTTTGTTCTGATAGGTTCTTATATTCTACCACCACCCTTTGTATCAGGAATACCCCTTCCTGTGGCCAGGGAATAAAATGCCAGCACCATGGGCTAATACCACCAATGTGTGCAAACTCTTACAGTTCCTGGAGACCACTCTTGAGGAACGAAGTCGCTATGGGACTTTCCATGTTTCTCAAGCAATTCTCACACCTCGAGTAAAAACTATTGCACGGCATCTAATTCGTGGTCTGAAGAACACACTTGTGCATAGGTAAGGGCTTGTCTTGATTTCTCGGTCTTTATTTACCACATTTCATGTTGCAAGAGGGCACAGAGTAAGCAAGAAACTGTGAAATCTTTGCTTAGAAGTAAGACTGCATGAAAGCATGCAGTTTTGCTACAGTACTATTGCTTGTGAGAGACATTTGCGGTCATTAAAAATAAAGAAAATTGAGAATAATAAAGTAACAAGGTATATATGTAACTGTAAGTGTGTTTCCTGGTAGCTGGAGCTCTTTCTGAATGTGATGTGATTTCATAAAACATGGGCTGGACCTGTTGTTTCAAACTAGTATTTCATTCCAAATTGGCTGAGCTTGAATTTAGGGCAAAAAAGCTTGTCGCAGAGGAAAATTGCCTATTTGTGGGCTCCGTTTTGTGTTTGACTGTATGAATCTGTCTCTATAATTTCAGTAATAGCCGAAGACGTGTGACCTAGGGCAGTATTGTATCTTGGAGTGTTTTACCAAAAATTAGATGAACAATTTGACTTTTGTATACCACTGACTGTTGTACAATTAATTTGCCCATGAGTGAGATCACTAGAAGAGCGTTTTGCTTTGGGTAGCACAGAGTGCCAGTGTTTGTTAATAGTGTTAACAACATGACCAGGATAGCTTCCATGTGACTTAATTTTATGGCATTATCACCTTGTAGCCCGATTGCTAAAAATTGCCAAACTGTAACAGTCCTGGTGGGTGGTATCTGGTCTCCTGGATCACTGTTTAATATTGCCTGTTTTGATGTCTCCAAGTTTATCTCACCATAATGATATTAAGTTCTAAATTACACTTACACAGGTGGTCACAACTGGTCTAATCTGATCAGCAGCTGAGCTTAATATTAAGCAGTGAGATAAACACACATCTTGAGCAACCAGTTCATGTTCCTTTTGGGAGACTCATCAGTCACTTTAGAAGTAATTAGAATATTATTATTTTGAAGCCAAAGTCAATACAACTTACCTTCTTAAAAATCCTTTCTAAAAACAGCAAGTGTGGTGCTTTTGCAGTCACAAAAGTTGTTGGTGGACGTAAGGAAATTCCAGGTGAAGTATAAACCATGGAGCTTTCAGTCTCCATCCTATTTACAGACATTAATCCAGTGAAAGATAATTAAATCCAAATGACGTTGGCCACAATACGTTCAGGTCTCTACTCTGGCTGGAGCTTTGCCCGTGTCTGGTCAGTGTTAGACACTAGGTGGGGCTCAGGTGCTTTGAGACTGGTGTTTGCCATCACAAGTTGCACGAATGTGTGTATGTATATGCTCCGTGGGTATACCTGACAGAAAGCACAGATGTAACTTATGTCTGTGTACTGTATATTATATGTTGTCTGATAATTAAAGGAAAGATCGTGCTGAATTTCTATTTCTAAACTAGTAAAGCATCATCTAATTTCGTGGAATGGGTAAGCAGTTTTGTTACAAGTGACTCCTGGCACAGATCTGGGCTGTAAGCCATTGGTAGGCTGTAAGCTCCATCCCTTTCCATCAGCCCCATCGTTAACGCTTGTTTGAAAGTAAACTGTAAAAATCAAAAATAGATGCCGCTATTTGCTTAAAGCAGGATTGCTGGCGTACATTTACACATGCCAGCTGATTTGTACGTGTAAATCTGTCTTTACATTTCTCTATAGATGTCAGCCTTCTCATATGGAAACTTTGCCCTGAATGTTAACATTTAAGTGTTCTTTAGCTCTTGGTGAAGGAGAAATGTGCAACACTCGCAGTTAGATGGCAAAAGTCTACTGTGTTCCTTGACAAGGACAGTAATTATGCCTTTATTCAAGGCATATATGTTCTCTTATCTTGGTTCTTGACAAGATTTTTTTTTTCTGGAACAAGAGCTGTGGGGTGGTTTTAGGGTGGGGTTTTTGTTGGTTTTTTTTTTTCTTTCCCATGCTGTTAGCTAATTTGCTTGCCTACCATTGCCTCTTAATTTTGTATGCACATTATGGCACTAATTTAAATAATTCTAATATATTTAGTCATTTGTCTCTAACTGTGCTGAAAACCCTAGTGTTTGCACGTTAGCATTCAAAAAAAGCTTGTGCAGCATCCTGACTTGTGTTCCGTCCAGGAAGTGACTTGGAACTTCTCCCCACCGTAGAATTTCTAACTCCACTTAACTCAGTTCCTGACACACCTCACCTTTCTCTGATTACAGTGATGTATGGTGGGATGCTCAACCCCTGTAGAGCTGAGGACTCAATTCTGGGTTTGGTTTCCTTGATCCTGTTGCTCTGGGTGGGTCTGGAGGCCGAAAGGAGTTTGGTAGAAACACAGGGTGCTGCCCCCAACTACTTTTCCTGCCCACCCTAAGGCTGAGGTGAGCAGGGGAGCATCTTGGGCCAGATACAGCCTTGCTTTGTGTTACACTGAAGTCTGCTGTGAAATTAAGCTTTTGGTTCAATGTGTACTTGAGTAAAAACAAACCAGAATGGAGGAAACTAGTGCAGCGTTAAATCCTGAAGTCTGCTCAGTGAATGCAGAGTTCATGAATGTTACTTCGTATGCATGGATTGATGACTGACCAGTATTTCTATTTGTTAGCTAATGACTATGTGCGATGTTAAGCCGGTTGCATTTTGAGTGGCAGTCAGGACCTGATCACAAATGTGAGATAATAACATAATATGTGAACAGCATGAAATAAGTAGAGTACGTACAGAAAAGAGCCTGTTTAAAAATGTTTAATTTTCTTGTTCAATTTCTTTAGGAACCTGCCCATGATTTTGAACTGGGTGAAAGCACAGAAGCCAGGTGTTATGGGTGTTAACATAATTACATCAGACTTTGTGGAGCTGGCTGACTTTGCTGCTACAGTTATTGCATTAAATGACCTCCTTTTAGAAGAGGATGAACCTGCAACTAAATCCTGATTGCTGCGTCCTGTTTGTGCTCCTCAGTGGACATCTTCAAACTACGTTAAATGTTTTATTTAAGTGAAACTTATTGTAACCTCTGTTTATTTAAAAAAAAGCTTTCTAGAGGAAAAGTGGTTAAACATCACATACAGGCGTACACACTACAGGGATGCGTAGATCCAAGTGGAACAGAAAGTGCTGTTTGAGTGCTGCTGTGTGTCTGTGGCTACGTGTTTGACTAAGTTACGCACACATCTGCTGCAGTCCGGCACGGTGTCTGCCTGCCAACAAGAGGCTGGCCTCTGGAGCAGATGTACCCGATTATGGTGCACGTCTCCCTGGTGACTGGACTCACCGTGCCCTTGTGTGCACATCCTGCTTATTTCTCAACTCCAGGGCTCAAACTGAGGATCGCTGCTGATCCCTTAGCAGCAGTGGGACTGGGCTGGCTGAGACAGTATTGTTCTTGAACCACCTCAGGCGTAGCCGGGCTCAGCTGGAGGCTGCTGCTGTATTCATTACACCCTTGTAGACACTACCTCTGACTTACTTGAAGAAACAATATTGCTGTTGTTCAGGGGGGAAGCTGTTACACTGTGTTGAGTATCCGAACTGTCTTTTGGGCCTGAGAGGCGAAGGTTTCGCATGCTCCGCCTCTTTGGACTCTAAACTCTTCTTCTGGACCTCTTTATTTTACTTTCATACTTTAATACATTTATTGCAACCGTGTTTTAAGTCTATTTCTTTTGGCATCAATTTAAAGAATATTTCAGTTCTCAAATTATGAGGATTATAACTCACAAGTCTGAATTCCTGTTGAGAATTTGAGAAACCACAGGGCAACACTTCTCTTCTGCTTGCTGGTCACTTGTTTTTTTTCCATCAATCAAGTTTCATTTGGGGAATGTCTCTCACCCAGTTTGCTCTTCTCTGGAAGGAGGTGGGCTATGGGGGGGTTTGCATGGCATTCAAATAACTGGAGCTGACAGGGACTGCTCAAAACTCAAAACACTGAATCTTTGATTTGCAATGTGACAGTGAATTCGGAAATCGGACTCAGAAGTTGTGCTTGTAGTCAGAGAGCCACAGCTATGGGGGTGAAATTTCTCCAGACTCCACCTGTTTGTGACAAAGTAAGCAATAGTCAGAAGCACAGGCAGGTGTCAGTGCTGCTTCTTTCTGTAGCCATACTCGTTTTTGTGTGGGAAATGTGACCATCTGTGCTTGAGCCAATGCAATCACGCTGGTACTTATCAGCACTTAATTGACTAGCAGTCTTACAGTCTGATTTATCTTTAGTTGAAAAAAAAAAATACCCCACACAAGCAACTGATTAGCAGATATGTCTCTGCTCAGTCATCTCCCTAAAGCAACTGTTAGTGCACTAATTATTCAGTGATTATGAATTTGTATTACTATCTAAGCTATTTATAATAGAATGGATCATCTTTATAGATATTTTATTCAAAAGGGAAGTGACTTTCCAGATTTATTTACTTTGTTATGGTAGTCTGTGTCTGCCATCATGGTCTGACAGCCTGGAAAAATCCAAAACCTCTTTGCTTGCTTGTCACAAACTATGAACTCAGGACAAGTTTATCTAAGGGTTTGCAAACCTTCCATGTGAACCTTGGCCGAGTTCTGAGCAGACTGTAATCTGATTTATCTGTTTGTTGCGTGGTTTTCATTAGAGTTCCTTGAATTTTTAACTGAATCCTTTTTCTAAGGGAGTTGGGGGTGGGGGACAGTGACAAGCTGCCTTGCTTTTTCCTCTCGTGTTTCAGTGACAGGGGGCAAGTCATGAAAATCAGTTTTTGGGAACTAACACTCAAATTTCTAGTTTAAAACTTCCTTTGAAAACCCCAGCAGAAAGTTTTTATTATTTCTCGTATTGTTTTCTGGTTGATGAAACTATTGAAACTTGTTTTGAACAGCACTACTTTGTTTGCAAAGTTATTTAAAATACCTGGTTTTTCCTTGGCTGAATTTTGTGTTAGCCTGCTTTTCTCAAGGCCCCATCTGGAATTCCGTGATACTGTTAAGTGTATGGGTTTGGTTTCAGTGGTCTTTTAGCTGCAATTGTCTTGGAGCTCAGAACTCAGAAGAACTTGGTTTGAATGCTGATGAGGCAGAAAAAACATGTTTGCAAGTTTTCCTGCAAAACTGTAAGACAAGGTGAGAAGGTGAAGAGACTATGATGTTTCCATTTGACCTCTAATATATTTTGTACTGTATATATCTACCTCAAAAGAGATTTATTGGGCTTAACTAGTATTTATATTGTGCATACACAGTAATGACTCTGTTGTTAGTCCTTCTGTTCTATTTATTAGAATAGAAATATGTGATGGTTGTAACTCAGGGCTTTGATTAGATATTTTTAAGTACAAACTGAGAAGTTTTTCTAACATACTTGCTGTTAGCTCTTGCCTCTTGAAATAGGACAAAGGCACACTAGGTGTTAAGAGTGTTAGCAGAGGAGAAGTGGAAAACAGCTTTAGGATTAATGATGGGGGGGA
>VZSC01018226.1:867069-926204 GCA_013398225.1 Steatornis caripensis | reverse complement strand
GGGGGGGGGGGGGGGGAACGACATTTCTGTAAGTTTGGCCTGTCCGAAGAGACTCGCATGTCATTTCAGAGCAGTGTGTGGTGCTAGGCCTCTGTGTGAGAAACCTGGCGGTCTCAACAGTGAGTTGGGCAATTGGCAGATACAGTTACCTGCAACAGGATATCTCCTGTAGATACTCCGCGCAACGCTAACGCTGATGTTCAGAATTGGTTTTAGGATAGTCCTAAACCATCCTAAGCAATATGAGGTACCTTTCTTCTGTTACATGTTATAGCCCATGTTAAAGATACCAATACCTCTCTGATAGACCAGCAGCACCACAACATATCCAGATGCCCTCAAGCTTTGCAAAACGGAGCTCATCTAGACTTGGGTTTTGGGCTGCAGACTCTGTTTTCTGGTGGTATTAAAAAAAAGAAGTGAGCTGGGCAGGAAGGGAGGGTCAAGGAAGCAGGGCAGTAGTCTGCACCCAGTGCCTGCACTGAAGGCGTGGCAGTGTTTAGCCAGGTTTCTGGCGGCAGAGTGGAGCAGGTCTGGCAAGTGAGTGACAGTAGCTGCAGCTTGTGCTGAGAGTCTGGCCTCTGAGCGGGCTGCATTTGGGTAGAGCAACTAACAGCCGGCAAGCTCATGTACGTATGAGCTTGAGGAAAATAGAGATTGGCATGGGGGTTCCTTGCCGTTGATGTGGACGGGCATCTGTTGAATACAGCGATTGTCTTGCTTCTGTCTTCCCCAAGCGGTAGGGTTCACTCTTAAAGAGTTCAGGTGGAAAACTCTCCCCCATGAGAATTGTTCTGAGGACTTGACCGTTCTGTAGGTGCTAGGAGAGAAAAAGCCAGGAAACTAGTGGCTGCTTGAGGCAAAATACTTGCTTGAATTGCATGTTCTTGAGTAATTGCTTGTGTGGTTTGTTATTACACATTCAGGTTACTTAAACATTGTGTTATGACTGTCGTTTCTCTTCCTAATGTGCAGTCACTGAATGCTGAGCACGCTGGTGTTAGGCATATTCTCCTGGCACTGATAGTTGCCATGCGTGATTAAGGGCATACCTGAGGCACAGGAGACTTCTGTATGTATTCCTGATGGGGAGCAGCAGGGAGAAGGCTGTTAGGAAGCATGTATCAGTTTTTAGCATCTTACTGTGTGCTCGTAGGTGAAAACCAGAGTTATTACTAGATTTTGCAGGCTATCAATCGCTCAAGTCCTTATTTAGGAACTACTCTCCCAAGTATATTTGACTGTGGAGCTGGGTGTCATAACGTACTTTTTTTTTTAGAGCAAAAGACATATTTTCTGCTGTCCAATTTTAATCTCGAACGGAAAGGGTACCAACTTGCACGTGCTTTGCTGTGACAGAGAGGAGCCCACTGGAGACAGTGCTGGCAAGGCAAGCTTCAGAGTTGCTGTGGTCAGTGAGATATGTCAGACTGGGAGTCTTCAGAGCGGAAATGCTGATTGCAAAAAGGCCCCTGTTGTGCTAAACAGACTCTTTGGAGAAGAAAGGAGTAACGGGAAAATTGTGTCTTTGCTCCTGAGACGTGCTGTTTTCTGCTGTGTTGGTACTGAGTTAATACGTTGGGAGTTTAGAAAGCACCTGTGCTGTAAAGCTGAAGAAGCAGTGCTGAGCAGGGATTTTGGCTCAAACAAGTAGAGCGTCTGCCAAGATGCTTATCTGTGCTCATCTGGCTAAGCCTTTGGAAATATTTTCTTTGCCTACCTGTCTCGGGTGTCAGAGTTCACTCTGTATCATCTAGCAGAGCAGCATTTAGGTCTTCTAGAGATAAGACATGGCCATTTTTATTGAAAATGGGGTGACCTGTGGAAGTCTGACGAGCATGTGTGACTTGAGGTTTACGTGACTATACAATATTTAATACAGAGTCCATGTGCAGTTTTAGTAAGACTTTCATCTAGACTCAAGCATATTGTTACCCATCTGCAATAAGCAAATTCTTTGGTCAGAGGCCTACTGTTTGGGACAAAACTTCAGGCAAATCTATAGTAGTTGTTTAAGCACAGAGAGATTGTGTAATGTGAGGAACAGAACCAACCTGAAACTTCATTTAAAATTCAGATCAGGTCAAGATGTAGTCCTTTCAGCAGTGGAGAAGGGTTTTTTTTTTTGCTTTTCTGTGTCTGACAAGTTCTTATTCCGTGTTTGTTTTTTGACTCAACAGACAGGTAGAAGAGCCGGAGCACGTGCTGAAGAGTGAATAAATGTTATGTTAAGGACATACATGTTGGGCTAACTGCAGTAAGAGTGTAATGATTTACTTAGTCATACCTTCTAATGATAATCTTACTAGCTGTTTGGTTTAGGTTGTTAAATCAGTCTCTATTTTCTACTAAAAAGCTCAGCCCCATTGATTCAATACGTGTATCTTGTTGAAGTGTGTGTACTTCTGTAAGTGTATTTCTCTACCAGTCTTATCAAATAAACAAACTTTTAATTGTAGGGACTGTAATAGGAATGTCAGCTTTAGAACTGTTTGCTGAATCTGATTATATTTTATATTCCTGAATATTTATGTATTGTGTGTTGTCCACTGAAGTGGTACTTCTCTTACCCCTTTAGACCTGTGATAACTTCTGTATTTCACTTAAATTGAACTGCAATGTATTCTTAATTCTGAAAAAAATATTGATCAGTACATCCTGTATTAAAAATTATTTTGATGGTTCTTTGATTTTGCTCAATGTCAAATGTATTTTGCAGTTGGATTTTTTTTTGTGATATTTATACTGTGGAAGGGGGCAGAGGGAACCAGGTGAGGAAGAGTTACTATTCTCAGTTTTGCGCAGTTTCTCGTCTTTCTCTTGGCAGTTTGTACTTTGCCCATTGTTCCATTCTGTTCAGTGAAACCAGGATGCCTCACTTGAACTGCAGATAATTTGGGGTTGACATCTGTTTCTTTCTGCTTTACTCTGCACCTATGTCATTGGGCTTTTTAATCCTGAAAATAAAAGTACAACTTGACTTAATCATCTTTACTTTGTGTTCTGTACTACTGATTGTTTTGATACATGATGATCACATTGTGAGTCAATTAACATTAATTGAGCTCAGTTACTTTTCTGATGCAGAATGTGGTCATTGAAGGTGGGGGGTTTTTTGGTAAGGTGCCACATCTTGCTGCACTTGTGTCCCCTGGGTAGTGAGACCTGGACAACACGCCTATTTTTAGGATGTGCTGAGAACTTCTTTGTGGAAGTAGTAGTGCAAAGTGATTAGAAAACCGTGTGCTTGCATTCGAATACATGCACAGTTGCATCTCTGCCTGAAAATGCTGGGACCAAAGCATGCTCATGCGGGAATCCCTTTGCATCTTGAAAGGCAACTACAATTTTTGTGCAGCCTCTACTGCTCTAATACAGGTGATGAAGCTCCATGTAACACTCAGTCGGGGAACAAAATACTGGTAATGTTTCTCAGAGCCTCAGCTAATGTTGGATGCTTGTAAACCGGTGAGATGAAGCAGACCCTTCTTTTAGGTTACTTTCGTCTTGACAATGTGGGAGTACTGGGGTTGGGGAATGGATGACCCGATTCTTTCATTGTCAGACAGTTGACTGGTAACTGCTAGGTGCCGAGTTTGTGGATTTTATTTTTTTTTACCAATTCTAAAGGTAGAGCTGGGAGTTCAGGGCCTAATCACTGCTGTCCCTAGCTGTAGCCTCAGACCTTGAGGTAAGTGTTTTCAAAGCAGGCTAACTTAAGAGTGACTCATGTCACCAGCCAATGGCTGCAGTAACCTGTCTGAAAGGTGCTGTAGGCAGGGAGTGTGCTGCTAATTTTCACAGAATGTATGCCTACGCAGCAGAAGTCTAATGTGAATAGCATAATCTGCCAGTGTGTAAGAACATTAATGGTTAAATAGCTTGTAGTAGCTATGTTACTTGGTTTGGGGTTTTTTTTTTCCGCTCTTTCCAGATACTGTTTCCCCAGGTGAGGAATTGTATACCTTAGAGAAGATTTTTGGGGACAGGGGTGAGCATGATTTCATCACACTGCTTCCCTAGGGTATTTCATAGATTTTTATTTTTGTCTGGGTGGCTTACAGCAGTGCTGCACAAGGGCACACATGCATACGTGTGCACATATATGCACAAAGCAGTGGCTTTTTTGAAGTGTATAATGAGACTACAAAAACTAGTCGCATGTTTTGTGACAAATTATGCGTGGCCTTTATACCTAGTTTCCGCTGTTGCCACAAACCCGTGATTAGCTGTTCAAACAAAGTCATTCCGGAGTTGCATGTGGCTTAGTATTTGCCTCTTAATGTCACCAGTTCTTCTGATCAGTTAGGTGACAAACCAGTCATTTGCATTAGACTAGAAAAGCATTTGACCAAAAAGCCTCTCTCCATTTCAATGTAGCAAACAGGGTCAGATTGTGAAATTCTCAGGTGAGCAAATGCTGAAAAAAGAAACCAAGTGATTTTTGAACTGCTGCTGGTTAGTGAGCCCGGCTGCTCTTCTCCAGGATCTGGAGTTTGGTGCTTGTTTCAGCTCTGCTCAGCTGATAGCAGTGCCACAGCCTGAGTCCAGACAGAGTGGAATCTTCTGGAGAAGACGGTGAGAGCGACCAGGATGGTTAACAGGTAATGTGCTGCATGCATAAACTGTTAAAGTAATTGTGCTTAAAATCAACTTTCCTCTCAATTTAGAGATTTGCTTCAAATTAAAAGCAAAGGTTGCTTAGAGTAGAAAACAGCTGGTTGTTCTTATGTCCTTTCTCGTATACCTCTTATCTGCAGGAGAAATAAATATACCTTAGGGGAAGAACTGCAGGGTGATGCAGGGTCTGCTTGAGGGAGGAGCTACTGTCGGACACGTAGCTGTGTAGGTTTATGTTTGCAGGTTCAACAAGAATTTGGCCTCGGTGAGTAGGTACCGTTCCTTTCAGCAAGCAGTGAGAACGTGCACCAGTGGCAGAAGTGTTTATGTGGCCAAATTTGCGAATTAAAAAGTTTTCAGCATAATGAAGTGTGGGCTGAAAGTGCGTACAGTTGTTAATTAGGTAGTACTTCAGAGAGGTGAATGCTGCTCTTGTCTACTTTGTAAATTTTTTTTTTTTGTCTTCAGTAGTTTTAAAAAAAAAAAAAAACCACACCCTGAACTTGCTTGTTGCAAGATACCATTGCCTAGCCTGGCTTCTGATTTAGAAGCAGAATTGGTACAGGGGTGCTTTTGTGCTGCCGTATCTGTAGGGAGCAGTTTCTCGGTGGAAGAAAGGAAGCGACTGGCAGTACCTTAGGCAGTAGCGCGTGGAGGTAGCTAGCCAGTAGTTGCATAAAGTGGAAACTGTGTGACATGGCGTCGGTGCAGACTGTCCCTTTATGATTGAGGCAGACACCTTCGCTGCCTGGATGAACCTTTGAAAGAGTTCTGGTGACTCAGGGGGTGCCGAACAACAAATTAGTTGTCTTCATGCAAAGACTTGCAGGTTTCACTGAAATGGCCTAAAAGCTTGGCTGGTGTGTGAAAAGCCCAGGTGATACCTCATGCTTGGGTTTGATAGGGTGATTTCTGTGTTTGATCAGAGTTGTAGATGCCTTTGGTGTTTCAGCTCTGTTACAACCACGGGGAAGTTCTGATGCTGTTAGTGGCAGATACCTTTTGGGTTGCTCAGCGGAGGGGCAGACAAACAGCAGGGCCAGCCATGTCCCCCCAGCACCTCACTTTGTACTGCAAACAGCACCTTGGCACTTCAGGTGCTTTTGTAACTCTTAAGACCAATTTCTCTTGGGCTGAAAATTTGGGACTGCAAGGTACAGAATGAATTGAGCTGAGTTGTTTTCTATCGTGTTGCTTCTTGCAAATACGCTCTAAGAAAAGGGAAATAAAAGACTGCCCGAGGAGATGTTCTTCCCTGTATCAAAGTCGTCATCTGGCAGACTGCGTGGAGAAAAACATACGTTGTTTGTTTGAGCTCTGTGTAAATGAGAATTAAAGATGGTAAAAAAATTGTTCTTGAACTTTCTGCAACTGCGTGTTCACTTTTACTTTTGCTCAGAGTAACTGAGCAAAGGCTTGGCTTTCGGTATTGCTGGGTGTTCTTCCAGCTTGAAATCGCATTACCTAAAATCACGAGTGCTAGAGAAACAAAAAGCATCCTCAGAAAGAGAGGCTGGAGCAGTGGAAAGGGGAGGAGGAAAGGTATGCAGTAGAGATGGTGCTGCAACTTGCCCTTTGGAATGGAAAATAAAGCTCTTTTGGTTTGGGGCTTTTTTTGAGACAGAACAAATTATTACACGAATTTCACTTTTTGAATCCCATCCAGTACAAAGTTCATCTGATACTCTAAACGCAGTTCAACGTTTACAAAATTGCTGAATTTGACTTGATTGCATCCTTTGAAAGACTACACTGGCAGCAAATAAAATACAACGTGCCAGGCATTTCTCCTGAGAAAAATCACAATCGCTAGCGTTTCAGCCTAAATATCTCAAATGCCAACAAGTTTTTTCCCCCCCCTCTAAGTTTGTGTTTCTTAGAGGAATCGTGATCTGAACTCTGAAGCATTAGAAGCGGCCAACTCATCCTGCGTGATAGTGGTTACCGCTGGAAAATGTGCTTTGGTCATTGCCAAAACAAAAAAAAAGTATGTATCACAAAGAATCTTCTTCTGCCCTACATAAATCTGTCTTGAAAACTGCGCTTAGTAACAGGATTGTCTGAGGATGAATGACAGGAGCTGTCTTGCCACATTGCTGCCTTTGTTGCATACCGCAAACATATTTATAGAGTGATGAACAGGTATTTCTCAAGACTGATTTCCCGCCCCCCTTTCCTGTATGCTGGATATGTTCACTGTGCAGCCATGTGCAATGTTGACAATAACACCTGAAACCAGATAAATCTTTATAGACTTCAAAATTCAAAACGAATCCAAAACTCGGTGTAGGTTTGCTGAAATGGTATGTCTACAAGGGAAAGCTTACACTAGCAACAGCTAACGCAGTCTGGAGGATCCTAGTAACTCCTACCAGGTAATAATTTGTTTTTATAGTACTGCATCTGGAAAGAGATTTGGCGGTGCCATCTTCATGCCACCTGGATTTTGTGCACAAGGGGGATTGTGTTCTCAGATGGTTATTTGACTGCCATCTCCTGGAAATAATTACTAAAAACTAGACTGCTAAAATAGTTTGTTTATGGCAATAAACTAGATAATTACAGTCTTATTGCATTTACTGCCAAGAACAAGGACTTTTGAGTAGCTTGATTTCCTTTCTGCATTTAGTTCCTTCCTCCTGTCTTGGGGCTAGGTTTGTACCCTTTCCAAGGCTGAAGGATAATGCAGGCAGTGTTAATAACATGCACCAGGGAACCAGCTTCTCGAGATCATGATCATAGTGAAATTCTGTTACCCAAAAGTGAAATGAAGTAAAACCCGCCAGTGAATTTGTTCTCTGCTGTATTACTATACTGTAACTCTCACAGCAGAAGAGGCTGTAGAAGCTGTTACAGCAGTACTTTTAGCAGAGAATGAGGGAGACGAGCTGAAACTCAAGCCTCCGGAGGACACTGGAGCTCCCACTAAATGTGTGTGCTTCTGTAGATTGCTACCAAGCAGTCAACTTGAAATTCTTGTTTTCCTGCCCTACCAGCTGTGAGTGGTGGGTTAGGGTGCTTTAGAAAAGATGAGAAGGAAAATCCTTTTTACTGTGCCCACTGAACTGTCATGTTTAATAGACGGGCATGCAACTGCTGTCCCCACCCTGCCTCCCAAGGGACACCGGTCAGTAGATCCAGAGGGTCACCGGTGTGGTGTCGCAGCTATCTACTGCATGCTTTTTCATTTAGAGATGTGCAATTGCCCTGTTCTGTTCCCAGGATCTTGCTTTGCTTGGGTCTGTATGGTTTTAATGGTCTTCATGCACCCTTTTATACCTGTTGAACTGATAGGTGGGATTTCGTCTGTGGGTTTCAAGCCTTGCCAAAATTAAGAAAAGGTCTGAAAGTGGTGAACTGCAGTACCTACGTTGTTACATTTGTTTAGAAGAACAATATTCCTGCCTACTAATATGCTGAAAATTACAGTGGTGATCATTATACCTGTCCAGATCACAGAGGTGTTGCACTACATTCATTAAAGCTGGGGTGATGCTCCTGCTGGGGTACTGAGGACGGCAAATATGTAGACCGATACAGGCTCTAGGCTAAGCAGACTGAAACTGAACTCCCACGTGCAGACTCGAGACTGCCTTATGCAAAGTGCAGGGGTGCGTGTGCCACCTGGCTCTTCCTTCGTTGCAGATGTGACACACCTCCCTGGGGAATGTGGACCCCCCAGGGTCAAAGTTAGGCTCAAGCATACACTCCGAGATGTCATCTCTGACATTTCAGGGTATCACACCTTGGAGACTCGTGTTTGTGGTGGGACAGACGACCAGAGGCAATTTGGTAGCTTCTCATGTTAGGAATCTCACGGTTTAAAGCTGGGCTGGCTATTAAGTGAATGACAGATGCCCTTTGTTAGCCCCCTCCCTCCCAAAAATGGGGAGGGAAAGAGACTTATGGGTTGGAAAAGTTAAAACAGCTTTAATCTAACTACAATAATAATGTATAATAATAATAGGAAAAAAAATAATAATGAAATATATACAAATATGTACAAAACCTATACAAGCTCCCCGCCACTGCTGCTGAATACTCACCTGGATGCTGCGGGGCACGTCCCAGGAAAGTCCCGGACTGTACTCGGCAGCAGGCAGGAGCTGGATTCAGGAATGCACGGATCAGGATCGAAGGCAGAAGAATCAGAGTCCTCCTTGGACGCTGGCCATGGAAGAAGAGAGGAAGACCCTCGTGATCCCTCAGCTTTATACCGAGTATGACGCGTATGGGATGGAATACTCCCTTTGGTCAGGTTTGGGTCACCCCTCCGACCCACTCCTCCCCACTGCAGGGGCATGAAGGGTCTGACCACTTCTCTGCTCTTTCTGTTCCGGCGCACAAGAAAGTCAGCAGAAGCAAGCATCGACCTTGGTCTCCATAGGAATAACTATAAGCAAGAGCCTTTCTGCGTACCATTCCTACTGATGTTCCAGCACTGACTATAAACACCGAGCCTTATCACTGCTAGATGCAGCTACTGTCTGGAAAAACACGCAGTCAATTTCAGAGAGTGCAGCTTCTCAGAAGAGACTTAACTAAAAAGCAAAGTTACTAAAAGAAAATTGGTTCTGTCCTAGCCCAAGCCAGGACAGAATCTCAAGCGCTTGCTTAGTTTTCTCCATTTTCTTTGTCTTGCTGGATTCCTGTTGGTCTGTTCTGCCCAGTGAGTCTCATCATTAATGCTGGTGCTGTTGTTTTCCTAACTCGGAGGTAGCTGGCGTGTGTAGTTGTGTTCCCCAAGTGAGTTTAGTTAGATTAGCTATGGTTTTCCGGCTCTAGGTTGAGACAGTCTTCAAGTTGACTATTTTTTTTTTCCCAGAGCTGATTGGTCTAGGACTAGTGTTGAAAGCTGCCTTTTAGTTTCAAAAGCACTTAACAGTCTGCCTAAATTATTAGCATTGGCAACTTGCTGCCAGATGGGATGGAGTCCAGCTCCTGCTAGGTGGTAGAGCTGTTCTCTTGCTTTGTTGTCGTTCTAACAACCACAAAAGACCACCTAACACTCATCGAAGTTTTCCCTCCTGATCTGATGGGAGCAAGATAGATTAGCACTGAGTCTAAGGGAAATGTGGGCTCTTGCTTCCTGTGCTTTTTTCTTGCGTGTGTCAAGTAAAGGAAAAGGAGAATTCAGAAAATGCAAGGAATTCTTGTGTCACTTTTCTCCCTGCTCGCTTTAAAGTGCCTGAGAGCGAGAAGCTGGTACCTTAGCAGGCTTTCCAGACTTCTATTCAGAATATAATTACTCCGTGACATGTTTCATGCTTGTTTTGATACCTGAGGAGGAGGCATCCTCCCCCAGGGGTATTTTGGACTCCTGTTACCATTCTGCTGGACAAGTGGATTTGCTGGTGTTTGTAAAACTCCATTTGCTGTCCTGTCTGTTAGCTTTCTGTTTCAACACACCTTTAGGTGACCTGCGCTCTACAGCACTGGTAAACATTGCAGGCATGCTAAAGGAAGGAAAACAATCTACCTTTTAACTTGGAGTGCAGTACTTCAATTCACTGGGGTGGCAGAAGGAGCAGTAGATGTGTTATGGGTGGTGCTAAACTGGTTTGGGGAGAACTGGGAACGGCATGAAGTGTGGAACTACGAACTTTATACCGTGGTGGGATGGATAAGTTAGCATCTACCTGCTGGCAGACCTCTTTTTTTTTTTGTGGCGGTATTAGAGCTTTGAAAGTATTGAGGGTTACAGAAGGAGCACTTGGAAAAGATTTGAGATTGAGCCCCGGTATTTCCTTTGCCTGCTCAAGGAGAAGGTCACCAGAGATGGTTAATAAAGCTTTAGCTGCTGAGCTCACTAAACATTCTTCCAGTTCAGTGGCCTATGCAGAATGATGTGTTTAGTCAATGTTTAATTCCTAAGCAACAAATGGTGATTGTCATACTAGAAGGCACTCGTGGTGTTGACTGAAGCAATGGAGGCCAAGGATTAAAAAGGTCATGTGGGGAGATCTCTTCTGCAGCCTCAAAGCACTTTCCTCTAGGTCAGGTCCCTTCACAGCGGGCTAAAACAGTGAGACGTTCAGGCTGCCTTAAGGCCAAAAAAAGCTTTCCAGTAAGAAAACAAACCAACTCTTGTTTGAAAAAATTAAAAAAAAAAAAATTGGCTGTAGAGAGGAAAAAAAAAAACCAAAAGGAAATGTTAACTGTGGGATGATTGGGAGAATGCAGGGGAAAGCAGGAGATCGGGAGACACCTACCCTCGCCCTGGTGACAGGAGATGAGTGTGTAGCTGCTGCTTCAGAGGGCGGGAGAGGCAGGCGGTGACTGACGGCAGGAGGGGAAAGGTGCGGCAGGTAAAGCGGCAGTAGTTGGTGAGGAGGCTGTGAACTGCCTGTACAGCTCAGATCTGGAGAGGCCGTGCAGAGAGAACACAAACAGTGCCCTCACAGAGTGCAGGAGACTGGGGTGGGTTGTCAGGTAGAAAACTCAGAAGCTTTCTGGTTGGATGAGTCAGAAATGAGAAGAGCCCTCTCTTCTCAACCGAGAGCATCTAACCTTGCCTAGCCCTTCTCTGAGATCTGCCTGCTCCCAAATGGGTATCCTACCTGCCCTTTTAACAAATATTGTGCTCTTAAAAAGACCCAGCCCTCATGCCCGCACAAAGCACAGACTTCAGTGCATGTGCAATGCTTCCTGCAGAAGCTAATTCAACATGACTACTACACGTGCTAGAGTGCTTATGTTGTGTTGGATGACTCTGTACTGAAGGATGACTGTCACGGCCAGGCCCGTGGGCTCTGAGCAGTCACCAGGGCTGTTTATCCCTGAGTCTGGCCTGTTTTTGTGTGAAGCTGCTTCTTCTAAGGACTCTTAGCTCAGGCTTCATGCGGAGGTGTGACACTCCCACCTCCTGTGAAACCAGCTCAAAGCATTTGAAGTTTACAAGTCTGTTTATAAAGTTTGGCACAGGTCAATGGGACTGGCTTGGCTGTTTTGGCATATGTGCCAAGAGGGTCTACAGGGGTTCCCTTCTACATAGGTGCTAGGAGGATCAGTATGGTCTGTCCTTTATTTTCCATGTTTTATACGTCAACATGTATAACAGTAATTATTCTGTGCTTTTCTAATTCTGCTGGGTAAAGTACACTAGGATTTTGTGATACTGGCAGACAAAGAGCAAGTGCTGTTCAAACAACTGCACCTTCCAGATTGTGACTCACTATTTGGGATGGCTTTGTCTTGAAGGCTGATAGAACTATTACCACTTTTTTTTTTTTTTTGTAGGCTGTTACTGAGCCTGGGCATGTGTAATACGGACCAGAGTTCTGCTTCAGTTTTAGAAGATTAAGGCAAGACTGAGTGAGTTATCTTTGATCTACCAAGACTTCCACTGCTTAACTAATAGGAGCACGGCTGCAAAGTAATGGCAGGACTTACTTGTTGCTGGGACGCACTACTCTTTCCATCGTAGATATTGACTTCAGCACTGATACAGTGGACATCAGGAATACATTTTCATCCATTCAGTGTACAGCTGCAAGGTAAGTTTAGTACTAGATTACTGATCTGTGAGTATTTGAGTCATGGCCACGATTTATTTTGCTGATGAGTTGATGCTCTTGTAAACAAGTAGGGCAGCTGTGTGAAAGTCATCATTTGATGTATTTATTTCCTTTATTTTTTTTTCATTTCGTGCCGGTTACCTTGAGAATGAAGAATGAATTCTGTATAAAAGTGGCGTGTCCTATGAGCCAGTATGACTTCGCTCAGTGTATCAGCAGGAGCAAGTTGTTCCAGCAGCCAGAGTGCACATTCCAAAGCAATTAGAACAGTTTCATGAGTAAATACTGCTCAGCAGCTGATAAAATGCCTTTCAGATGTCTTTGTAAAACAGATTCAGGTGACCAGCAAAGAACTGCTTTCTCTAATCTTTGCAATCAAATGTGAAAATACTTATTTTCATTTTAACCACTTCTTTATTTTAAAATTGCTGTGAATTGAAAGTAGTAGTTTTGTTAGAATAGCCTGCAACTGAGTTGCAGGGAAAAGAAAAGGTGACAGTCATAGATCCCCCATGCCTGGCTGCTTCCCCAGGGTCCCTGCCCTCTCAGAGCACCACTACACATGCAACTCATCTGACGCTTGGCTCAACTAGATGAAAACTTCTAGGGAGGAGGAACAAGTGAGGGGATGGAAACCATAAAAAGAGGATTTCCTCTGCCTACAAACCAGCATATACGTAACTGCAATTCATCTGGGAAGCTCATCAAACTCTAAAGCACACCTATTTGCTGCTCATATGGAGCATGGCTGCAAGCTGCAGCACTGCTTCCCAGACTTCTTGGACCAGCAAACCCTTTCATTTGTCAGCTTTTCCCCATGTTGTCCCTTGTCATAGAGATTTGAATTCCCAACCTCACAACTGTGGTGTGGTCTCCTCACAGGCCCATGAGCAATCTGTATTGCCCAGCTGTGAGAACCCCTGACCCAGAGTATCCTTCAGCTACAAAAGTAGGGAGTTGACAATTATGTACTCCAAGCCCAAAGCTAAAGAAACGTGCTTTCAGAAACTAAACAAAACAGTCTTTTAGACGTGGGTCGGTTTTGTTCTTCTTTTTTTTCCTCTCTTTTGTCTCCGCCGTTTCCCTGGTTTTCTTTCTTATGCTTCATACCTCTTGGCTAGTGTTAATACTTTCTCTGGATTGATTGCTTTCTCCCATTGCCTCTCTGTGAAGGATGGATAGAAAACCATGGAGGGATAGTTTTCTTTCAAACACTCTTACTTCTGGAGAGTGTTGGTGTTATGAGTTGCACGATAAGGCAGGCAGCGGGGGGGGGTTATGTGGGGTGCCCCTTGGAATCTCCCAACGCAAGGATGAAGGAGGCCAAGCATGTGAGGAGAGAGGAGCACGAGCCCTATGAGCGAGGCTGAGTGCTGAGCGTGGAGAGCAATAGGGAAGGGAGGTGGGCCTCGAGCAAAGCCAGCTGAAGTTCAGCCTGGGCAGTGCATGAAGCCAAGCCCCAAATCTGTTTGTTTTGACTGGGTAAATGAAGACCTGCGCTTGGACGTTGTGGGTCAGGCGTCAGGCCTTGGCCAAGCACATGGAGCGTTAGCCTGCCCGAGTATGGGAAAGTGGTCGTCAGATTTGTGAATCTGCAACCCAAGCCTGTCACACAGGCACACCCAGAACTTTAAGCGTGTGTGCAGCCCTGGTTCCAGTACGGCGTTTGAAAACCTGTCCTCGCTCCAGTCCTTCATCCTGATGAAGAGAACAGGATGTATGGAGAAGATTTTAAGCATAAAATTCCCTTTTTGTTCTACACTGTACTGAAGCACGCAGATAGAAAATGTATGCAAAGATCTGTTTAATTTCATTCACTCCAGCTAGCAGAAGTAGGACTAGCATTTGTTTGGGTTTTTTTGTGTTGGTCTTGTTCTGTTTTTGATGTGGGTTTCCTAGGAGGGTTGTGTGTGATGTGGTAGCGTAAGAAATGTAAGTCAAAGAACTGGGCTTGGCAGTTTTCTGTGGACATCCTGTGGGGTTGCTGGTGGCACATACTTGGTGAGGTTCCAGACGTGACCAGATATTTCTGCTGGCTCTTGCCCAAATGATTTCCACCCTGTGCTCCCCCTTCAAGCCTGCTTCTAGAACAGCAGCTCGTGGTTGCACTTGGTGCCTGCTGGAAACCTTGGCTGGCTCTGTCCTGGACCTGGAGTCTGGTGTGGTAACTGGATAAATCCAATCCACTTTTTGTCTCCTTGTCTCTGAAGTCTGTATATGGAATCCATATTTCTGCGTGTCCTTTTTTAAAAAAATCCTGAGTTATTTCCCAAATAGGGAAACAACTGTTGATTATATTATGAAGCCTTATTTATGGCATGGTAGTCTTCCTGGGCTTGACTCAGTGTAAAAAACAAAACACAAAACCAACACATGCTTCCAGAATACGAGGTGACTGCGGCTAAAGCTTTCCAACACCTCTGGGGCCTTCAGTTCACAAGAATTGTCCTGTGTTTGGTTTGCTTTGAGTTGAAACCTAAACAAAAATCATTAGCTCAACCTTATTTCCACCCCTGAGCTCCACTACATTAGAGGCAAATGTACAAATTTTACCAGATGATTTGAAGAGCTTTTACAAGACCTTGCTCAGTTTTAAAACCTTGTGGAAAAGCAAGAGGAAGCTTCTATAGTTTTACATGCAGTTTCAAGCTGCGGTCAGAGCCTCTGTAGTATTTCCTTGGTTTGGCTCTGAGAGGGAGCTGCCTTGGTCGTCAGCCAGCTGGCAGCAGCGCAGCTTTCAGGCCTCCCCATGGAGCCCTGCTCTCTGCAGGTCAGCAGCCTGGCTGTGGGCAGGAGCATTGGGTCCTGGCCAATTTGGCTTGCTATGTCTCAGCTGGATGAGGATGCAGCAAGCCAAGACCCTAAGCTCCCAGAAGCAGGGAGAGGGGCCTGTATGATCCTTGGGACCTGGTGCTTCATACCAGCATTAGCTCAGAAGGAAGGAGGTGCCTCCATCACGCAGGAGTGGACGGAGGGGGATTCCTATTTCTCCTTTCTAAGCCCACACTGAGTGAAACGGGGCTGAAATCTGCTGCAAAGTTAGCTCTGAGCCCTCCAACTCTCAAAATTATATTCAGACTCACAGCTTTATTAAAATCGTTATGGTAATTTTCACATAGAGAGCATTACAGTACTCTTCAAACCGGGAAGTGTTTTGGCTGAGGAAAACCCCAAAATCAAGCAGTGTTCAGATCAAGGCCTTTCTCTGTTTTCACAATTTTGACTATTTTAAAAAAATTAAAATCACCTGTCATGCTTCTTGAAAATGTATTTGTTCCTACCTGCTCAAAACTCTGGTGTTGACATGACCAACAGAAGTCATGCAAGTAGGCCTACATGATGTGCGAAGTCATTTGCCTACAGAGGAAGAACTTCTGAATTCCTCCTATGTTGACTTATCCAAAATTCATGAGTTTGGAATAGAGTTTTCTCTTGAGTCTTTTAATCACTTGAAACCTGGATGTTACTGCTGCATCCACATACCTGTTTGGTTCTTTGCTGTAGGCCACAGTCCTGGCTTCAGGTACAAAAGAGTACGATGAGGTCTGGCAGTCTGAACGCAGTAAACGCGGATAAACCTGGCCTATGTCCCTGGTGTCTGGTATGCTATGTGGCAAAAGGTACTTCTTTCTCACTTTTAAAATTGTTGGGTTTCCACTTTGCTATGTTTTATTTTGAGCCATTTCATGGAAAATAGAACCTTTAAAGCTGCTCCTTCACCTTTAATTTGGGCAAGTAGGCCGAGTGCTGCTAATATGGTAGTACTTAAAGGAATTAGCACATTAACGGTTTCAGTCCTAATCTCCTGTAGAACACGGATTTTTGGAAGTGAATAGCTGCTTCTGTTCCCTAATGACCTTCAACTGCTTGTTCTGCATGGATACAGGGTATTTCCTCAGTATCTGCGTGAGCCTAGCAAGCAGTGTGCTGAGAACTCAAATAGTATGACGCTTCCACAAAAATTAGTAGTCTGCTGAGTCAGTGTTAAAGTCACCTTATGAAAGACTATATTGATGATGAAAAAAAGAAAATGCTTCATGGTATGACCATGTCTTCATTTCTCAGAGAAGCCGAGAGAAGCTTCTCAGTCACACCATGCCCATAATGCCTAATCACTTCTCATAACTCCTCACTAAGTTAAAACAAGTAGCAAAAATCAAATTTTCTGAGTTTCTGCTTCCACTTCCACCTTGTTGAGAAATTTATGCTTCTTCCACCCCACTGAAGGAAGATTTGGTCCAGGTATTCATTGTCTCCGTGGTGGTTTTCTTGCACTTGTATGTAAAGCTTAAGTAACTCCAGCATACACGTACTTCAGCCAGAACGGTGGGAAGCTGCTTGCTTTTCCCACGTCCCAGATGCTTGTAGTTTCAGTGCACATTCATAGCAGGGATCTTGATGTCTGGGTTCCCGTGGAACAGCTGTATGCTTCTCAGATGTGGCGGGTTGTGAAGCATAGAGTACTGGAGGACAAGAGGTAATGTATTTGTGGTCAGAGGCACAGAGGAAAATCAAGTCAGAGTTCCTCCTTAGGAAATGTTTGCAAAGAAGATATTTCACATGTAGTCACAGAATATTCATCCCATCTTTTCTCTCATAAATGTCTAATAGTTTGTCCCAGAGAGACAGCTATCCCTGGCTACTCTTACAGAAGGAAGGTAGTGAAGCTCAATGAGAGGGTAGAATTAAAATCCTCAGGGACAATCAGTATGTTACGTAGACTACTGCATTCCCTCCCGTGTGTGTTTCAGAAGAGTGCTTGCCTCTGATCTGGAGAATGTCCCGTCAATAGCTGTTGGCAAATCACATCATTTTTACTTGGGATGATGCTTTAACACTGTTTTCTTCAATGTCGTTTCCCATTGCTGCTCTAAGCCTTGGTCTTCCCCCCTCTTGTTATCTTCATCTCCTTCAAGCTCGCTTGTTTTCTAAAATATTTTTTTGGAACTTAGTTATTCAGGGCAAAGTAATAAGAGGGAGGGCCTTGCAGCATCCTCTGTTTAACAAAAGGTTAACAAACTAAAAAAGAACTCCTCAAAGCTGTGGGTGATTTCAGGCCAGGTCTGCATTTTTCAGATTCTTGCTTTACCTTATTTGGCCATGCAAGATGTGATCCAGCGGTCCCTGGGGACTCGGCTGCGAGGAGATGGGGCTTTGTTAAGATGAAAGTATGTGTTTTTCACTTCACAGACACATGGCTAAATATGGGCTGTGTTAATAACGAATGAGTCTGTTTTCTGGCAGAGTTACAGCTTCCCGACGTCCCTCAAGTTAAAAAGGCAAGCGCGCAGCAGTCCTTCAGCATCAAGCCTTGTGACTTTGACAGCGATTGTATTGGAAGGGTCGGGGGGAACGGAGAGATGTGCCAACACTGACAGTGACGAAGCTTGTTCTGGTTTCAGTGAGTAGTTTGGCTACAAGATAGCTAGAGCTGATTAAAACAACAACTTGAAAAGAAACCAAACAGGCCAGAGAATGGGAGTTGAATATTATTTGTGAGCTGAGATTGTATGTAATTTTTTTTGCTATATTTTTCCTTTTTTTTTTTTTTAGTCCTTTTTCCTGTGAACAACTGTTCTGCATCTGAAAACTACAAGAAGCCAAACCATAACATGGCCAAATAACATGCATACTTTTAAGGAGTAAATATTGACTTAAGATCTCGTATCGGTGAAGTGATACAGTTTAGGTGTGCCTTATAAAATGTAGCTCTTGGGAATGGAGCAGTATCAGATTAAAAAACCTCTGCTGGCTGCACACTTCATTTACTTATTGACAAGTGTTATCTAAAATATTGCTCCTTAGTGCTTTGTTAGATATGAAACCTGTTGATGCTTGGGCCGAGGTGAAGAACGTAAAGCAGACAGTAATGGAGAAGCAGAGACTTATTAAAGTATACGTTGCATAAAGCATTAACTGTACAACCACTTCTTAAACTCTAACAAGAGGAACGGGGAATTTTTGCAGGAGAAAGGGGAAGGTACGGCCAGAGGCTGTCAGGGACCCATAGGGCCCAGAGCAGATGTTAGGAAAAAGGTGTAGGTAGGGAAACAGCTTCTGCTGCTTGCTTGGGCACTGCTGATGGGACGATATAAGCTACATCCTCATGCTAGTTAAGAGATTTAGCTCCTCAGAAATAATTGCAGGCCAAAATCCTTAAAGATGGTTCTCTGCTCACAAAAAGAAAAAAAAAAAAACAACAACAAAAAAAAGAAACTGCAGAAATTTAACTTTTCTATTGTGAGACTTCAGGTGAATCATGGAGGAAAGGCTGAGAGGGTAGGTCCCAGTGAGGCTTTTATTAGGAACACACTACATCTCAAGCTCAGTTGCTTCATGAGCTTTCTATGCAGGTGATGAAAATGTGAATTGTCTAAAATGCTTTTTGGAGATGTTGAAAACAAGATAGCCACAAGAGCTTGCAGTCATGCTGATGTCATGGAGCATGTTGGTGCAGCTGCATCGTGAATAGAAGCAGGTGCAGATGGGGGGGATCAGTTGCACCATGGCTGTAACCCTGTCTTGATATCTGTTCTCAAGAAAGGAAATTTAAACTCGCCACAGTCTCCTGCTGTGTTTATATATTGCCACCTGGATTGTAGAAATGTTTTGAGTAGAGACAGTTGAAATTTTCCTGCTACAGGAGTCTTTCAGGAAAGGATTTTACTGAAAAATAAAAATTTCACATGAAAAAGGAAAATTCTTCCTGGACAATTACTTTGGAGTTTTCTTGCTCACTCTGTTCAAAATATCTTCCATTAAAAGAAGAGAAGAATTTTAAAGTTAAGGAGTCTTGCCTTCAGACTTCCTGTGAATATTTGTACTTTGTGGTGGGATGAAGGAGAGTATCAGTTCCTGTAAGTGTTGTGTGGATTAAAGTCTCGGCAGACCTCTGAATGTGTGAAGTGTTACAAAACCTCTCTTATTTTTGATGTGAATGACATTCTCAGGTTTTTTAAAATCATTTTGAAAGCCAGAGAGCAAAGAGCTCCAAAAAAAGCCAAGTGCTGGCATTCTTACTGTAATGCACTTGCACATGTCCAAGGGCAATATAACTTCACTGGCCACTAATTTTATTTATTTTATTCCTCCCTCCCACCCCCCCACCCCAGTGCCTGGGTTTGCTTGCATATTTGTAGGAGTGAATGACTTTGGAGTTGCAGGTGGTTCAGGACTCTCTCAAGTTACATTTGAGGCCTCGCAGGCTGCACAGCAGTATTGGGGATGTTCTCCTGAAAGTTTTGCTGCAACTTCTCATCAGAGCTGGTGCTGTGTTTACGCCACTGTTGCATGATGATGAGCTGATATTAGGAGAAGGTGACTGCTGAGGACTGATTTCACTTGTCTGTATGACGGTTATAACTTTGAAAGGTGTGACCTGTTCAGGAGCCTACTCTTGACTGAAGTCCTGAGGTCGCTGGAGAAGGAGCAAGTGAAGGACTGAGAGCTGAATAATAATCAGTCCCCTTAAAATGGTGGCTTGTTTTACTCCCTATGGCCAGGTACCCAAGGCTAGTGATTTTGACTAGTTCTTCTTCTGCATTATATCTAAAGACAAGCTATAGGATTTTGATCGGTTGTGTCTTCTCATGCACTCAGAGACTGTCAAGAAGCTACGCATCTGTGCGAAGGCGGGGATGCAGCAGTCTTGTGGCATTTCACAGGGAAAAGACTAGGGTATGAGCCAATCTATTCCTCTAGCTTGGGCAAAACGTGCCACAGAAATGAAACCACTCCTGCAGCCCCCCTGGGCTTTTTAGCGAGTTTCAGTAACACAGTATTACAGAAATCTGATAACCTATGTTATCACTGTTCATGCCGCCTCTGTTTTGACTCCGAGCACCACCCACATTCCCTGAGTGCGGAGGTGGTTTGCAAGGCTTTCTCCGCGCCGGCTGGCTGTGCCCACGTACCGAGGTACGTTGGGACAAGGCTGGGATTCGTGCCTGAAATGCCTTGTGCATACCGACAAACCCACTCCCGCTGCCTGTCTGTTTGGAGGAGGCACTGGCAGACCAAAGGGCCCTCGTGGCCTCCGATAAGTTAATTATTGGTGGCTTAAATGTTTATGGGATGGAATGTGCCTCCCATTCAGCATCTGACCTGCACTGAGAAGCTGCCTTTGACACGTTGTTTCGTGGGTGAATGGTTTAAAGTCTCTGTGCAAAGTCAAAAGTTGTTTGAACGATACGTTATCAGTGCTCCTTTATAACACTGAGGCTTCTTTACTGTCTGTTTTAAAATATTAATGAGCACGGCGCATTGGAGCTGGGCACGTAAGGTCATGAGGAACAAGGGTTCCTATGAAGCAGCTGTGTAGCGCCCTCAAAACTGTGTGATTGCGCTGCTGCTAATTACAAGGCAGTCATTGTTTATAACCTCACCTACCCTTCCGGCTTCCTCTTGGAAGTACGGGCAGGGCTTCATCTCCCCCAGGCAACCGGAGGCAACGTGACGTGGCTGGTGGTGGTTGGCCGCACCAGCCAAAGCATGATGCTTGAGAGCGGAATATCTGAGCTGGGACCCCACACTTGTGCTTTGGATAGTCCTAACTGAGGGTAGCACGGGGAGGAGCAGCCCATCACGTGGAAGGAGAGGCTTGCAGGATGAGCAGTAGCCTTAGGGAATGAGATCTTGTCCAACACGCAAAAAAAACCCTTATTCCGTAGTAAAGTATAATATAAACTCCAAGCAGAATAGTTAATTTGAAACAACTCCATGGATAAGAGTGTTAGATTCTTGAATCGGAATAGGTTTTTTCTTCAGGAAATCAGAAGAAAGAAGGGAAGCATGCTTTTCCTCTGGAAACAATGTGGGATTTGGATTATCAGATAACAGCTGTGTTGATGCAGACACAATAGCTGTCTGCCAAGAGCATGCAGACAGTTTAAGGATGAAACTGCAATGCTTCCAGCAAACACCGGTGTCCACTGTGGGAGGCATCATTGATGGCTGTAGATGGGGTCCTTCCCAAGTGGAAGGTTTCTCCAGCATTACAGCTCAATGTGCTTGGGAAAGTTTTGATGAAAAGGTTTTCTGTAGGATAAAGAATGCAGTTTTCTCAAAATTAAAACGCTTCCTTTGAAATTGTGGATCATGGGGGCTGGAAATTAGAGTGGTAAGTTTCCTCTGTTTGACTTTATCTGGATAAAATCAGAACATCTCATTTTGAAATGAAACGTCTATACCTAATCAATCAAGTTCGGGGAAGGTGTTATGTTTCATTTGGCTTGTTAGAGACTATACTTAAACAAAACTGTATCTCGTATTTTAAGACACGTTTGAAAGTGAAGAAAGCATGTTTAAGACAATGATTCCCTTTACTGAAATCAGAAATTCGTATTGAAAAGATTTTTGTTGGTCTAAACTCAAAATTGGGATTTTTTCAGCCTTTCATTCTTGTTAAGACTGAACTATTCTTAAACATCAGTATGTTCTCTGAGAACAGAAACTGGTTCTTGACTGGCTCATCTACAATAAAGTATTTAATTCAAATATCTGCCTAACTGCTAAAGAGCCTTCAGGACATTAGTCTTTTAATTATTTAATATAGACTGTTAACTTCTAAACTTTAAATAGCATCCCCCTCTCCAGTCACAGTGTTTCACCAAGAGCTTATCATACCATGTGGGAAGAAGGAACGGGCTGAGGAGGCATAACCAGCCCAACGTCACCCCGCATGTCCGAGCTTGGCTGGGTTTAGACTCCTAGGAAAAAGAAAACATGGTGCAGCACTGGTAAGCTGTGCAGGCTCAAAACCCGTGTTTGTGATCGCAGAGGCGCAGATGGTGGGAGTAGCTTTTTGTCAGCGTGAGTGTATTAATGCTTGGGTGTCCTGGGTCCCCCATCTGCTATTGCTAGCTGGTGGATCCACCTGCCTTGCCGTGTCTTGTAGGGTTGATTGATGCGGTAGGTACAAAAGAAGGGAAGAGGGAAGGAGGTGGCTGTATGCACTGAAACACCACCCGCGGGAGACCCCGCGGGTCCGTGACCTGCCAACTCTGCTTTTCTGTGAAAAACGACATTCAGAATGTGGTCAACGGAACATTGGTAGTTCTGTTATTGTTATTGCGGGGTACCTGTGTACAGATGTCATGGTGCAGCTCATGCTGGGTGGAGCTGTTGTTTTGGGCTTTGTGCACATCTTGCTGCTGAAAGCAGGGGGAGCAGCAACCTTGAGGGAGAGCAGAGCCTGTGCCAGAGCTGAGCCTCGGAGGAGCAATGCATGCATCTGCTAGAGGTGCTGCTGGTGAAAAGCAAGGAGTATGAACAGGACCCTCCTTAATAGCTTCCTGCAACACGAGGGAACGTACTGCTTTTGTAGACACCTCTTTGTTGGCTTGATATGCTCGTTGTCCTCAGAAACATAGGTAGGATAGCAAGGACGCTGGTGTTTGGTTATGCTGTAGTGGTCCAGGAGGATACAAGGGTCTGGTGGAAAAACCATGAGACTAAAAGATTCAAAGTATGTTTTGGGGGAAACGGGGAAATGAAGTGTGAGAGACAAAGCCAGAGTGGAAATGAGAAATCCCTGACCAGCATGCCTTGCTTTAGGAGTCAGTGAAGGCCCCTTCCCCGACAGCGGGGGCCACCGGCCTCCACCAGATTGGAAAATGATTATGGTCCGAGCATTAAGCAAAACACAGGGCCTGGGAAAGGGCATGTTCTTCAGAGGGGTTTCAGAGCTATTTTCCTCTGTCTATTCTTGTCTTGCATAAATATTCTAAACTGGCACCAGCGTGTAGCCAGTTGCAGCCAATGTTGCATATTTTACGTGTACCCGCTTTTTGTAAATGTGACTTAGAACTGCTTATGTCTGAAATTTAGGTTTAATTTTAAAATGGGAGGAATGGCTTATGAGCCTTCATGTAAAAGGAGATGTTTTAGTACATGGTTATTTTTAAACATGTTTTGGCGTTGCAAAGTGATGTGAGTCAAGCACTGATTCTTCCATTGTACCAAGAAATAGGCAAGGCTGTATGGAAGAGTACAATAACACTGAAATTTAAAAAGTTAAACTAGCAGCAAAAAGAGGTTAACACAAGTGAGAAATAACATGATTTCCTATGGGCGCAGAGCTGTTCGATCAGACCTGCTACTGCGTCTGCCTGAAAACTCTTTGTACCCGTTGTCCAACTTTGGTTAAGCATGACAGAGGGAGGAGGGTACTCGATGTAATTAACTTTTGCCAGGCTTTATGAAAGCCAGCAAAAGGATGGAGAAGCCATTGCTGTCCCCCAGAGAGAGCTTAGAAGGTGATTGCAACCTTTCATAGACACCAGAGAGTCTGTGCAGGGGGGAGCCCTTGTGGATGCCTCCACTGCAGGAAAGCCACCTTGGGAGGTTGCTGTTCCCCTCTGGGGCTTCATCAGCCCCCATTGCCTGGGGAACTGCTTCTAGTAACGCTAAGAGGTCCCTGTGTAGTAAGAGAGGAGTACAGGCAGCGTTTGAAGAGATGTGGAGACACCATAAGGCTTTTTAAAAGAGGCAATGAAAACAATTAAATAGAAGCAATTAAAAAGGAAACAGCTGTGTGTGTAGCCAGTCTGTCGCTGTCCCTGCCTGCCCCCCTTGCATCTGTGGCTGGTGGCTCTGTGCTCTTGCCACCCCCCACCTTGTCACACCACTGGCTGGGGGAGAGAGAAGCAGCCAGTTACTTCCAAGTTTGTACTGGGGGTAGGCTCTGCTCTTCGCATATTTAGGGAAAATATTTGTAGCAGGATGGTCACACAACAGTGTGCTGAGCAAAGCCCTGTTTGTTGGAGAACGGAGACGGTAGAGTGTGGCAGTGGTGATGGGCACTGTCCCCTCCATGCAAGCCCAAAGGTAATACATACCCAAGCTACTGTGAACACAGAGCTAAGATCGCTCAGTTGTCTGAGCTCCTAGCAGCAACAGGGCAGCGGCGGGGGGAGAACTGTACCTCTAGTAACAAAAGTGAAGTTATGATGCACGAATCCTCACTCTGGTGATTCAGGGCATGAAGCGGTCACTGTTGAGACCACTGCTTGCTGTCTGCACTTGGACATATACCTCTGTCTTCCTGAAAGACTATTCCAATATAAACACATTATTAAGTTAATGAATATTATTAACAGTAATTCCGTGGCCCATATTCTGGGGAACGGGATAGGTTTAAGGATACCTCTATCTTTAAAAATTCTGCAAGTGCGTAAAAAAAATGGGAAAGAGAACGCATCTTTTACAAGGTTGTGTTTCACGGATGCAAACTGTAACCCATTTCGGCACACTTTTCCTAGTACTGCTTTCCCAGCGCTAGATTCCTGTTCACAGGACCCGGTAAGGAGAGGTGCAATGTAGAGGTCCTGCATAACTTGACTCTCAAGCATCTCATTACAGTGCCCTGTTTCAGTGCCATGGGGACTGGCCGTGGTTGCTTTCAGGTGGCACGTGTGATGATTGCAGATTTTCAGTGAGAGAGGGTAACTCTTTGGGAGGGGTGAAAAATAACTCCTGCAAGCTTGTGCTGGTTTGTGTGGAGCAGGCTCAGTGTTGGGTGATGATCCTGGTGTTGGGTCTTCCTCTTCCTTGCAGCTGACCTAAGTCTCATCTTTCTGCCTAAAGGGAAGAAGCCTGCTCCAAAGTGTCCTGTAGCCTGTGTGAGGGTGGGGCGTGACGGTGCTGGGACGATGCTCGATGTGAGTGAGCTTAAAGTATCCCGCACCATGGTGGCTGAGTTATGAAATGGCATGAAGCCTGCTCTTTAGCAAGCAGAGCTCGTGTATTCCTGATGATGGCCAAAACAGGAATATTTTGCTGTGGCAGGAAATCTTTCTAAAGCAGCACTACGGTTTAAATGGCAGTTTCGCTGCTGACAGTTTTCGCTGTGGAAAAGCTCTGCTGTCTTAAAAGATTCTCGTAAAGACCAAGTTACTGCTTTATGGTTTGTTTCCTATACTGTGGAAGTGATGTGCTAGCCATAGTATTTTATGGAGTAGTATGTAATGCTGTTAAATTTTTGGCTTTAGCAAAATAGTAAGATTTATGAAACACTGACATTTGTGAGTAAAGGAACAAATCACAGGAAAATGCAGTAGGAATTTTTTAAATCTCTTTGATACTGATTGTAATGTTCTAAAAGCTTTCATAATGACAAGGTGCCTCTCTTGATTTCCAGCTTTAAATGCCTTTTGAAGGCAAAGATAATTGTTTTTCATGCAAATCCAAGGAGCATGCTCATTTTGGTTTTCAAAGGGAAAGATCCACTGGCCAGTGTTAATGAGAAACGGTGGTGTTAGAGTCAACAAGGAATAGTTTCTGCACTTGACTGTAGAAAAGAATAGTACTACCGTGAGCTGTAAAACAGAATTTTGCTGCAAAAGGGTTTAATTTATCAGTTTTGGAATTCCAGATTTCTAGTTTCTCTGAGACTCAGGTGATGGCATTTTTGTGTGTGTGTGTGTCAAATAATAAGTTTAGATCCAGGCCTCTTAGATCTCTGGTTTCACCACGCTATTGTATCTCTGTTGGAAATTAATAGGAAATAAAACCAAGCATGTGCAGACCATGTTGATCATTGACACTATCAGCTGTTGTTTTTCAAATTAAACTGCAGTGCATTTTTGGCACTGTTGCTTTCCTGTTCTTTTTATGGTCTTTTTGGATCCTGGCTTTGTTGAAACTGGTTGGTCCCGAAGCCCTTACACTTACGAGTGCAATTCTTCTTTCACTCTGCCTTCTGCAGGCACAGCAAGGAAAAATATGTTTTTATTCCACCCAGCACAAACAGCAGATATAGCCTGGGTGTACATGTGTGAAGCGGAGCGGGATCTGGCATGCAAAGGAGCAGTGGGTGCCTGTGAGGCTGGCTTGCTCCTCATGAGCACTGCAGGCATGTCCTTGGTCTGCAGTTAGTGTGGGCTTTGCATCAGCCAAAAACCCTTGAACTGGGGAAAAAAGGGGGTTTTGTTTGATGCAGCAGCAAATCAAACCTGTCCGGTCCTCTTGAAGAACATCTCGGGTCCTGTTCTTCAAGGGAGTGGTGGAAATAGCTGAGCAAAGGTTAACCTGACTTGCTTCAGAGAGGGCTCAGGGACAGATTATTTAGGAGATCAGTTTTGGAAGAGGACAAAAGGTGGCTGCATCTTCAGAGAGGAAATATGGGACACTTGTTACTCTCCCCCTTCCACTTGGTAAGTCCGTGCTTGCTGAAGATGTTTTAATCTGCCTGTTTTCTGTCAGTACTCTGCTGATGGAAGCATTTTGGCAGTGACTTTTTAACACGAGAGTAGGCTAAAAGATGATAAAGACAGTGTGAGTGTGTCCTTTGTTAATAGAACCTTTTAACTAAACATTGGTATTTGTGTTGCTTGATAAGTCTAGGGAAATAGGATATAATAGAAGAGCAGATCGGAAAAGTGCTCATCACGTAGCTGTCAGGGGATCATCATCCAAATGAAGGAATGCATCAGAGGGGCCTGAAGTAAGTCGATATTTTCCCTGATGACTTAGACGATGGAACAGTGATTCATTATTAAATATATTTGATAATGAAAAATTTGGACTAGGAGGTAGGGCTGAGGAATTTTAGGTAGCAAGCTTCTGATTCAAAATAAATGAAAGGAACTGGAAAAATTATTTGAAAATAGATTGTATTCTAGGGAAGACAAATATGAATTTTTGCGTTGTAGCAAGCAATAATCGATCAGTTGGTTACAAGGTGGGAAACAAATGGATAGGTTGCAATTCTGCAGAAAAAGATTAAAAAATGACAATGACCAAGATAATATATTATAGCGAAAAAGTCGGTTATTCCCCAGGGTTAGACAAACAGAGGTGACAGGACATGCAAAGAGATCCTACTCCATGTGGCGATAATAGCGGTAATTCCTCAGAAAGACCAGCTGGAGGGGCTTGAAAGGAACAAGAAGACAGGCCAGGGCCCTACACCGTGAGGAGAAAGACATGGAGTTGTGTAATTTAGGGAAGATAAGGCTGAAAGAAATTAAAGTTTACAAATAAATGTATTGTTTGTAAAGACAAAAGCAATAATCTGTTCTCTGTTCCAGAGTGGGCAGAGCAGGCATTAAGATTATTTTGCTGACAGTAACGGACGTTGGGATAGGCAGCTTGCAGAATCTCTGTTCAGACCATGCAGATCATGCCTGTCTGGGACGGCACGGGTGCAGCTGAGCCTGCTTAGGAGAATGGCTGTGTGACGTGAACTCATGAGCGTCCCGCTCGGTCCTGTGCTTCTGGAATCAAATGGTGGCGGGGAGGAGGGGACCCTTAACCTGCCGTGATGCTACGCTTTGGACAGTGGTTTCTTCTGCCTTTCTTCAGCCTCATGCTTCCAGTTCCTGAACTCGGACTCATCTTTGCTTGTTGACATAAATTACGCAGCAAGTTCTTTCAGGCAGGGACTGTGCTTACCTGCCTATTTATCTGGCATCACTTGGGCTTCGGTTTTGACTGGAGCTTCAAGCATAAACAATAACCATTGTCAGAGTAGATTATTCAGAGCAGAGCAGTCTGAAGTCATTTGGTTATGAAAGACTCCCCAGAGCATGAGTGCTTGCTGTGACCCAGAAATGTTGGCATGCAAATCGATTACGTGGTAGGATTTATGTGGCAAACTTGCAGTTCTTCCTTGTGCAGACAGCACACAGTGTCATGGAGATGGTGCGTATTGTGTGAAATGTACGTGCGGCCTTCCTAAAGGGAGCACAAATGCTAGCCATGGGAAAGAGGGCTGAAGGAGCCAGTTTGTTGGGAAATAGGGCAATGAAGCTGGAGAGAGAGCCTGAAGTGAGATGAAATGAATAATAATTGCTGGGGAGGAGGTGAGATATAGGGGCCAAAAATGCAGGGTATGAAGCTCTTGAAGGACTCAGGCCCTAGAAACTGCAGTTACGTTCCCCACCAAAATTGCGGGAAGTGTTGAGAAGGTCCCCAGATGTTTTACCTAGTGAGTCTCTCAGAGCTGTTAAGGATAGCCACCTGGACAGACACACTGTGGGGTGAGCACTATGCAAAAAAATTCTTAAACAAAACTTTTTTATTTCTCTAAAAATAGTTTTAAAATGCAAAATTTGTACTAAAAACAAACAAACAAACAAAAAAGTCCAACCAACCCAAACTCCTAAAATTGCTAAAGATCTTAATGAGGACTATGCTAAGACTTAATCTGAAATTATAAATCTGTGTCAAAGACTAAATACAAGAGAATAGCTCTGAACATGATCAAAGCTGCTCTTCCAGTGCATTTTAACTAGCACAGCAAGGGAATTTCCTAGTAAGTCATCATTAGTATGTGAAAGTGCAATGCGTTAAATATCCACAAAGTATGCTCAGCTCAGAGCAATGAAACTGTCATCTTGATTTCTGCTCTGGACAAGTTTCAAAACTGTGGAGCCAGCTAAATAAAGCAGCAAGTAGAAGATATGCATGTCCAGCATCCACATCTCCAGCCGTGGCAAATACCCAATTCTTGAGACTACAGCAAAGAAACCACTAACGGAGCTATGAACGTGTGTGATAGCCGCGTATGCAGTGAGACACAGTTTCTTGCCTAATCCATATGGTCATCAGTTTAAACCATGAAGTGTGAAACGTGATTACCCTTGTCCAGTGTTTGAATTAGGGGGCTCTAAGGAAAGGCTCATTGCTCTGGCTTGCATAAGGGAGGGGAAAACGGGCACAAAGACCAGGAGTTGCTTCTGTATGTGTCTGAGACAGGGCAGAAATAGAGTCTGCTGCATTTACTCTCTGAGATTTAAGTATGGTGAAATAGAAGCGTTAGAATTATCTCAGGAGGGGTTTAATATGGATCTTTGGCGTGGACATCAGCTGCTGTGGGGGACAAATGAATGACACGTTGGTCTTTCCCTGCAAACTGGAAATCAATTCTTAGGAAAAACAAGACTCTTGGAAACTAACATTTAGCTAGTGCCAGGCTTTGTGCAGATTGTGCCCATTTGTGCCGTAGATATAGTCACAATCTTATCTTAGCTTTACTTGAACTTCTGTTAGTTGTCACAAAAGTTAGAGTGCTGCTGCCTGTGAATTAACCTGCACTTGCAGATTATTTCCCCCCACGCCACCCCAGTAAACTCATCTATTTTGAGTGAGGCCTGCTGACTACATTGTGAGGGAAGTTGATGGGAACCTCTTTGTTTAATTTTTCAGTGGTTAACAAGATACTGTGTCTGCTTCGGCACAGTGGTGACGCTGCTGTATCCGAGTAGGAGTAGTGATGTGGAAAGACTACTGCTGCTTCTGTCTGCTGTGGAGCAGAATTGGGGATGCAGTATGGTATTGCTTTGCACTGATAAATACGTGTCTGTTTCGCTCAGAAAAGCGTTTTACAACATGTCTAAATGAAACAGTTAGTACCGAAGTACAGAAAATAGTACTGGCAGTGGGCTTTGGTTTGTAATGCACTGACTCGGAGCCCCTTCTCCTACCCTACCCTACCCCGAAAGGTTTCTAGTGCTAATTAATAGAAAACCTGGTGTGCTTTGCTGTTGATCTAACAGTGGTACTTTTCACAGCACGAGGCTGGGAAATTTGCTTTGGATTTGGTTAACCTTTCTTTTGAGTCCATGCTGCCATTTGAGCTGTTAGCTTCATAGAGAAACCACTGTATTCACCAAATTGTGTATGTGTTGGGCTGGAACGTGCAAATGAGAACAGCTGAAAACTAGCGGTGGTTGTCATTGAAATACCAAGTGGAATTCTCTGTTGCCTCTTCACTTGCTTTGCTTTTCTAGACTGAATTTCCATGGTTATCTAACCAGTTACGGTAGCTTTCTAGAGTCAGAGGAATTGCTGCCCTGCTCTTGAAGCAGCTGTGTGAAATGTTTTGGTTTTAACAGTGTGGTTTCATTGTAGTGCACTGGCATTCTGCGAGACTGCCTTTAGAGAGACAAATCCCATAAATACCAACATTCATAGCTCTCTTTGCTGTAATTGACTGCTTGCAAGCACTTGACTCTGCTTGCAGTTGCTTGGGCTTGGACATGTTGTAATATACATGAGATACCAATAGTCCGTATCAAAGGAAAAAAACCCTATTTTGCGAGCCAAGCCTGGAAGCTAGACTTACAGAAATCCACGCAGTACACAGAAGTCTCAGCTTTACTTTGGCGGGCCGCTAATATGTGGTTGGTCTATCTGAGGACAGAATGGTGTTCTCTGCCTGCCTATGAAATGCTATACCACAAATACATTAGAGTAATAATGACTAATAGTCTTTACTCTTATTCTTTCTCACAGACTTTCCACCCGCCTTTGAAAACAAACGTGTTTTTGTCTTTTCAATATTCACTTCACACAAGCTACTGTGTAGACTATTGGCAAGCTACCTGCAAACAGATTCTGTTCTGGTTGCATATGGCCCTTTTCTATCACATTATTGACGTATTAGCAACTTTTCAAGCATGAGTCTGTGCACTGAGATGTTTTAGGGCTTTTTTTCCCAGTCTGCTGTGTCCTTGAGGAAATTTTGGAGGGATGCTGGAGAGCTGTCATCACACAGGGCAGGTGTCGCGTCTGAGCACAGGGATTTTCGCTCGTGAGCTGAAGCAGGCTCTGAGCCTCCAGCCTGCCTCCTTGACCCGATTCAGTGGCTTTGCTGCTCAAAAAGAGAAGGCAGTGGAAGAAATAAGGTGGCTTCGGGCTGGAAGCCAGGAGAGGTGGAGAGATCCCTCTGTTTGGCCTGCCGTGGATCCAGCTGGGGTTCTGGGGTGCCTTTACCGAGCCCCCCCTATACAGCAGTAACAGCTTTTTTCATTCATGCCCTGTTCTAGGCTTGAACTGACAGCATGTAACTGCAGGGCTGTGGATCCCATGCCAGGTAGGCAGTATTTTAAGGGGTCCATTATTTATTTTAAAATAAGCAAGTCCAGATAGGAATGACATAGCTTGAGCTATGAATCACGTCTGACTCACGTTAAAGGTTACAAGTGCAATTCTACTTTCATCTGTATCGAGTGCTGTTCTGCTATTGGTGCTAATACATGCAAAAACAAGCATTAGTACAAGAAAGCTTTTAATATGAAGTGTTCATCTTATCTTGTTTCAGACTAGGTATTTCAAGTGTGTCATCACTTGTATTTAACAGTTGTCAAAACAGTTGAATATGGCAGAAGGGTTGTTTCTCAGCAGCAAACTTTGCAGCCTGCCTAACTTCAGATAATAAATCCCTTTGTAGCATAAAATGTTTTCCTATGCAGAAACCAGTTATTAACTTGTGCCTTCGTCGAAGTTTTAATAACATGCTGCACACAGGAGAGATATCTGTGGTTTGGATGGGAGAGAGATAAGAAGAAATGCAGCAATTTATATTTACATATTAGGCAATATGTCTGGATGATGGGGGATGTGATAGAATTAATTATGCAGAGCTGCGGTGACAGCTAAAAAATGGAGCTTACAAATATGGATGTAACTTGTGACCAAGTGCCAGTGCTGGCACACTGACTTGTGCCAGTGCTGGCCACCACAAATAATAGCGAATGTGAAGTTGGCCCTGCTTGGTTAGTTCATTATTTCAAATTAATTTTAATTTCCTCCAGATGTATGTGGCATTTGTCATTTTTGTCTGGTATATATAGTTCGCTTAATATTTTTTTTGATTATTTGCTATTCTTACTCTGGGCTTGGTTTAGTAATACTGATGATGCTGTTTCTATTCCCCCGCTACATGACTGAAACATGCTGGAGAGAGCATTAGGGGAAGAAAGGAAATGCACTTGGACATTCTAAATTCCATAATCTTGTTAATATTGATCAATGTTTTAGGAGCCACCGACACCAGTACAAGTACTTGTCAATCTCTAAATGTTTGCAAGCAATTAATATTCTGGTCTGGAAAGCGAACACAAACTAAGCTACAAGTTTAATTTTATTAAAGTTCTGCTTTATTTTTAGCTTTCTTTTCTGCTCCCATGCTGCTGTATTTGAGGAAATTGCCACTAGCAACACGGGTTTGCATTTGTCGCGGGATATAGTTTTTCACAGGAAGTTAAAAGCCTTTGGGTTCATGGGGCAGGGAGCTCTCTTACTGCATTGCTGTACAGCACTTCGCTCTAGTGGTCTCTGCCATAAGCAGAGCAACTTTTTGCTGCTGTTACGTGAACTCAGCTTAGTTCAAGAAAGGTGGGTTTTTTTGCATTGGCAGTTGCTCTTATGGTCCTCGTGCTTACTGGCTGGTGCACAAAGCATGTGAAGCTTCTGACCGGTGCCTCCAGGCAGCTCTCACGCCTAGTATCAGCAATCACGGCCTTACCACAAAAATCCTTCATCTTCCTGCTGGAACTCCCTCTGCCCTCCACCATCTCCCAACTGTTCATCACCAATATTAGATCTTCAGTTAGAAGCATGGTTCCCCAAATTAGTTTACACCAGTATTGCCACTGGTAACAGCAGCAGCTGGCAGCAGCTCTGGGATCTGCGCTTTGTGCATGAGCAGAAAGAAATGGTCATCAGTTCAGGCAGCGTTTTGGTAACATGTGAAGTATCTGGCGTGCAACTTGTCTGGGAAACCCTAATTAAGACCATTCAGGTCCTGCAGCATTGGTCATCTGCAGCTGGTTGTAGAGAGTTGAGGAGATGTCGTGGACCTACCCCTAGAGCCTCAGCTACGAGCTCTCACTCTTGGTGCCAGAGCTCAAAATACTCTCTGCTTTTCTTGAATCCTTGAAAACAGTTAAGAAACAAGTGACATCTGTTTTGCACATCCCCTCTTAGCATGCAAGTAATGGCTCTACGACTACCCAAGGAGACTTTAAGAGTGGAACAGGCAACAGAGAGGCACAGACTCAAAACTTTGCAAGAATTCTAACCGTGTAGCTTCTTGGGATGTTTGTTTCATTTGGGTGGCTTTTAAAATTCAGGGTTAATTATTTGAAGTGCAAGCAAGTCCCTTAGTAGCCTTTGGAAATCAAAATCGTTTTGCTGTTAGGTCCCACTAACCTGGGGAGGAAAATACAGCTATTCTGATCCAAGGAGGAAAATACAGCTTTATAATATCAGGCAATAAAATGAAATTTTACCCTAGCTGAGACCTCCTTGGATATTTGTACAACTTTGCGTGATGTTTTGGAAATGTCTGATGTACACGAGCATAATAAATCTCCTGCTGTGTCTCAGCTATAGGCAAATGGCTCCACCACTGAACGGTCCGTGCAACTGATCTGCTATACTTGAGCGGCAAATTGTATGATTAGGCAATTAATAGTAAAAACTTTGCTCATCCCCACTGGAGTGCAACAATATTCAGCTCATTTGCTCCCTGAAGTTTTTTTGCTGCTTAAACAGTCAGCGTTGGTTGAGTAATCTTTTTTTTCATTTAAGAAAAACAACTCTGATTGCAGAGTCACTGCTTTCTGTAGTCCCATACTGAATACATCCCAGACTCATTTCTCCTACATGTAGAGGAGTCATCAATACAAGATACTTTGCAATTACCTCTGCTTGTTCGGAGAAGGCAATTAAGCATGTGATTCTTTGTATTGTAAAGCGATGCTTTGTCTTAATGGATCATTTTGCAAACAAATTCTGATGATCCATTGAGCACATGGGTCTCATGCTGAATGCTGCTGCAGCCACAGGTGGTAAATAAGGCAAAGGGATATTACAGGTGGCAGCAGTCTTTCTGTCAGGGTATATGATGTGGTTGAGGGAGGAAAATTTTTAGTACAGGCGGGAAAAAAGTAATCTCCCATCCCTTACAGAGTCACTGGTATCCAAAAGTAATTACATTACTGGCTCAATCTTTCCAATGATGTCACCAGTTTTGATAATTATTTATGTGCCTGTCTCCAATAAACAACAGAACTTACCTAAACCGGAGTATATCTTTTTGGCAAGCCGTTACTTCTGCTTGGAAAGGATTATGTGTGTTTGCGGCCTCATTTGGCGTAGGTACATGGTTATTTTACTTTGTTAGATAGTATTTGAAGATGGTTTTCTGAGACAATTTTGTTTGTGAGCTTAAACAGCCCTGTGACTGGCACGGGAAGTAAATAAACTGGAAAAGGATGTTTAATCCGTCGTTGTTCTTCATTAATAAAGCAAACTCTAAAGAGGAGAGTGAGGATTGACTCTAGTACGGCTGAATTCGGTCTGGTACTGCAAGGTATTGCCTCCTCGTTCTGTCTAGCTTGGGCTTCACTCGTACGTACCAAAAGTTGACATCCCAAGCGTGTGCGAGCAGAACCTCTGCCCGATGCCTCCCAGCCTCTAGGCACGGCTGCTTCCGATGGTTAAAAAGTACATGTATTAGTCATGATTAAAGAGTCAGTCAGAGAAGCAGTCTTTTCAATTTTATAAGGGCTTAAGTTACACCTACATAAAGCCTGTAGCTGATTTAGGGTTTGAATCAATATGAACATTTCTTAGGCTATTTCTGATAACAGATGATTTTTGCATAGGAACAGGGCTTAAGCTTATACAAGGTCTGTTTTCAATTTTAAATCTCATTCTTTATTTTAGTTAGCTTTAAACACTGATGCTTCTAACGTATTTATCTTCTTCATCCGAATCATCCCACTCTGCATCCTTACCTTCTCGACACCTCCAGAAGATAGTCCTCATTTTTTTTTCAACATGTCTGACCGTATCATTTGGTCTCCTGGTTGATGTCAGTGAGCATGGGCAGCCCTGGTATATTGGGGGAATAGAAAGGGAGGCAGCTGAACGCCCCCTCCCACCCTAGGACAGGGATGGGGCCTGGAGCTGGGAGAAGGCACCACAGGGATGCACTCACCTGCGTCCATGCCTGGCTTCTCTGCAGCCACGCAGCTCCTCTGGCATTTTGAAGGATGTGGGCATGCTAGAGATGTCTACAAGGATGGGAAGGTAGAACACACATGAGGGGCGGTGGGAGAGGCTGAGACACCCAGGAAATCCCTGCACACATTGGATGCTGTGAAGGACTCGGGCTGGATGTCTGCAGGGGTTTTAGATCATCCAGCTGAGTGCCCTTGGCACTTGGCCCACTTAAATGGTGTGGCAATGCTGGGAAAGCCTTTTCTCAAGCAGGCAGCTTGGAGCAGGAGCATCACTTTAGTGAAGGGCTTGGCCATTCCCCACATCCTGGAAGTGATGGGCAGTCAGTAGCTGTTGTAGCAGCTGGCTAGGAGGGAGTACTCTCACGGCAGCCAGCAGTCCCCTGGGGCTCACACACATTGTTGCCCCAGGCAACCTGTGCCATGAATGATCTGCAGAGGCGGCCACCTCATGCTGTTGCTTTCCCCAGGGAATTAAAATTCCCCTTGGACCAGAGCTGCCCCCATCCCATGGCGTGGGGTGGTTGGATGGGTATCTGGCTGCTCACAAAGGAAGCAAAAAAGGATTCTCATGATACAGCTTCTAGATGCTCTGTTGTCCGTTCTCCAAAGGTTTATTGGTGTCACCATTTGCTTATATATCCCTGATGTGAAAGATCAAAGATGAAAGAGGGTGCATGAGGAGACTGGTCCTGTAATGTAACCTCCTGTGGTGGGTCCCTCAGACAGTGCAACTACCCCATCCTTCCCTTGGAAATGAAAACATCTGTTTAAAATTTACTTGGAGTATTGTGACTAAAACCTGCGTGTGGATCATGGGTGATCCACAACGAAGTCCCTGCTGAAGGCGCAGGCTGAAATTGCATGGCCTGATTTTCTAAAGTGACTACTGGCATTGTTTTCCCAGTGGTGTCTTCTCAAGAGACACCATGTAGGATCTGAGTTTTCAGAGGGTGATGTCCTCAATGCTGAGTGAAAACCAAAGCCTTCTGCAGAATCAGAGAGATTCAAACTCACAGTTACTTTAGAAAATATGGACTGGAATATTTAAAAATTAATTCTTCATCTTTTAATTTTGGGGAACAGTTCTGTTGACATCACCACTGACATACATAAAAATTATCAGTCTTTCAATTTCTTTACCATCGGTGTGGGTACTATAGCAATGGGGGCATTATAATACTTCCAACTCATAATGCAAAGAAAATCCCAGCCTTTTTCAAAATACTTGTTTGCTCTGACTGAATTCAGAGAAAATCCTAGCCTCTGCTTTTGTTTGGTTTGGGTATCATAATTAGAAGTTTGGTAAAGTGGTGACTTTTGGCAATCGTTTTCTGCAAATCTAGATTGTTTCTTGTGTATCAGAAATCAAAAAACTAAGTAAGTGAAGTGTAGCAAGACTTTAAAATATTAGCTTTTCCAGATGTGACACTTGAGCACAAGATGTTCGAAGAAATGGCTTTTGGCTTTCTACCAAGATGTGAAAGACATTTGGGATGGATTGAAATAAATTTTAGTAATTGCCAAAGACTGAATGGGAAAAATAAAACATTTTGTCCAGTGATAGAAAATTCTTCTGACTCCTTTCCATTACACTGATGATAAGGTCTAAGTTCCCTCCCCAGACTGATGCAGATCCATAATAATTCTTCTGAAATCAATACCTAATCCATATTTACACCGCTGTTCAGGCAAGTGAGCTGAATATTGCTCAGGTCTTTTCTGTGACTTTGATAAAAGATTCCAGTTCCCAGATGAATCACCTCAGATTAAGCTTTTAAAAGGTTTACATTAAAGTATATGTTTATTGAGTCATCATTTCAAATTGGAAGAAAGTACAGAGCAGTCTGTCTGTGGAAATAAGGCCATGATTTAATTGATACTGGTTACATCCTGCTAAATTATTTTCTGAAATCTAACAATAATTGGAAAACTACATTTAAGAAAATGAAAGACAAGAAAAGCTGCTTATTTGGAGATACATGGATGTATAATATACCATGAATTGCTTTAAATTTGTTTTAACAGCCTGGTTGGAGGCACCGAGCATTAGAAGTGTAGTAACCAATGAAAAGGAAGACTTTAAATTAAAACGGTAATAGTGAAGTCTCATTTTGGATTAATCTCTAATAGGACAACCAAATGGAAAATCTGCTATTCTTTAATAAAAACCCAAACCAAACCAAACCACCAAAACAGATAAAATCCTGGATGTTTCTCCCATTACAATCCTTACAATGGTTCCTAGAGCATGAGAATTAGTTGTTTCAAGTTAGTCCCTAATTGCACGTATTATCACATTACTCAGTTTCCCAGACTCAGCAGGACACACCTTGAGCTCATGTGCTGAGACAAAAGATAGCATTTAGAATTCACCTAAACCACATGGGATGTCAGCTCGTGCAAACTGAAGGTACCCTGTCAACGCTGACGTTTCTCCGGGGCCAGTCCTTCGTGGCAGAATTCCTGCTTGGATGTTTCCCCCTTCCTGAGCAGCAGAACAGCTGTGTGGGTGGTGTGCATCACTGCCATTTGCTTGTCTGAATGACTCCTGCTTGAAGATAATAAAAACCAGAGAGCTTTGCTGCTGGAGTTACTAAAATGGAACTGCATCCTTCTGAAACGTGATTCTAATGGACTCTGAACGAGCTAGGCAGTGTTAAAATGTCATTAATTTGCCTTCTAGAAAGTGATTCTAAAAAATTTCCACGATTTGCTTTTCTTTCTAATAGTATGCATTCAGCCTGTGAAGAGGAGCACATACAACTAACTCGTCGGTCCTTGTGCTCTTTTGTATTTGGCCTAAAATGGTTTATCAAGTTTGATCTGAATTTGTGCTTTTAGTTCCCACAAATCTGTGTATTTCTGCAAATAAATTTGTCACTATATTACACTAATATTCATTTCTATTGCTCAGACTGAGTAAGAAAAGAATTTTCTTTGTGCATCAAATTTCATGAAGCAGCAGTGCAGAGCACACTCTGGGGTTAAATTATTAAATATAGTGTATAATACAAATGACAAACAGCAGGGTAAAGCGATTTATATATGGTATTTATTGTATGTTAAACAAGATGAAGACTTCAGTCATGATTAATACAGGAGAGAAAATAAAATCAAGAATCAGAGGAAAAAAGAACACAAGATGAGATTTTTAAATATTAGCTTAAGTTAATGTTGAAAGAATATTAAATTCTTCAAATGCAATTACTGTCTCCTAAATCATTCCCCCCTCCCTCCAGTCAAAGGGACAAATTCAATATTAAAATGTTATCTTGCAGGGCGGAAGGTTTAGAGCTCTTCTAACCAGCCCCCAAATTGCGTTCCTCCAACAACATAGCTGTGTGCCTACCTTTGCATGGGCGCTTTGAAGACATAAAATGCATCACAGACTACTTCAGCTTCTGAAGTAATAATCTAATTGTGTAGAAGAAATGAAAGTACTGAATAAAGAAAAAGATAGGAAAATGTTTTTATTGGCCAGTGAAGCTCATTATATCTTCATTTTAAAATCACAGTGCTTCTGTGAATTTGTGTTTTGACCTCTTCTTGCAGCGCTGAGCCTGATTTTGCTATAAGCCTTCCTGCCTTTGGCAGAGGCTCTTCTGCTTGCTGTTTTCTGCGGCAAAAATAACGGGGCATTTGTTAAAATTGGGATCTGAAAGCAAAAAAGCTGATAGGACTTGTACCGGTCACTGGCTGTCATTGGATCTTGAAGACAAAACGTGCTACTTAAAATTGTAACTATGCGCTATGTAAATTAAATTCAGCAATTATGATGAAAAACTCTGGTATGAGGAAGAAATGTATCTTAGTCTTTCCCATTAAGGTTCAGGTAACCATTAGCAGCAAGATGAGCAGAGCGCCTGGTATCTTGTAGGGTGAACTCTAAAACATGCTGATAGTTTTAACTTTGGTATAATTTCATCTGGGGACAACATATAATATGTTGATAAGGTGGTGATTCATAACAAATTTCAGAGGGGAATGCGTATTTATTGGCATGTTCATCTAGCATTGTGAATAGATGGCTGGCTATTGAATGACCGAGGTGATAGCACCTTCTTAGGATGTGTTGAGCAAAGCGTGCTCTTTTCTTTCCTTATTATTACCTTACTGCTATTGTGTTAATGTTGAATCTGATTAAAACTTAAAAAGAAAAAAAAAAAACAAAACCAAAGCCAAAATGTCTGTGGAACAGGTCATGGTGGGAGAGGAAACAGAGTAACTGACAAATCAGCGGCTGGCATAGTCTTAAGACTTACGACTCCTGGTGCCCCAAAACTCATCTTCGGAAGGAACGGGTAAGGTCTTACAGTGAAGCCATGCTGGTTTCCCTGGGTCCTACAGGTCTGAGAGCTTCTGGAAATGTTTCCTGTCTTGGTGCTATTTGGGTGCCTGTTACTCATGATTAGGTTTCCAAACCACTTTGTCATCAGTTGTGTTTTGGAGAAATCTGAGAATAAAACCCAAATACCTCCTCTTTTGTTTTTCATTGAAATGTTTTTATAGAAACCAAATGAGCCTGCTTTTCATTTTTAGCTGTGGAAGAAGCTGGACTCCACTGAGGGACAAAATAGGATAGCATGAGAAATGGTATTTTTTAGTATTTGCTTGTTTTACACTAGATAAAGATGACAGATATCGCTTGTTTTCATTTAGAAGCCTCCTTTGGTTAGAGCCACCCTTGTTTCAGTGTGGACTTTACCTTTACACAGCAACTTACTGTATGAAACTAATTAATTTAAAAGATACGGTTTGTATGAAGGCTGGACAGAATTTACAGCTTCGGGTAGATTTTTCCTGTTTTAACAGGTTTTAGTCTGAGTCTTCAAAGATTCTTTGACCTGGGCAGTCTGTCTCTTTCTTCTCCTCTTCTTACATTCCATCCAGTCTTCATTCCATTTACCTCACTGCCTCCTGCAGATACTAAAACACATTCTTATTTACCGTGGGCTGTAATTTCTGCATCTCTGTGGGGTATTTTTTCCCCACCCCCAGCCAGGAAACAAAAAACAGGGTGTGCTTTTAAAGGCAGGAAAGTAGCTTTAAATATCCTGATGGCAGAGCTGTAAGATAGCTTTTTTTACTTTTCTTTAAAAAAAATGTTATCTTCTTGAAGACTTTCCAAATTTGTAGCTTTGTGAAATGTTTATTTTAGAGTCCCTTTCTCAGTCTAGAAGCGAAGCTTCTTCTAACAACACAAGCGGGACTTCCTTTTCTCCTCTCATCCCCCTGCCTTCCCGGGGCCTTACAAATAGCATTTTTCCTGTAGAATAAATAACTTCACTGAAATAAATACATAAACCATTGTAAAACTCAGTCTGTTTATAGCTGAAATCCAACTGTTATTTTGCAGCTGGTCTCTGTAGTTTATGCTGAACCTCACAGAAGGTTGTTAGCATCTCCGAGATCTTTGATTTGCACATTAGTTCCTTTTGAACGAGAAATCAGCCTTATTCCTGACCTTTCTTAATGCTAATGTCTACAAGCAATAGGTACAGGAAGGCTCAATAAAAACAGCTGGGGCTTTGTTAAGGGTTGCAAACCGTTCAGGATGTACGCTTTCCTAACTGGAAGCTGCGCCAGAGGCAGGAGGTGGTGTCAGGGCAGGACGCAGGTCTGGCAGCCACGGAGGAGAGCAGAGGAAGATGATAACCACCGTGATCGTGTGACAGGCTGCCACCGCGGTGGTCCCCGGGGAAGGTGGTGTGAGTCCTGTCGGCGTGCCTCTGCTGCTTCTCTGCCCTTGGACAGCAAAGGAAGCAATTAAAATTGGGGTGAGCCAGAGGTTGGAAATCACGTCAGACAAGAGAGACGTGTGTGGCACTTGTCCGTGGTGTAACAACCACAAGGTGCACACGTCCCTAGGCTGTGTCTTGTGCGGTGAAGGTCATTAGTCATGTGCTTGGTAATGGAGTCCATAAAGAGTATCAGTAGCTGAGTACCAGACTTCCTTTGCAGCCTATTACTTAACTCATTTGAGACAGGTAGCTTAAGCCCACACAACGATGCTTGTGTTGCATGGTCTCATTTCGCTCTGAAGCATGCGGAAGGGTTCAGCCAGAGCTGGTCCCCTGAAGACTCCTCACCTGTGAATGGAGCTGGGGCCTTGCAGTGCTGCGATAATACAAACCAAGCAAAAGCTCCACGTAATTATCGTTATTCCTGCTCTACTAAGCTATGTTGCTTTGGGTTTTGTGGTTTTGAGGTGGAGGAAGAGAGACAGAGACAAGATTTAATGAAGTAATCTGTGCAGGACCTTTTGTGGGTGAGTTCAGGACAGAGCTAGCATCTTCATTTCATAACTACTGTAATTTCCAAGCTATAGGTTACGGTCATAAAAGGTTCATGATCCTGGAGGTGATGTTATGTGCCTAGAAGCATGAATAAGAAATGTATTTACCAAGCTAAATTTTTGGGAAGCAGCCCTCTCTTTGTCAGAGCTACTTTTAGGTTCTGACCACAAGAAAGCAAAGTGTGGAGACAACTGGAAAATTGTGTTGTTATTCCAGTTCAGGTGATGTTGTCAGAATATGCAAGACCTAACAAGATTAGAGGAGTTTTGCCCTTTAATTTGAACAGATGCAAGTTGGAGTCACTAGTAGATTTGCATCATAACTCTGGTTCAACCCTGAGTCATGGGATTATTTCATTCTGATATATTCATTTTTGCTTCTTTTTTTTGTGAGGGTGGGTTAAACAAATGCTAATTCCTCAATGAAATATTTCTCCCTTGTTGAAACTTGAATGGGATGTTTTCCAGAGTGCAAGATCAGAAACCACCCTTCACACAATAGCTGTGCCAGAAATGGCTTACCAGGAAAGCAGACTGCCTAGGGTGGGTGACGATCGTGAAATGGGCAAGGGGGGCTTTTCAAGGGGTGTTTCTATGTTGATGATTCTTGTCTTGTGACATTAATCTAACTTTTTTGCACTGAATCGAGTTGGATGTCACACATGTCTTTGATCCCAGCTGTTAAAATTCCCGGCTCTTGCTCAAGCAGACTGTCGTTCCTGCTTTTCATTGAGGTTGCTTGACTGTTTCATGTCACAGAAAAAGTGGTTATTCAGATCGTGGCTTTCCTAGTTGTGAACAGCAGATGGGATCGTATCTACCTGACTGCCAAAGCAAGTCCAGGACCAGGTAGTGACTTTGTGGATTTTTACAGGAACCCAGGTGTTCAGATGCCTACCAGGTGAAGTGGGCGGGAGTGCAGGAGTGCAGCACCTACCTCACCCCAGCTGAGCAGCAGGCCCAGGGCATCTGTGCAGTTCCAGATTGCAACTGCTACAGCATCGTAGGAAAGGACTAAATTGGAGCTTAAAAACGAGGGGAAGGGGCAAACTCAGTACACAAAGAAACTACAAGCTAGCTGAAGGATGCAAAGAGGTTTTTAAGAGAGACCTGTAGGAATTTTCGTGTCACTCCAAGCCTTTATTAAAGAGAAGCGTCTGTCCCAGGATGGAAAACAAGATACAGCTGCCTGTATAGTCAAGTTAGGCTTGACTGCGGTTGCTAATGTAAATGGAGAACGGATTTTTTTTCAAGTCAGTGTATTTAAAACAGAGTTAAAATGCCTGAAGAAAAAAAGACCATCCTAGGCTAGCACTGGTTTTCCTTTTACATTTTACCTACGTTTAGATCTGTTCTGCTTTTTCCCCTAGAAATTCGATCCTCCCCAAAGTAGACTATGTAGCTATAGGAGCAAGACTGCACCACTCTTGGAAAATTCAGCATGCCTTTGTGCTTAGGTTTCCTCGCTTTTGCGACTGAGCTGAGCCCCTGACAATTGAAATATTTAAAGAAGGAAAACTAAACCCTAATAAATGTGAAAGGCATTTGTACAAAAACATAAGCCGCCTTCCCTCTGTCGTAATTGAAATACCTTAAAAGGCTTGCATAGGCTATACAAATGAGTACAGCTACTCATTCCCTCTATGCTCTTGTGCACCAGTTTTGAACATCTTTGTTTCCATTTTTGTCTCCTTATTCTTTATCCTAATAAAGATCCATAAGTAACATTTCTGTCTGCGTCTAAGCTCAGCAGCCATGCGGTCACATCTCCCCCGTATAATTTTTCCTGTGAACTTTCAGTTGCTCCTACTTTACTTGGAATAAAATCAAGCGCTCTGCTAATGGCCAGATGCCGGCAGCGGGAGGGCCGTACCACAGCTCGTCTGGGACTGTGGATGCAATGGGTGAAATGCTATCAGTCTACTGGAATGGTGATGAGCATCTTTAAAGTCACTTTCCTACAATAGCAGCTTAGTTTAAGAGCAGAAAAAGTGCTGGTCTGCTTCATGACTTCTCAAGACCTGTTTTAGCCGTGTAAAGTCAATTGGCTGTAAACTGTGGACCCAGCTTGGCTTCAAAGCGCGCCTGGCTCTTCATTCACAAACTAAACGCTCTAGAGAGCTGCCAAATTGGGGAGATTATTCTGTCTCGTTTTCTGGCAAGCTGCGACTGCGTGTATCGCTTCATTTATATGCTAATTGAGGCCAAGCCTCCAAATAGACTCCATACAATATCAGTGTGACTTGGCTCCGTCTGTGGGGCTGTCCTGCCTTCCAGCAGCCTCAGTGTGTGCGCTCTGAGCCGGGCCAGGGTTTCGTATGTCTTCATAAGTGGAGTCCTGCACCCTGACCCCAGCTTTCAGAAAGTGGTGATTAAACTCGAGGAGCACAGGGCACTCGCACCAAGGATTACTGCATCGCCGTGGAGGTGAGCTCACACCATTTCTTGACTGGGACTCTCTGTGTTTCAACTCTGAGGAGATGCTGGTGTTTCCTGGGCTAGCTGGCCTAATAAGAGGTTGCAGAGGGCACAGCTATTTATGGAGACAATGCGTTGATGAGCCGCCTAGGTAGAACAGCCGGTTTTGTTACCTCCTCGCTTCTGCCAGCTCCTGCGTGACAATGGCAAAAGCTCCCTCTCCTCTAGACTGCCTATTTTTAAAGTGTAGTAAGGATCTGTGCTTGGTCAGCCATTCCTTGAGGAGCGCTATGTTGTTACTGAAAGACCGGGCAGAAATATATGCATTCAGGGCTCCATTTAGTTGTTTAGGATGTTAGGAATTTGGAAAGCCAAGGGTGAACTATTCTGTAAATGGGACGCTTGCCTCACGCTGAGTTTTCTGGGATGTTTCACTAAAGGCTACTGAATTTAAGTTGGGAAATGCACGTGCTTGTGATGATAGAAATTCTTTGAGCCTTTTCAGAAGGAAGTACTAGTACGTCATACTTTAAAGCAGAGATGTGGCGTTGGCTCAGAGGCATATTTTGCCGTGAACCCCGGGGATTAGAGGTTCGTACTAAGTTCTGAAGTTTCCATGTGATACAATTCCCATACTTTTTTAAACTTTCTTTTAGAAGCATATCAAGATGTGTTTTTGAAATTTTGTTAAAAGAGAACTGAGCACTGAAAAGTTAGAAAATTCCCACCTGGCAGTCACCTTTGCAAACCCTTCGCAGGTCTGCACTGCAGCACAAGCGGTTACAGAGAACAGCAGCTGAGGCATGGGAACACTGAGTTGCAACATACCTTACTTTTAAAAACCCAGGGCTTGTACTGCAGTTCCCAGTCCTGGTCCAGGTACCCAAAGGGGGGCTTCAGAGCTTACTGGAGAGAGCAACCGGCCAATGAAATGCTGTTGACAAGAACAAAAACCGTGTCAAAAATTCTTGTGCTCTTGCAGACTGAGTGCACGCTCGCAGCTTTGAAATAAGGAATTATTTGAAATCAGGATTCATGGCTTGGGCAGAGGCACCTGCGTTCTCGTTTTATACACAGGGGATTTGCTGTTCTCTTCTGAGTTGTGGCAGTGGGCACCGCTTATCCGGGAAGCGAGGGGTATCAATTCAGCATGAGCTTCCTCCCCTGCCTGAGGCAGCTCAAATTTACACCTCCTGTGCAGGATAATTGGCTTATCCAGTGAACTAACTGGCACAGGGACACTCTCCACCTCACCTGTGGATGTGGAGTCATGACCTGGCCAGGAAAAGAAGGATGACTTATCAAGCCATAGAGAAAAAAGCAAGAGGTAGCACGACTGTTTTGCCTAATTTCCTGGGACGGAGCAGTTACGGGATCTGGTACTTCCCAGAAGTACTTAAGCGTTGTTGCAATCTGCTCATGTCTCATCAGATAAAACTTCCATGGGATTTCCAAAGCCTGCCCATGCATTCAGTTTTCTTTGTTACTGTGAACAGTTCACGTCTGTTCTCAACAGCGTGATGCCCCTGGGTTATGACCTGTTGGTTGACAAACACAGGTGCCAGGTTCCTGCCAGGACACGACTGCCAGGCTGAGGAAGGAATACCACTATGCTTGTGCAAGGAACCCGCTCGTTTATTTCAATGACACTGTGCTCCACGGAGCAGGTCTTGGCAAGCAGCGTTCACACAAGTCTCTCTGTTTTAATTGGAAAAGCTCCAAAGCTGATAAATTTCCTGTGTCAAATGGGTCAGAGAAAGGACATCCCTGTTCTAGGCCAGGTTGGAGTCGTTAGGTAAATGGGGATTGTTCTTCGGCCTGGGAACTGGCCCATTCTGGACGTGAGCGTTTGCAAGCTGTGGTAAAGGAGATGATTGCAAAGGGCGGGGTTGCGGTGGGGGGATCAGCCCCACTACAAGGGCACGTGACCCAGGGAGGACAGCTTGCCACTGCACTCAAAGCACCGTTCTGTGCTTTGCAAAGCTCTGCAAGGGGCAGTAGTCCTCGCTCTATCGCCTGTCAGCCTCTGCCCAGGAAACAAAGGCAATTAAAAAAAACCTTGAACGCACCTGGGGAGAGCCAAGTTGGCACAAGACAGTTCCTAGGAGACTCATATCTGAAGCGCCATCTGAAAGTTTGGAAATACCATATGAACAGCGGAAGCCTAAAGGTTTCTGCCTGAACTCTGTCGCTACCAGTGCTGTGGTGCTGTTATTGCTGGAGTACGATGCTTGCTCCTTAGCAGCACTGGAGGTTCCAAATTTGTTTATTCCACACTTGAGAGAAAGGAGAACTGTTTGAAATGTTATTCTTTTTTATGTATACATTTTTCTTGTTAACTCAGTTGTGTTAATGTCTGCTTTTGGATGCTAATGGGATGTTTTAATTTGTGAACATTTGTTTTGTGGCATCAGATGCTGACCTGATACAGGACGCATCCCACTTTAAAGTGGTAGTTCTGCCTAACTTGGAGCCGTGGTTTTTAACTGCAGACCGTCTCAGATGAACACAGCAGGAACTTGAACGTGGGTGTCCCATTGAAAAGAGCTCTCCAGAGTATGAAAACAGCTTCTCCTCATTGCCAAAAATGCCAGCTTTGACTGAAAGGTAAAATTTCCTTTTTGTTATTTCCAAGATATTCTGGCTGCGCTGTCTCTTACTACATGGAGGCTAGCTGATGATACAGGTTAATTTTGAAACGTGTAGAGTTGTGTTCCACAAAGTTAGGAATCTACAGTAAGGGAAAATCCAGCTCTTGCAGCAAAGAAACAGCCCGTTGGCAGATGTAATTGGAAAAGGGAATTAGCTGGGGACAGGACAGCGGTTTAAACGGCAGGAGGATAAGTGGAACAGGCCATTTTCCTGTAGTACTCAGATTTTACCTTTGTAAGGAAAAGGGAGCCGCCGCATTTATCTACGGGGCTTCTTTACTCTATGAAGATAGAAGAAGGTGGTCTGCAGCTCCAGAATTTTCATGGGAAGAGATTTGTGTGTCTGAGAAAACTTGTTGTCAGTGGGTAGTGTCCTGTTGAGTAGTTCTGAGGAACACAAATGCAATGGCTTGCCTGGGTACTAAAAATGCACATCTTGCGATGCTGACAGTTAAAAGAAGTCTTGCTGAAGATAGTGGGTGTAACAACCACCCTTCATTTGAGTCAACTGCAAAGTGCAATTAAGCTTTATGGAATAGATAGCTGAAACAATAGGAGCCACCACCCCAGAAATGAGGGTACGTACAAAGCTGTTTAAGAATGCATTGTGTAGGTGGAAGGTTTGATAACAGGCTGAGTTAACATGCAGGTGGCTGAATATTGTTCACGTGGAAGAGAAACCAGAAAGTCATCAGAGCAGCGCGCAGAGAAGGCATCAAGAAAGTCCCAGCAAAATAAATACTTGCTGCCTGACTGAATAAAAGCTTAGTTTTCAGAAGTCAGGCACCTGGAGCTCCAAACAAGGAAGGTGTTACTTGCTCTGAAGTTCTCACCGATACGTGAGAACTTGTGTTTAAGGAGTTTCTCTGAAATCAGAAGGCTTTATATCAGAAAAATGCAGTACCAGATTCCAGTATCTGTCCATCTGCCAGAAAGAATGATGCAGAAGTATTGACCAGCTCAGAACATGGTGATGCTGTGATGGATCTCCTCATTCTTGCAGTGGCAAAGAAGCAGGTATCTCTGCTTCTAGCTATAGTTATGCAAGTGAATCTTTTATAGGGAATGCAACTTCAGATTTCAGTGTGGAAAATATAAATGGACATCCTAGAAGGGAAAGGCCGGGACAGAATAAAACACAAATCAGGCCCACCTGGCCTGGGAAGATTCTACTGGAACTTTCCACGTAGGAATATTTACTTGCTACAGAGTTAAATTTGGCAAAGTGAGGCTTGCGCTTGAGTTTAAAGGTTTGCTTTTTCTCTTTATTGTACGGTCAACTTGATCACAGTTAACCTCATCTTTATATACTCATCTTTATAATTACTACAGTGTCCCACACGCTCTGTCCCTTGAATGAGCTTTACTTCGTTATTCACCTATCTCACTGCTTAGAAGAAACCAGGTTTTTTGCACAATGTTTGGTTTTCTGACTAGATTTAGCATGTGAATGGGTTGTCTGGCTATGACAGAAAGGTTGTCTGTTATGTCTTTACTTGAAAAAGACTTTTGATAGTCTATTTAAAAGCATGACCTTAAGAGATTTCTAACATTATGAGTTTGGGCTTCAGCTGAGATAAAGTTCACGACCATCTAAACAGTGCCTTCCACAGACAGTTTATCGAGTTTTAAAGTGTCTGCCGGCTCCACATAATTTCCCGTACAACTGAGTCTGACTTTTATTAAAGCGCTCTCTGAAGCTGACTTTCATTAGTCCCATGAATGATCACTAAGTGTAGATTCAGATCGTTCTTATGCTTACACTGCAGAAAACGCAAAGCGAATGGGCGTAAGGTAAAACTGAAGCAAGACTGTACATAATTCTGCTGCATTCTTCTGAGCCCCACCTAGCTCTCTGGCGATACACTGGCCAGAGTACTGGGTTTTCTGAGCTTTCCAGAATGCATTACCCAGAGTTCAACCTCTAGACTTTTGTTCACCAAAATCCTTTCCTGTGTAATGAAGAAGTTTTTAGTAAGCTTTCAAAGTGAGAATACAATGAAGGCAATTCTTTTTTTCTCACAAAATAGTGAGCAATGTGAGACACCACACATCGTACATGGAATAAGCCACCACGGTCGTCCAATCCAGTGCCTCAGAAGAACAGGGGTAATAGCTGGTTAGACCCAAAAGCTCTACAAATCACCCATTCTGCATGTACCACAAGCCACAAAACACTCCCCAATGCTCGATAACAGCTTAAAGATGTATAGTACAACCCATTCAAAGCCACAGACTGTCGTTTGCCACAGTTGGGCTGTTGCAATCATGCCAATCTAGTATCTCTTGTAACATACCACAAGAGGATAGCAAAGAAATCTAAGGCATTTTCAACATCTGAAGCACCAAACACCCTGAAGGCCTCTAAACGAAAATGCACTAAGCAATATATCCTACCACATTCTTTAGCCAGACTTTTGCACTCTTCTGGTATTGAATATACAGAATATAGGACGCACACCCTGTACTTGAGCATGCGCGTGCACAAACACGTTCCCCGGTGATTTTCCAGAAATTACTCTCTTGTCTTTATGGCACAATTGTGTTGTGTCTTCTGGCCTCGCCAGAGCCAGAGAAGAGACGTGGTACCTCTGTCCTTCCCACGCCTGTCAGCAAGCTGCCTGGGGGGCTTGGCAGACCTGGCCACGATCCAGACCAAAGGCTAAAGGTTTACTGGTCTCTTTAGTCGCTGGGAAAAGACAAAAGCTCTAATCTGTGTTTGAGGTGAAGCAGGTTTTGGGTCCCAACCATCTGTGCAGACACCTCTCCTGGGACTTTTTGCTGCTCAGATGCAGAGCGCTTTTCCTCCCGTGTCCTGCTGGTGGCTTTCGTTTCCATGAATAATTAGGTGTGAATTGCCAGGAAGATTCCCCCCCTCCATGCCCCGAAAAACCACCTTCTGTCATTTTAGAAATAGCTGCGTATATTTAATATCGCCATATCTGGATGCTTCTGGCAGAGCTTCTGTGCCCTGCTCTCTGTACATGTGCAGAAGATATATGGAGTATTCTCACTTGCTTTTCTCCCCCTCTCAGACAAAAACACCAAATGCAGTAACCAAAAAGATATGTGCTGTGCAGGGCCCTATAGAAAGTAGGTATGTTTTCAAAATGTTTGATGTTTGGTCTTAATTTTGAGATTTAGTCCTGTTTATGTCTTCATTTACCCGAAACTGTTGCATCCGTCTTAATTTAATACGTGGAAATAGCAGCTCTGCTACGGACCATTCTCTAAAGCTAGTTCCAGATAGAATGGGTCAGGAAAAAATAAATAAATCCGAGGCCAGTACTGTTCTGATAGCAGGTAGATGCAAGCTTTGCTTCCCGTGGAGGATAGACTTGGTCTACTGGCATCCAAACAGATCAGCAGTGTGACATTTGTTTCTCACAGGAAAATCCTTTCCCTAGGGTGCAGACAGGAAATCCAAAATGAGAGGAGGTAAATACCAAAGGACCGCTGAGGAAAGGGGAGGAGAAAGAACAGAGAGAACAGTGTTCTCTTGTTGTGTTGGCTAAGGAAAGGCTCAGGGAAGAAAACTGCGTGACAAATAAATGCTTATTTTGACATTACGTGAAGTGCTCTGATTGCAGGATGAACCGCTTCCATGCTGCAAAGCCATAGTGCAGATTGCTGTGCTGCCCGGTGAAGTCTTTATTTACTGTGTTCTTTATTTCCTTAAAAAGCACTGAATTCCTTTGGGGAAAAAAAAATCAGAATTCATCTTATCCAACTAATGCATGAGATGATAGACCCTTAAGTTTGTTCGCAGCACCTGTTTTTCTGACTACTGACCACTGTGAACCAGTGGTCCTTGAACCAGAAGTCCTTGACACGATCATGTTAGAAATCTTGGTGCAAACGCAGTGATCCGGCAGCGGGCTAGGACTTAGAGCAGCACGCACGTGTGTAACTCGGGGAGCTTTTACTGACCGTACATTGTCTGGGCTAACAAACACATCTCTCTCAAGCTGCTTCCCTCTGATGCCACGTTACAGGCGTGACGAGGAGCGGGAGAGACAGGAGCCGATCCACTGAGCCTTGCGATTGCTCCTCGAACCCACTGAGGGAAGCTTCGATTTGGACCGACACTGTCACACCAGCCTGCCCCAGAGCTCGGCGTGCCAACGCAGGGCAGCAGCGGGTGGGTAACCAGAGCTAATTCCTTAAGCACAAGGGACAGGGTAAGGATGAATCTCCTCATAAGAAAGGGTCATGCAAGGCTCATCTGTGTGGTGCTATTGAGATGCTCCGTGACAAGGGAGACTGTGAAACGGGGCTCTGAAAAGGACATTCCTCCCATTGGATGTGCTGACTTGAGGTTTTTGTCAGCTGGATCTTTGGGCTTCTTGCCAGCCCAGAAAAAACAAACAAAGCCCATTTCTTCAGTTGCATACGATTGGGGGAGAAGGAGAGGAGGAAGAAAAGAAATGAGGGACTGTAATATTTTTGAGAGAGAGAGACATTTTTTTCCAGAGAAGTAAAAATGTCTTTTTTAAATACTCAGCCTCTGTTTACTGCGAGCCCCAGCATAATTCTTAAATCTCTGCAAAATGGCACGGATCGCGTTGCTTTAACGTAGTACAGATGCCGTTTGGCACTACATGGAAAGTTAGGCCAGTCTTGAAACTGAACCTACAATCCTACTGTGATAAAAAATTAGAAAAGAAAAGATGCAACGTTGAGACTGAAAGGGAATTGTTTGAACTGGATTTGTCTATCAAAGGCAAATCTATAATTTGACATATCAAATTATAAATTAAAGGCTTATTTTCACTCCACATTTTTTCACTCAGTTTCCTAGGTTCTTCAGAGTGTTCGTGCTCTTAAGACAATTTTTATCAGGGTTGGGTGATTTCTGTGTCTTCAAATAAAGAAATAAATAGGGTACTCTCATATCCCTATTTTTCTAAACTTCCATTTCAGTTTTTCAGTCATTTAAAAGCTGTCTGACTGAGCGCAGTGATTTCACGGTGCTCGTAGCCCCTGGCCACGGCATATTTGATGAAAGTTGAGCTCTTAGATAGCCTTTCCCAAACAAATTCCAGTACAGCTGCATATTCACATTCTCTTCCTGAGATGCAACCAGATACAAGTGGCATCATTTTAAGCATTGCCAAATTCTATCCAACTTCACCTAATTAAAAAAAAAGAGGTGAAAACAACATTTTTAATATTGAAATATAATTAACTGTTGCTGTCCTTTCTCTGTATAAGCTGTTATCAAGTCTTTGAAGTTCTGCCAGCTTGTTTCCATTACAAGGAAAGCCTGATACCAGCTGGAATTTTTGGAGTACAGAGGGAGCGATGCCAGTGGTTCTGTTGACTTAAAAATTGTGCATAATATCTTGGGTTTTATGAACACAGAATAAAGACACTGGAAACCGTTTTCTTTTTAGGCTTCTCTGGCTTTTCAGCAGTACTGCACCCCTAAAGGAGCTCCATCTCTCTAAACGTTTCTCTAGTGTGATATCCACAACAACTTTTCTCATTCTCTCACTTGTTTTCAAGGCTTTTATTTCTCAGCTCTCCCGCCCATCAGTACTTCAAGCTATCAAATGTTCCAGCCCTGTGTTTATCTGCCCCGCGAGAAGCCTCCCGGCTCACATAGTGTAGCTTCTACTTCATGTTTTGGGTGTTAGCTTCTGGGGTTTTTCTGCCATCACTACCCCCGAGAGTCTTTTGAGTCTCCAGTTTGCTTAATACAAGCCTGGGACTGATGAAAAGGGTTATTAACTCTTTCAGTCTAACAGCTGGCTGCAGCTAGTCACATTAAAACCAGCTGCCATGTTCTGTTGATCGCATGCATCAGTGGGCAGGTAAAGCTTTACAATCAAGATAATGTGCGGTAAGGATCCTTCCTAGTATACAGAGCATACACAAACAAGCTATAGCCCTGCTTTATCTACAAAACAGGGTTCAACTTCAGCGTGTCTACTGCATAATGCTTTCTTTGCATCAATTAAGAAAAATCTTCTGCAATATGTTGTGATTTGAGCCATATGGCATGTGAGAAACAGGTGGAGCAAAGGCTGAGCAAAAAGCATGAAAGGAGGAAAAACACATTTTTTTTCTCAGTCAAGATGAAGGGCTACACTTGCAGCCATCACCCTCTCAACAATTATTATCAGAATAAACAGCCGAGCCCTTCCTAATAAAGAACTTATCCAGAGAATGGAGACTGAATAGAAGAAGTCATCCACCGGCATGCTGCGTGCTTGAGAGAGGTGCTGCTAACTGTTCTTCTGTGCATGTAGTATATGGCCATGAACTGCTACAGGGCTGTTGTCTCTGACTTACATGCTGAATGTTCGCAATCTGCTCTTTTTGCTATGATTTTTTCACCTCCATCAGGGGGTTTCATTTAAATGTCCCGGTTGCGTGATTCTCAAACCCGCTGAGACTCTTTTCAAAGTGGTTGTTGGAGCACTTCCCAAGTAAATATTTGTTGAAATGCTTATTAGCGAGACGACTTCCCTGTGTATTTTCTGTTTCCATGAACATTTGTATTAGAAATGTTAACAGAAATGAGAGGCAATTTGCAAAATGTGTTGGTATTTCTAGCATAGTTGAATAGGATGGTTTAATCAGGGTATTTACAATTGCAAGCCTTCTTTTCATTTTGCCTTTTGCTTGATGTCTGTTTTCTTTTTATAACAACAAAAAAAGTACGCAGTTGCATGTTCCTATGGCAAGTAAAAGCCAAAGCAGTCATCCAGCTGTTAAAATCACTGTTAGATCTGAATTTGCTACGGATTTCCCACTGCATGGCAGGAAATCAGCTTTCGTTGCTGCTTCCCCCTCCTCCCCGTCTACCCTCCTATTAGATTAATACCAGAAGCATGAAGTAACGTTTAACAGAAAGTTGTTGCTTTTAGCTCTGGGAAAACTTGGCAGCCTCTCCAGAAATGAAGGGGGGAGGGGGAACCTGAAACCTCCATTAACTAAAGAGGAGATCTGAGGCATAAAGACACATTTTTCTCCTGTTAAACTTCTGGGGTATAAAAGAGGACACTAATGACAAACTGCTCCTGGGTCTAATGAGGATCCGCTGTCAGCCCTTTCCTCTCTTTACGCTTTAATCGCATGGCTCCTACAGGCTACTTTTGTGTCCCCATTTCATATCGTTACCTAATTTATGTCCCGCCAGCAAAGCGTATCAGTAAGATGATAGTGCGTTTCTCCTCTTGGCTAGAACGGGTTTCTAGTTTACGGGACGGTCCGGGGAGCTTGCAACCAAAATGAAGGTCACTGCTCACGAACGCTGGGATGCCTCCCCCACTGTTTTAAGGTTTCAGTAGTACAAAGAGGAAGGGAAAAGAAATGCAATGTGCAAACAAGGCATTATGAAAGAGAAGCAAGACCACCCCCAGCTTCCTATCTCAGATTTCACAGTGGTCTTTAAACTACAGTACAAAATTATAATTTATTAATACAATGTGTTAAAGATTGTCATATGTTAATTTCCTGTGATACTCTGGGATCGGCAAGCATATTTTATTGCTTCCTGTGGGCCTAATCCTACATCAGTCAGTGGGAATTTCATTGGAAGCGCGTGGTGTCATGGCCACAGCGATGCGAGCCCATACTGAAGAGCATGTCTGGGGCTTCTTTGCAAACAGGCTACCCAGGCTGCGGGCAGCAGCGCTGCAGGATGGAGACGGGTGCTCTCAGGTGAGCAATGCAGACCAGAATACGTGCATAAATCAGCAGGTTTTACACGGTCCAGCTCCTGTAAAATAGCATTTCCAAACTTCTCACGTTCGCCTAATAGCTGAGTTTGTTTTCTTTCCAGTTTACCGTCGTACCATTAGCTGAGGTGGTGTCCTGTAAAGCTTCAGCTTCTGGTTAAAACATAGAGGCCCTAGCCACTGCAGGCTGGGCAGGTGGAGATGTGGAGCTTTGAATCTCAAGTACCCAAGTGCATTATTTTCTTTAGAGTAAGCTCAGGGTGCCAACAGCTCTTCCAGCCTGGAGGCATGGAGGATGAGGTCATCGGAGCCCTCCCATGGTTTCATCCCCTGCCCTGCCTGCCGGAGGCCAATGCTGTCACCGGCGGCATGCCTACAGACCCAGGGAGGAAGGTGGCATAGCCAACAGCGAGCACAGGGAAACAGCATTACCAGTAGGATGGTCCCCTGTTATGCCTCAGGGTAAGCCAAAATGGGCCTGACATAAGGGGAAAAAGGAGCAACAGGATATGGTATATAAGGGGAAAAGGGAGCAACGGGATATAAGTTAATCTGGCAGTGGGCATATGCGAGGTGTATGCGCGGTATCGTGCCTTGCACGCCAACAAGCTCTCTGGTACGGAGGCTGTCCTGGCCTCAGGAGCCAGACTCCTACAGCACAAACCAGGCGAAAAACCTGCGGGGAGATGCTGGGCCATCTTCCCCCTTACCCTGCACATTCTGACAGGAGACAAACGTATTCGATTCTGCAGCCCTTTCCCTTATCCTGCTATATTTTTAGGATTTTGTTGAAGGGGTGCAAGAGCTGTGGGAGGTTAGATGGTTGGGTGAGTGGGCTATTATTTTGGTTTAGGTTGATTTTGCATTGGGCGTTAGTGCATCTTCAAGATGTTTATCTTTGGGGTTTGTAAATTTTGTCTAAGTTCGTAAGGCAGTTTTGAGTAAGGGCTACATAGGAAGAAAATTGCTATAATTTGTATTTTTCAGTTGCTTTTAATCCCACCTCTATTTGGAGAAAAATCCCAAAGAGCTGAGGCTAAAATATATCTCTGCATCTTATTCTGCCCCTACTAGTGCAGTAAAGTAGTAGCTATATTGTGTCATCCTTTGTGCTGCTAATGGGACTTTATTTCACGTTTGGAGGCCATCTGCTGAGAAAAGACCTCTACAACCCTTCTCAATGCACACATAAAAACATGTCAGCAAAGACATCTTCATGAACCAGTTGTGAGAATATATTTTATCTAAACTTTGTTAGGCAGAGCTTTTCCCTTTATGAAAGCCACTACATCAATTCCAGCCGAAATTACTCCGAACAGAATGAAGTAAGTTTTGGCAACCATCTTTGCTTTTGGTGGAAACACGCCGTCTTACCTCTTTTGACTCTGTACTAACTAATTGTCACCAGAAGGGGAAGAATATTTTTTGCAGGAGAAAGAAACCGATTAAGTATTTATTTCAACGCAGAGATCTATCTTTAAAAAGATTAACTGTGAAGTCATAGTAGTATCTTGGGTTCTTGCATTCCACACCTTGCTCCCACTGAGATTTCGTGTGTAACCTTGGACGAGTGTCTTAAATGCTTTTAGATTTCTTTTAATTTCCTGCTAAAGAAAGTACTATCTTGCTGACATGACCCACCACATCATTAGATATATAAGATTTCTGCATCCAGATTTTATAAATAAGGGTAGAGACCAACTGAGAACAGTAAACTTGCTTGGCGTGGCATCCGAGGCAAATCACAAGGCCCCAAACTAAGGTGCCTTTGGGAACTTATGAATCATCTTACTGCTTGCTGGGAAAAAGAAAAGTCTAGAAGGGGCAACTGTAGGATGAAGATACCCTTGTATCCAACCACTGAGTACAAAATGATTAGCTGCTCTAATCGGTGACTATAATTGTTAACCAATGTAGCTATGGCGTTTGCACCATGTCTTCTGCCAACCGTTTGCCTACTGACTTAACACCACCTATGAGGAGCATGGACCCAGGTTTTGCGCGTAGACCTAGTGCCTGCAGTTTTCAACATGTTTGCTCATAGATCATATATCAAAGATCTGTTTGTGTACAGAAAAACTTCAGTAACACTGTAGTGAGCTTAGCTGCGGTATCAGAGTTGGCTAATTAAGCCCTAAGCCACCCCCACTCACAGAAGCATGCTGGTTCTAGCAAAGGGAAGCAATTAATCAGCTGCAAAGACAGATAGCCATACACAAGCTAATAGGGTAGTGCTCTTATGATTTGAAGCAGAGTAATGTCTGGCCTGTGTTGGTAAAAGCCCTTTTGATTACTAAAATGTGCTATTTAAAGAAGAAATAGCATGATCTTTTCTTGCACTAAATGGTCTAGCTGCTTCCATGAAAATGGTTACCTTTACTCGTCTTGTTTATATCTTTAGGCCATTACGGCTACAATGTTGCTACTAGTTAAATGAGTCATTACGAGTTGTGCAATTTATCGACAGAGACATTTTTAAGGTAACTACTTATTATTTACATAAAGCAAACTGCCTAAATTAGTCAAGTCCTCACTTTAATGGAAGTTCGGCAATGCAGCCATACTCTGAGCTAGGCAGTCAGCATCAAAGGAAGAGCAGACCTCACAACTGCGCTGCACATCTAGGCAAAACCTCACAGAAGTGCAACGAAACCCACCTACCAGACCTGCCCCTTAAGCTCTGAATTCAGCTGCAAAAGCACCCAGCACTTGGTGATCCAGAGGAATGCACAGCCACTTTCTTGCCTTGCAATTGCAACCTAGTTAATTGTGTACAACTGTGCAGAGGAAGAGAGTGAGGAAATTCCTTTCTTGACCCTTCCAGCAATTGACTTGTGCCCTGGAGTATGAGATTTGATTACTCATGTAACTTATTTTCCCCAGGCAGTTTCTTCTTGATAGCTGTTGTGTGACAATTTAAGCAAGTTTCAGGCCAAGTCACAAGAACAATCCATTGGTTGAACCTCAGCTTACATTACTTTATTATTGTTTGATATAGCTCTCTACTGCGTGCTGCATTAACAGATTTTTAAATTTTTTAACTTGCATGACTGGTGTAACTATTGGGTGTGATTTTTTCACCGTAATGATACTGATGAATGCAGTCATGCTCCAGGTTAGCTTTTTATTTTGCAGAGATTCCCAACGAGCCTTAAAAATCAAGTTTCTTTCAGTACCCAGAATCCAGCCTGCTACACTGCCTCAAAATGTCTTTGAGGAAGTTACACGAGAAGAATCACCGCTTGCTCTGAAGTGTCACCAGAACTTCTGGTGAATAACCATCGTTTTTATTTTCAAGCTATAAATGATTGTGTAGTTTTATTCTGCGATGGCAAGCAACAGCTGGGTTTCTTCACGGAGGCAGTGGTTGAAAATGCTCTGGTTACATGCTGGAAAGCACTGAACCCTTACAACTTCATTTGTTGAGACATGTTTGTTCAAAAAGTGTGCAATTTAATAATCCATAGGTGTATTGATGACGCCAGTTCAAGAAACAGAGGCTCGTTCTCAAGCACATCTGCTCAGATCTATGTTGTTCCTCTTCTCATCAGTCACTCTAATGCAAGTACTTGTTGGACCTTTTTCAGACGGTGGAGAAGTGCAGGGAAGGAAGAGGTTTCACCTGGATAATTTTCTTGATCTGGCCTTCACAAATAACTGCGTCAGCCCACCAAAGAAGGTCACAAACTCTAGATTGGGAACCCAAATGAATGGTTAAGGCAGGAAAGGGAAGAAACCAGACCAGTTTTGCCACCAAAGACAAGACTGGGTGTAACTACACCCAGTCATCAATGGGTAGCTTTATCTCAACTGATTTTGTCAGGCTGGGTATTGTCTCACCTCCTGCAGGCAGCGTAAAGCCTGAACCAACTCCCAGCTGTGGGCTCTGGCTCATTTGACAGAAATGCAGTCATGTCCACACCTGACGTGGATAAAATCTGTAAAGGTAAGGGACCAGGTAATACAGAGGTTGCGATTGCGGGGGCCTGCTCAGAGGTGACTTCCCTGTTACAGAAGCGTGGCACTGAAGGATCTTATTACCATTTTCAATGCTCCTGATTAAAGCATACTTTTTGCAAACATTCCAACATTTGATTTCTACTTGTGTGAATTACCATGGAAACTGAACTTTTATTGGGCATGCCTGCATACTCAGGGGCGGAGAATTTTAAAAGCCCCTACGATATGCAGTACAGCTGATGCAGCCGTGCAACTGCCATGAAAACACTTAAAGCTAGCTGGGCAGACTGTTGAACCCATCTATGCCTTGTAGCTCTCGTGCAAGTTTCCATACCCTTTTTCCTGACTTTCTTTAGTGGTAGTATTGTTGCTTTTGTTCCAACAAGAGTTTTCGGCTCTTTAGTTTTCAGAGTTTCACTTGTTTGCTAATTTTGAAGTATTTCCTACTCATAAAATGTCCAAGAGAGTATTTTGTTGTTGTTGTTTTTAAATTGTCAGACTTAGACATTCCAACTTCTCAAGTTATTTTAGGGCCTCCGCTGTGGCTGGTTTTGAGTACCTCTTGGTATTTTAGAAATAAGCTTTAGTCCTTATTTTTCTCTCCTTTGCTGCCAAGAGACAGATGACACTGACTCAGATAAAATTTTCCCAGCATACATGTATGAGGGGAAACACATGCTCTGCCTGACCCAGCTTTGCTGCCACCTCACCTACTGTGTAGGAACTGAGGGAACGTTTGAGCCGGCATATTGAAAAGTCCTTCAGAGTAACAGTTTAACCACAAGTGCAAAGTTACTCCTTTCCGTAATATTAGGCATCCTTTTCCCTAGGGAGATTTTTGCAGACTATTACTTACAGTTTTCCCACTTAAAAGGAAAAGGAAGATCATGTGAGACGAAGGGAAGGCTGGCTGCTTTTGGCTCCGGCTGTGGCAGGGTTAAAAGTCATTCTCACCACTTCCAGCTGTGAGCATGTCCTTAACTATGCATTCATTACACATACAGGCCTTTATTTTTTTATATACACTGTGAGCGTACCCTTTCTTGCTTGTTCAGTGAATAAAACAGAAGAGCCAGGTTCAACACTAGTAGTAAATGAAGCACTTGGACGTTTGCGGAGGCATCACAGAAGAGCTCACCTAGGTTCTGGCCTGTTAATTTATCGCAAAAGCTTGTCTTTTTATAGGACACCAGGACAGCCAAGGCCATTTCTTTTTTTTTTTTTTTTAA